>VXAD01011962.1:31494-420688 GCA_013399195.1 Dicrurus megarhynchus | reverse complement strand
TTTTTGGGAAAATTTCTTATTTTCCCCTTTTTTTTTTTTTTTTTTTTTTTTTTTTGCTTTTTTTATTCCTGGGAATTGGAGAGATTTTTAGATATTCCTTGAAGATTTGTATTATTTTTGAGACATGAAAAACTTAATTACTCTGAAATAAAGCTGAAATTATGTTTAATAAAATGTATGGGCTAATAGAATCTGAGTCACACCACTAATTGTCCTTCCATAATAGGCAGAGCACTTAGGGTGAAGAGATAAATGACATATGTCACTTTGCCACTTTAGTTTTGTCCTCACCTGTTTATGTTTCTCTCCATGTCACTGCAGGAGTCTTGAAGGTCTATGTAAGGTGTATTTTTCTTCTTTTCTTTCTCTTTTGCATTAATATGGCAGGATTTGTAGCTTTCACTTGATTCTTTCTAATGATTATAATATATTTCATCACAGCATTTAATACTGATATCTATTGAAATGATTTTGGGAAGTGGACTGTATCAATTTATTTCATTCAAACCTACAAAGACCTACCTAATTTCATTCATATTTCTTCCTAATTTTATTCATGCCTTTTTGAAACTACTGGCAGTTTTCAAGATGATTAAATGCAAAAAATCTTAGCTGCAAAGAATTTCTTTTAAAGAATAACCTTGAGGGATGCATAGCTGTAAAATTTCACATCATCCCATACAGATCTGTCTCCTCATAACAGAAAAAAACACTGCAACCTAAGATTAAATGAGCAGGTGGTAGAGAGTTTCTGATTTGATCATGTTGCTTTTTTAGACAGACTAATTGTTCTGATTTATGGTTATCACCTGTATTTCATGGGTGCTTGGTTCCAGCTCTAATTAATGGATAATTTTTAATTGCTGTAAGTCTAATCTTTCTGTAGGTTTTAAAGAGTAGAGGAAACATGGTTGTTAGCAAATAGAGGCCTTGGTTCTATGACCTTTTCTTGTATTAGAAATGGAAATTGTAATTGCTTGTTGTTGGGCTTGGTTTTTTGGTTTGGTTTTTTTTTTGGTTCTTGTTGGTTGGCTTTTGGTTGGGGTTTTTTTGTAAGATATACGATTTCATAGGATCTCTGAAATAAGACTATGTATGTAGTAATGAGCATGATTAAAATTTTACAGAATTTATCTTTACTGTAAGAATATATTATTTTAAAACTTTCTCATATAATATTATTTGACATTATTTAGGGCATAATAGATTTTTTTAGATAACTTGATTATTCATACCTTGTCACTATACAATACAAAAACACAGTTCTTAAATCCCTTGGTAATGTTTTTTGACTAATGAATTCCTTTCAAAGATAGATAACATCTTGGTCTGAAAATTTAAAAACATGGAGAATCCATCACTTCCCTTTGCTATATCACTTCAGTGAACACTGGGTACAGTTACACTTTTTTTAATGGAAGCTCTTCTAGTCATACTATGAATAATGAAGAAAAAATAGATTACAATAGAACATGGATTTATAAAAGTCAGTACTGTTACAAGAGTAATGGCAGTTCAAACACAAATATGAAGTAAGATTTTTTTAAAATGCTATATTACAATAGTACTTTACAGTACATTAAATATAATGCATAAAGTAGAAGAGGTCAGAGAAGAGGTCAGAGATCATTCAGAGGTGATAGAGAAAAGAAGTCCTTCTGGGCAGGGCTGCTCTGATCTGTTCATCCCCAGCCTGTATCAATACCAGGGATGACTCAAGTGCAGCACCAGCACTTTGTCACTAAACCTCATGAGACTCCCATGGGCCCACTTCTCAGCCTTGTTTAGGTTGCCCTGGATGGCATCCCATCCTCAGGTGTATCAATTGAACCACTCAGCTTGGTGTCATTTACAAACTTGCTGAGGGTGCACTTGGTCCATCTGTGTAGTCATTAATGAAAGTACTGAAAAACACTGGTCCCAATATGGACACCTGAAGGACACCTCTTGTCACTGATGTCAATCAGGAACAAGAAGAAGATTTTACATGGTTTATATGTGTAAGTGAATGCCTATACGTAGGCGTAGTTTTCATTAAAAAAACCCCAACCAACACAATATAACCTTAATCTTTTTCTTCTGAAACAAAATGTTTTCTGAAAAACTTGCAGACATAACTCCATATTCATGGAAGTCTTCCATTATTTTTGCACTAATGTGTTTAAGACCGGAAACTCTCTCTAAATTCTTGTACTATGATAAGATGCAAAACCCCTAGCTTTAAGACTTTCCTCTGCTTAGTTTCAGTATATCACAATTCTACTGCAATTTAAAAATTTTTGATTTATCTTTCACTAAAATGTCAAAACATGTTATAACCATGACTTCTCCTTTAGACAGAATATTTGATCCAATACCAAAATGATCATTTGTTTTTCAAAGGACAGAGCAAAAAAAGAGATTGAGAGATGTGGCTAATACATACAAGTATACAAGTATAAAGTCTAAGTTAATATTAGTGTAAGTAGAGGATTAACTGTTTTGGTAGCCCACCATGTTTCATCAATTTTATTTGTAAACTGTTTAACATGATAGAGGATTTAAATGTTTCTGTGTTATAATAAATGTGTAAACACTGAATATGAGGGCTCATTAATATTTTATTTTAAAATATATTTGTTTTCTTCCAAGTCAAAACAAAACTGGCATTTTAAAGTTCTCAGTAATTAAATGGGATCTCTTTTCCCTTCCTCATTACTTTCCCCTTCCCTTTCCCCATCCAGAAAACCAAGTATCCTTTCTCAGGGAAGGATATTCTTAACTCTGGTGAAACTAATTCCCCTACCAGTTAGAATCATCATCTAGTTTTTAGATTAAGTCCTCAAATTTATCTTTAACCAGACATTTATTTTTCCTGTTAGGCAAATGAAGAACAACAAATGATTTTCAACCACTCTTCTATGGCTGTCTTCTCAGTGGAAGAATGATAATTAAAGAAGGTGGGGATACTAAAAACCAGCTGTTTTTCTGAAATCATTAGTTTTAAGCGTTCACAACCACGTTTCCCTCTGTTTCTATAGGTAGACAGGCTTACTGCTTTAACTGACAGGCAGTTTTTAGCACTTTACATTGGCACTAAATCCCAACATGCATATTTTGTGCTCAGGTCTTCAGTCAGACAGCTGTGGCCTGGGTGTGAGCCTTCAATGCAAAACAGAGATGTTATTGAAACATGCTTATTGCATTCCCCTGGAAAGCATAAAATCAGCAGGAATATTGCAGTGACAAAATCATTACTACATTCCACCCTTCACAAGGAAAAAACTCTTCAGCGGGTGAAAAGGACGTGGTTCTACCTTGTGCTAGAGCACACCTTATCACATAGTTGATCTGCCTTGATTGGATAGATGAAACTTGTATAAAAATTTCATCAGCAGGTTGCAATCACACTTTATTATTGTTAAAGAGACTTATTCTATAGACTAGGGCTATAAAGCTGCAATGAAAACGTATTTATTAATTTTGAAGTATTATTTTGTGAAATACAGTTAAATAGAGTATATTTTAGAGCTACCAAAATAGATCATATTTAAACAATTTAGTTACCTGCAGATTCACCTACAGAAAAAGTTAAGCATTTCAGAAAAAAGCCTTCAATCTTTCAACATCTAAAAGTCATAAATATTCTAGCTTTTCATTGGCACAACAGAGACAACTTTATCCTGTCCAACTTCGGTTAAGTCAAGCCCCTGCTAACTTGATTCATATGCTGCATTAGTGAGCTTGGCCTTTGCTGACAGGGAGGAGAGGAAAACAGGTTTATTGAGGTCTATTATGCTCCCATTAACCTACAAAGCAGAGACACTTTCTGTCATTTTAAGTGTTCATATATTGGATTCAGCAACATTGAAGTTGACCACCTCTGCCCTTACTAACATATGTCATTATAACCAAAGGAAATGACTAAAGAGCTGGGGTACTCCATCTGTAACTTGCAGATCAGGCTTGGCTTGTATTCATGGGCAGTGTGTCCTTATGGGTATGAATATTAATATTAATGCTTTAAAATGGTAATCTTTGCAAATAGTTGCTGTGGCCCTTTATCCCCTTGTTTCCTTTTTGAACTTCAACATTTGTTTGATATTTCCTAATTATATCCTTTCTGTCGCTAAACAGACATGAGCATGGCCCTCTGGTCAAGGCTTCATTCAGGTTCTGCAACCTACAACTATGGCAAGAAAAAGACATTGTGGCCACAAATTAATTAGAGTGTGCCTTATAAAAACAAATCAAAATGATGCATAAAGAGAGTCACTAAAAAAAAACTTAGGGGTCCTGAAAGTTATTTTAATTTATCTGCATCTGTTTGGTTGCAATAGTTATTTCTATTACTTTTCAAACTCTTGTGTTCCAAGCACATATGTGAATGTATAGAATTGGTTAGCAAATGGAGAAAACAGGGTTGTGTTTGTGAATAAATCCATGTCTGAAAATTGGATGTAGGAAATTACTTTGACTTTACTTTTTTTCCCCAGTTGTGTTGCTTTTTCATGCCCAGGGTTTTTTGTGTTATCTGGTGGATAAGTTCCAGAAACAACACCTGCATGTCAATCACATGCAATTTACAATTTCCTTAGGCTGCTGGTTACTTTCTTTTTTTGTGGAAAAGATGCAACTATATGCCAAATTACACTGATCATGTCAACATTTTAATACTGGACCTCATGTTTACCCATCCTTTTTGGAAATCAATAACCCTAGAATCATCATGATATTAAAAGGTATTTAAATTCTATATTAGAGAAATTAGTACAAGAAAAAGCCAGTATGGTTTGTTTTTCATCTGAATTATGAGTGCTCTGTCCCTCAAATTCTGAACCTTCACAACACTGCTGTAGAAGAGAGGACCATCTTTGAAAAACTTCACAATGTGGATTTTGCAGAGTTACTAAAATTGTGGTGTTTTTAGAGCAGAACACATTTTTTTCTGCCTGCAACCTATATAAAATTTTAACAAGAACGCTGAAAAAGGGATCAAATTGAATGATGTATGAATTTTAATTTAAACTCTTATTTGTAACCTTGTAAGTATAGCATTAACTACAGGATTCATACCGATGAGGAAACCAGGACCCAGTATTCAGGATAAAAGTGGAAAAAAAGCTGTCTGAGCCAGCAATGTACTCTTGTGGCCAAGAAGGTATTCTTTATATGATGCTTTAGGAAGAGCATTCCCAATATTCCCATCGTTCCTGATGGTATCCTGGGGTGCATTAGGAAGTGCATTGCCAGCAGGTCGAGGGAGGTGATCCTGTCCTTCTATTCAGCCCTGATGAGGCCACATCCAGAGTGCTGTGTACAGTTCTGGGCTCCTCAGGACAAAAGAGACACCAAGATCCTGGAGCAGGTCCACGGAAGGGGAACAAAGGTGATTAAGGGACTGGATCATCTCTCTCGTGAGGAAAGGCTGAGAGAGCTGGGCCTGTTCGGCCTTGAGAAAAGACCACAGAGAGAAGACCTCATCAAGGTCTGTAAATATCTCAAGGAAGGGTATCAAGAGGATGGCTCTTCTTGGTATCAAGCAATAGGGCAAGAGGCAATGGGCAGAAACTGATGCACAGAAAGTTCCACCTGAACACGAGGAAGAATTTCTTTACTGTGCAGGTAACTCTGCACTGGAACAGATTACTCAAAGATGCTGTAGTCTCCCTCATTGGAGATAATCAAGAACTGTCTGAACACATTCCTGCGCAATGTGTTCTAGGGTGCCACTGCTTCGCAGGATGGTTGGACCAGATGACCAGCTCTGATCCCTTCCAAACTTTCCCATTCTGTGTTTCCATGACTTTGTGTTAAGGCTAAAGGTTTTATTTTAATCTTTTCTTAATTAACAGAATTTAAAAACAAACCTATTAGCTAAATGGAGCTAAAAGTTTTAAAAGGCATGGGAATCACAGTGCAGGAATTCCTTGTGTCTTGCTACATTATTTTTATTCTGTGACTGGTGAAAAAAAACTCAGTTGCTGTGCTAGCAGTTGGCTTAAGATAAGATTTGTATTAAAATGCATGCTAGGTTCACATTATAGCACTTCTTTGCTGTTACCCAGGTGCTATTGAGGAAGGTTCTCTACAAATTACAAATTCAGCAGTTTAATGAGTCTGTCAAGCTTGTCAATTGTCAAGGAGAGAAAATGTATAATCATCAGGAAGAAAGTTCAAGGTGATGTCTTTGCTAAGGTGTAGAATGTTAATGTCAAATAAGGGTGAATATGAACAACCTCTGTGTAAAAATTATAAATCTTTTTTTCAGTATCTCTGTGCCTTTTAGTACAGCTAACACCCCCCCATTGTCTTTTCTCTGCAGGTTATTGTGTGCCAATTATTTCAGCATTGAAGCCCATACAGCTGAAAAAAACCAACCCTCTTGTGAAAACCTTTATAATTAACTGTTATATTAACTGATAAACTTGACATGTATCTTCCTATTATTAAGGTTACTTTCTTTCACCCAAGGATAACACGGAAATGATTAGTTCCCTTAAAGATGCTAAAGACATCAAAGGAGGGAAAAGCAAACACTCACTAACTTGTAAGGAAATCTTCTCTCATATAGAGGGATTAAAAAACCTATAAAGAGAGAGTCTCCTTCTTTCCTGGGTCGCCTGTGTTACAGGATATGTGATAACCCACATTCTTTCTTCTGCATTTGCAATTTCAAGTAGTAGGTATTTTTCAGTTTATTGGTTTTTTGTTTGCAATCTAGAGACATCTACAATGTTCAAACATTGTGAAATAAAGCCAACAGAGAAAAGAAAAAAAAAATCCCTGTTTAAGTTTAGCCATCATGAGATTAATAATTTGATTTTCTGAGTTGTTTAACTCTTTTACTCTGTAGCTATAAAAAATACTATTTTATCAGCTATGCCACATGAAAGGTTGTCTGCTCAACATGGAAACATTGTTGAGCAGATTATCACTGACTTTACAAAAAAAAAGTCAGAATTCAGCTGATCAGCTTTATTCTTTTTTTCCACCTGAAATTTGATGTAAGATTGATTTTTAACACTTTTGCCAGATTATTGTAGATTTGATAATTATTAATTGTTTTTACTGATAAATTTTAAAAGCTGTACTTGCTTTCCATGAACGTGAGTCCCTTTTTTGTTTGGATTCTGCCTTCTCTCTGATTAAAACTTCAGAATCAAATAAGGTATTCTTAAAATAATAATTTTGGTGAGGTTAAGTAACTCGGGAGGAGTTCTAACTGCTAATTTGTTCTTTGTTTATATAGTGCTAGGGAACTTTTTACTGGTATTGTGAGAACTTTGAGCACAAGTACATGTAGGGAAGGGGAACACTGTCTATTAAAATTAACATTGAAATCTGTGTATTTTATTAGGTGCATGCGAGTGAAAATAATGACGATTCAGATTGGCTTTTTTATGCATGATTTACACATTTTCATCATGCATGAAATGTGTTAGACTACTTAATCAACTTTCACTGACCTTTGCATAGTTATGCTGTAGTTGTCTATGAAAAGAGGCTTCTTTTTTTTCAAGCATTCTACTTATCATCTGTTCAAAATTTAAATCTTAATATTCCTCTATATTTTACTGCAAAAGAGAATTAAGTACCATTTTGAAGTTTGCACTGGGTAGCCTGTGAAATCAAAGGCAATATAAAACAGTAAAATGATCAGAACTGATTCTCTTTTGGTACAAGGTGACATGCCTCCCTTAAAGTCAAATGATCTCTTCTGCTTTTTAAATACTTATTCCTCTCTTTATTCTCTTTATTCAGTGTGGCAGTTAAGCAGGCATTTTCAACTGTTTCTTCCCTGTCTCCTCATTTCCACTGCATGTGCTGTTAGGAAAAAAAACAGTGTAAAAAAAGAAAATTATGACAACATATTAAAAAATCAAGCCTTCTGATGTATCAATTAGAACATAAAAGTTAGCAATATTGTTACAACTGTAGAGGAAACAGTGGTAATCTTTCTGACATTTCAGGTATTGGTTTCATATGGTATGATGAAGTTAACTTTCAGTGTCATAGCTATCTCCTTTTCTGTCTCAGCAAAAGTAGGCATAGTAACGTAAATTATTATGGTTTTAGTTTATTTTGCTTAAACATGCTAACTTATATTAGTCATTCTTTTTGTCTACCTTCTGTGACACTGCACAGTTCCAATACAAGTCAACAGTTTTTGCAGTAGTACAGCATTAACAGTGATTTGTCTTGGAGGTTTATGCACACACAGATGCGTAATACTTCTATGTATATTTTTATACTTCTAAGTATGTATCTATGTTTATATGTACACATGTACACATACATTTGGTCAGTATGCACAATGAAGATTCATCTCATGAATGACTAGAAGCCAAGTTCAGATTTCAGATACACTGTTTTGAAATTACAAGAAGTTTTTGACCAAGGCTAGAAAAGGCAGTTGGACTGAAGCTTTCCAAATATACAAATGAGAATTTACAGATGCAGGTATTGCCTACTTACCCATAATTTTGTTCATTTTATTATAATTTTTCATTAGGAATTACATAAGGTTAGAGTCTGTAACTACCATAGCAACAAATATATTTTACTTACAGACTACGATTTCTTGAGTAATGTATAAGTCTCTTTCAGCAGAGATAAAGAGGTCTGGTTCTTGATCATAATGATAGGAATCTTGGTCTCACTTTGCTGATAAAAACAAGTATTTCTGATTTGTAGGTATCCTCATCTAAGGATATGTTCTTTCAACTTGAAGATTCCTGGATTTATTATAATTTAACTCAAGTAAGCTCCTAGAAACTAAATAGTCATGGCAGTACTAGACCTTCTGAATGTAAGAAGATAAATCTCAAACAGCTGTTGGAACCATGGCCTAAAATTGTCTTGATGAAATCTGACTCATTTCCAAACTGAAATCTGCAAATCTTATCAAAGGGATTATTAAAATCATGGAGTGGAAGTAGATTGAGATGTTTCAATTCGGTACAAAAAGGCATACTGAGAGAAGCTCTCATTTGTAATACAGCACAGATTAACACAAAGCAACATTTTAATTATGTTTTCCAGTACACTGCCCCATTAAAATAAGTTGTGTTGCTATGATCAAGAGTTAATTTCCAAGCAAAACAAGAAAAGTTTCAAAGTTTTTAAACTGTGACTCTTTAAGTCACATTTCCCACAAGAAAAAAAACGTCTATTAAATTTTGAAAGACACTGCACTGTATGCCTGCAATTACAGCTCCAAGATTTCCAGTAAAATGCCTAGAGTGAAAGTGTAGATTCATCAGAAACATTCACTTTAAGAGGTTGATATTAAAAGTAATAAAGACCTTTATGAAAGGAAGAACAAGTCTCATGGTGGTCTACAACTCCTAAATATTGCTTAATATTGTATCATCCTTGAAGAGATAAGACACTAAAAAGAGCTATCATTTATGTGCACAAGTATAAATCTAGCTTGTCAGACTTTATGGTATTAAGTTCTTAAATTTAGTATCATTTTATTATTTAGAATTATTTTACATTAATGAGTTTAAAATAGTTTACTAATTCATGTTGTTTATTCCACACAAATACATGAAGATTAACAGATTGCTTTTATTTCTAGAGATTTGTTAAAATTATGTAAAAATTTTCTTACTGATCTTAAATTTGTTATGATGACCTTTCACTTGAGGGATTTTGAATGATAATGAATAAAATGACATATTTGAGCTTTTTAAGGTCAATGGCTTTTTTCACTTAACACCATTAAAAACATTCGAACACAAGAAAGTGATGCTTGTGAAAGGAAAGAAGAGATTAACAAAAAATCTCAGTGTAGAATATGTTATAGTCTGATCTCTTTAATTTTGTTTGTCATTGAATGTATCTTTCCAAAATTTAATTAGAAAAGTAGTTGTGATGAAAGATTAAACATGCTCATATAATTGAAGAATTTCTTATAGTACAAAAAAGAATCCTTGTCTTTAAACGAGACAAGAATCTGCTATTTCCCAATATTTTACTAGATTTTCCATGTTTTAACTCTTTCCAAAGACTGAGTAGTTTTGGAACTGTTCGGATTAAAAAGGAAATGTGTTTCCTTTCGCAAAAACTTTAACCCCAGTTCAAGGGCTGATTTTGAAGTTAACATGTTGCATTTCAGAAGAGACCTTGTGACTTTTTGATTCCATGCACTACATTACAGAAAAGTCAACAACTACATTAGTCATCTCATCTCTTTTGTTTTATTGACTGCCTAGTGACTATTCCTTTCTGCTGTAGTAGATGTTATGCTGGGAGAATATCAGTTTGTAAAGGAATTAGTATTTTTTAGTACTTCTGAACCATTATAAGTAAATTAATTGGAAATTACTTCCTTGTGTTTTCAGGAAAACTGATGGAATACTTATGACACCATGAGTTCTGGGGCATGGAATTATTGTAATTTTCGTTCATGAAATAACAGTGATACCTATAGGTGGCAGAACAAAATTTCCAATATGTCATTTACAGCAGTGAAGAGACAGTGGAAAAGGGAGAGGAAAAAATTGGGTTTTCTTATCAAAGCAATTTCTTGAAACACAGGCCATGGCCTGTCAGGGTTAGGAATGGTATTCTTCAATTTAGTATGCCCACCAAAAAAGCCACACACATACTGCTCCCCCTCCCCCTCCTCCAACAGGAGGCACAAATGGTTAAGACCTCAGGTTAATATAAGAACAATTTGCTGGTAACAATGAGATAAGAAAATGAAGAGTAACGACAACAATATTAATAGCAAAAGGTTTAAAAGAGAGACTGATCCATATGCAAAAATGCTCACCATGGAACCTACAAAAATAAACAATTCTGGATGGCTTCCCCCATCACATTTTCTGGACCAGAAGGAACCCCTTCTGTCCAGAAGAGAGTCCTTTTCCCCCAAAATGTGTGCAGTCTTAGCCATGCTAATGTAAGATATTAAGCTATTAGGGAGCACCCAAAGGGGTGAAGGGACTTCAGGGAAAGCCGTACGAGGAGCATCTGAGGGCACTTGTTCTGTTCAGCCTGGAGAAGGGACACCCCACTGCAGTGGAGTTGGACTTGATGATCCTTGGGGATCTCTTCTAGCTCAGCATATTCCGTGATTCTGTGAACACACATATATAAAATCTCAATTAAAGAATAAACTCTCAGTAATAATTTATATTATTTTCCAAGTGCTACATATTTACACATTACATAGGTTCTCCCTGGTTCCCAAGCAACTGGATGAAGGAGGAAGAGGGAAAATTTACTCCTTCTTTTAAGGTCCTACATGGAAATTGCCAGAAGAGTAGTAGTATTTGATAAAATTATGAAAATAACTTACCTTATTGTAGCAAAAGAACCTATATTGCTGACTAGCTATATATAAGAATTCTTAGAAAAAGACCAGGGAAGTAGAAGAATTCAGAAAGTCTAATTTATCAATTAAATATAATTTTAAACCAGCTCTATCAGTAATAAACATAAATAATTGTATTAATTAGTGTGCTGAAAAAGTTCAACAACTATTCCTTTTCTTATTTTTGATCAGCTTATAACATGAACTGCAAGACTTTGAAAAGGAGATTTTGTTTTACCAATAAGAGCTCATGAGTAATCCAGTGACATGATTGTGATTTATGAATACATTTCTATATTTTACTGTTTTGTTTTCTCCTCAGTTAAATAAATTGCCTAAATTTTGGTTAGAGTGTTCAATGATGATGTTTACTGAACTGAACTGGCAGAGATTATAGTTTAGGTGCGTGTTACAATTTTTTTTCTGAAAAAATGTAAAAGGCATCCTCCTACAGCATGTAATTTTCTCCCAAAATGTACATTGAGACCTGTAGGAGTTCATTGCAGCATGTTGAATGTATAACTCCTTCATTGTTAAGACCTAGTACAGCTACACTGATAAATGACAAATATCATGAAGGAAAGTCCACTCTGATTTTTCTTTTAATTCTGAAAATATGCACTGAATTCCAGTTTAGTGCAAATGGTATCATGACTGATTGACAACGCTTTAGATTTAGTTGTCCAGTGATAAATTATGAAACATGAAATTATAACTTAAGTTTAAATGAAATCAGGACCAAGACAAAAATAAATACCAGATTTTGTAGTACAGACATAAGTGAGTAAATCTACTTAAAAATTTGAAATGTGAAGCTTGGAATCATTTAGTACGAGATTTCTGCTGGGTAACATGGATCGCTCAGTTCTGTACTCCTATGAAGTAAATATTCTCTTTGTCCCAAAGGGTAGGCAATTTTCTGGTGCAGGTGGCAGGAGATGTTGGCAGTAAAGGCAGCAATAAATTCAAGGAGATAGTGAAAGAAGTACAGTTCTCACTGTCAACAGTGAGTTGTCACCACGAGTAAGACACCTTGACTGTTCATGCTGGCCAGTTTTCTATTTTATATAAGACAGAGAGAGAGGAAAAAAAAAAGATGGACTCAGAATTTGGTGAGATATACTTGTCCTGTTTATTTAGATTAATTCAGATGCAAAATTTGTATTTTTGATTAATTCCCTTTGCTTTGCTACAACATATTAAATATTTACCTACACATACCTATATGCAAATACGCCTTCTATTCCAGCAGCTGGAGAATAGGAAGTCTATACTATGTATATATAGTTATAACTGAGAAAGACATGCAAAAAGAAAAAAAAGTTACTGCCTTCAAAATTTGCATTTTGAAGAAAAGATTGCTACATTTGAACAGCAAAATTATAATTCTAAATAATAATTCTGGAAACATCGTTCATCCTTAGAAGTAGTAACTCCAAGCCTAATATTGGGAAATACTATAAAGGTAGGCTGTAAAAATATTTTCTTCTAAACAAAAGACCATCAGAACACATCCACACACAAAGATGGAAAATTTCAAGATCAACATATGAATTTTTGATGAATTAATAATTAACCATGATAGTTCTGGACATCGACTTCTGTTGACTTTCATGATGGCCCTTAAACAGTATATTCTATGATTTTTCTTACAACGCTTGACTGAGACGATGATGCAGATTATAACACAAAACTAAAAAACTTATTTTAAATAAGTAGATGTTGCAGTTCAAGCCCTTTGGTCTGTGAATCGGGTAGAACATTAACAGTACATAGTAAAGCACTTCTTTTCCCATTCCCTGTTCACTTCTGTATGTTTTTGGCAGTATTATTATAAAAGCTCTGAACATTCTGATCACCGGTCCACTGAAATAGCACATCTTTCTCTATATCTTTAATAAGGAATACTTCAGAGAGGCTGTTGCTGTGCTCACTAGACTAAAATTCTTCCAGAGCTAAAAAAAGACTTTTTTTACATTTCATATTTGTTAAGATTATAAACAGTGAAAGAAAAATAAAATAAACTACTTAATAAAATTCAAGGTCAAGAATATTTTGCAAATATGTGAAATATCATTTGCCCAGCACCTTTAAGCCAAGTCAAATCTGGTCAGAAGAGGGAGTTGTCCATTTTGGTCCTTCAGATCTACTGAAAGTAGTTAGTTGCTGAGCTTCATTGCAAAATGATGACCCCAAGGTAAGATAACCTATGACTACTAAAAGTTTTTGGAAATATTTTTCACAGAAAGACAACTGAAACACTAATAATTAAAAAATCAGTATACAGAATATAAACTGAATAATAAGATAAAAAAGAAAAAATATTTCTAACTTCGCTGCATCAAGTTTCTGTCTGAAAATAGTGAGACATCTATTAGGAGAAAGAGTAGCTTCTAGACTTTTGTTTCTGTTACTACTTTAAAAAAGTCACTTGATGGACAGAAGAAGGTTTTATACTAGAATTGCAATTATATTTTCCCATGAATTTATAACACTTGAGAAAATGGTAGATCTGGTGGTTTATTACCTCTGGATTAAATGCTAACTATGGAATGAAAGGCCAGGCGAATGTCTTTTCTATAGCTAATTTATCTCTCCCTCAAATGAGACTTACGTGTAACACAAAATACAGGGATTTTAAGGGAAAATTCTATTTTGCTTTTTATACTAATCTTGTATGTATTTGTTAAAATTATTCTGGCTTTTAAAAAAAGTATTTCTTGGAACATTTTTAATATAGTGTGGCACTAAAATAACTCTTGATGTTTGGCTTTGAAGTCTACAAGACAGTGGTAATTTCGGGCTTGTTTCTGCAGTTAGGGCATAGTGCTAACAACAGCTTTGTGGAACTCCATGTTGATTTACATACACACTTCTACATAAGCTTGTGCGCTACTGATATTTGTAAAGAAAAAATATGGTATGACTTGCCATGCTTTGAGGGAAGATAAAATAGTGGAGTTTTATTTCTTTAAAATAGACCACCTTTACACTAAAGAAATGGAAGTACTTTAAAATCCTTATTTTTAAAATATAGAATTAGAAATCAGGGTAGAAAAGCATAATAATTTCATGAGAAATGTGTATGTAAAATAAGGCAATAAATGCGTGCTCTCTGCATGGTCAAGGGTGAGTCAAAACAAAGTGGAATCTAAGTAGAGCAAGACAGCCAGTGGAAATATGGCATCCTCAGAGTGAATTGTACAGATGCTATGGGAGCAAGTAGTTGCCCTTTGATGAAAGCTTGAATATAAGAAAGAGAATCTGGTGCAAAATATCATATTCTAGGATCAAGCATAAAGATTCCACATCTGTACCACATACACTACATAAAATTTGGTTTATGTTTCATTACATCTAACACCTGATTCTTCTGTTGTGGTGTGTTTAAAGCTATATACATGCATCAGAGTAAATTAATGCCTTAATTTCAAATTCTACAAGTGAGCATTATTACAAGTTACACAAGTGGTTTTGCTCATTGTGAAGATTTGCATTTTTTAATTACAATACATTGGTATTTAAAGAAGAAAAGATATTTTGCATATTTTCTTTCTTGCATGTTAAATTACATGACAGAACCCTGCACTGATTCCCAGAAGTATCTAATGATGTGCAGGGATAGTAAGTGTAGATAAAATGAATTAATAACTCCATCTAAAATAAATGGGTTTTTAGTTTTTAAATTTCACAGAACATGAGAACTTTCCCCCATACTTTTTTTGTAGGAAGGAGCCTTCTTAAATGTTTAAATTAATAATTTTTTTCTGTTAATTTTCTATGTTTTCTTGTTACTGCTCAGTGAATGCTTACCAAATATTTATTAATCATCATAAAGAAAGCACTGTCTCAAAATCCCGTGATAGTAGGACTTGTGCAAGCACAGAACCAGAAGGTGGAAAATGCATTTTAGAGCATTTGCTGTAACAAAAAGGATGACATATGGATAAAGATATGCTAGAAAACTCGGGGAAGCAATGAGGCAATAGTGGTCACCATGACAGATGGTAGTACAGGCCTTCAAGAGCATAAGCATATCTATGAGTAGTTTCAGTCTACTTTTCTAAGTTTTAGTTAGAAAAGTAGAGTTTTAATGATGAATTTAAAAGAAGATAAAGGAATAGCTTTGAAGATATTTACGAAGAATTCCCTCACTGACTGATTACACCTCAATGTTTGTTTGAAAATTTAATAATGTGATGATGAGAACTAATATAATGAGCTAGTGAGAGGCATAAAAAAATCTTTTGATACTACACAGAGATAATCAAAAGTTAGGAATTTTGAAAATGAAGGCAAGTGGTTAATTCTTGATATAATAAAAACAAGGAGGAGACTTAGGAAACATTCAAGATAAAGGGCAGTACAGAACACGAGATTATGAGAACTTGGATCAAAACGCTTGTGCATAAATGGAAAGGAGAACTTGTGTGTTAAAACCTAGGCAGGATTTGAGTATGTAAAACAAGAAAGGATCAATAGGCATAATATTGGTATTCACAATGGCTGAGAAAATGAGGCAACGGCAGGGCTCAAATACAGCAAGAAGTCAAGATATGTCTGTTAACCACATGTTACATGGTTGAACATTACATTCTGTTAAAATTATGTGACAATTATTTTCTATGGGCCTGATTAGAGAGGCCTGAAATATAGAAATAAAGTAATGCTTTTTGCCTAAAATAGTAGTTGAATTTTCAGGTAGGATTAATCAAATTAGGATTCAACTGGGAAAAAAGAGCTAAACCAGGGTTGGAAAGCATTTTGGGACCGCTGTGAATAGAAAGACTGTGAAAAATTTTCAGAGGAAAGGAAATTAAAAAAAAAATAAATTCAAAAACAAAAACAAAAAAAAAAAAAAAATCATCAAGAAAATAGTTATAGAAGAAAAAGAAAAAAGGATTTATCTGACTATTCTGATGGTTTTTGACAAAGAAGACAAGAGTGTCATCCTGTCTCTCAGATTTGGATGCAGAACTGTTTAAAGAGACTATGAGAGATCCTGTGAGAGATTCATATGTTGTCAGAGACTAGAGAAAAAAAAGGAAACAAAAGAGATGGTTGGTGGAAAATTAAAGGGGGTTCCAGGAAAGACATTCTTTAGTCTGAAGATACTAGCCAAGTGCAAGGAGAGAGCAAAAAGAAATGGAGAAAAATTAGAAGGAGGAGAAAGAGAACGAGAAGGAAAAGGAGAAAAGGAGAGATTTATGGAAAAATAAATCACACTGAGAAAAGGACACTAGAGTTCCATAATTTTTCTTTTGTTTTCTTGGAAGAAGTTAAGCAGAGATTTTATAAAGAAAAAATGGAGGTAAAAGGAGAAAGAACAGAAGATGGAAAAGGGATGGCTGGCATTTATTTAGAAATCTGGAATTGTTTAGCAAGAAACATGACCAAGCTGAAAACAGAAAATAAATCCAAATGTCTTCTTCCACTTGACCAGTTTGCAATACCTGGAAGGATGAAGAGAATGGAACAGGTCAGCCTTTTGGGCTGAAGACAGAAAGAACCTTGTTTGAAGAAGTTGTAACAAAGAGAAATAAATAATAATTAATAAACAAATAAACAGAGAAGAAAGAAAAGGGAAAAAAAAATTAAAGTGGTAGAAGGGTTTAAAAGAGAGAGGACAAGAACAGAGGACATAATACTTCTGACCTTGATACCACAAAACAGTCATACAACTGCATTCTTATTTGTACCAACTGTGAAAGGAAGAAGTGGGAAGATAAATGAAAAGTTAATGCAGCTGAGAAGAAATGTGCATGTGTTTGCTTTTAATGCATATCATGGATTTCCTGTCTGCTAGCTTTTCTGTCTTGCCATGTGCCTGTGAATGGGAACCCTGTTCTCCAGTGTATTTTCCACTCCTCTCAGGTGTCAACTGCACACCTGTGGAAGGTGTCGTCTGTCCCATTGTTAGGCCATCAATATAGATTATTTGTTCTAGTATTGACCCTGAAGTAATGCTACTCATAACTGACTTTAGTACCACTTATCATATTGTCCTGATCTCAGTCATCCAACACATTTTCTATCCATCTAATAATCCACTCATCCAGTAAGTATCTAATCAACCTGACTACAAGGATTCTCCAGCAGTCTATGTCAATGGCCTTTCCACAGCTGAGATAGACAATGCCCACTACTCTCCATTGTTCATTAAGCTTGTCACTTCATTATAGATGACAGTCAGATTGCTCAGATATGATTTATCACAAGTTATTTATCAGCAAAAAATGCATGCAGATATAAATTTATTGTGGTTTTGTTCTTGTGGAAGGAAGTATATGAACGCTATTACAAGGGAATCTGGAAGAACTTGAGAAAATTATCAGCAGGGCTTGTGTAGTAAACCCTTGTGTAGCTCAAGAGCTTTTTGGGACAGCTGAAAAGTGTATAATCCAAAGAAAAATATAGATTTAAAACTCAATCAGCTGGGATTGGAGTCTTTGAAAGTACTTGAGCCATTTTCTGAAAGAATGGGTGTTTTTTTCTGAAGAATTGCATTTTCCTTAATCAAGACTTCATGAAAGAAATGGTTTGTGCTGCTCTTTTCCCCTGTTTAGATAATTTACACAATTAGCTAATGCCATAAGAGAAACTACAGTAAACATAGATAGCATCTTTTACATGGGTGCTTAAGGTCATCATCTCAATGAGTCAACCATTACTGCTCTCTGATTATATGTTTTTATTCTTCATAAATTTAGCAGCAGCATAACATCTAGATGTAGATATCAATCTTTCTTTCAGTCAGATACAAAACAGTTTCAAATATAATTTTTATCATAACCCTTCTTATCCTTTTGTAATTTTACATGGGAGAAAATGAATAATCATTAGCAATAAGCATCCTACTTCACTGTAAGCTTGGAAATGCATGTTCTATAGCAATATGAAATCTCAACTGTGATTATAAAATGTAACAAAGACAGATGTGCAGGATTAGTTCCTCATAAAATTTAATTGATTGTAGCTGAGATAGTAATTCAATAAGTCTTCTGATTTTATGATTTTCTTTTGCATGAAGGCAATAAAGACTTACACACAATTTGCTACATATTTTTGATAAAAGTAAGTAGTTTTCAAATCTGACCTCAATATTGATAGTAAAAGACCAAGAATAGTGACATGATTTTGTTTGGGTTTTGACAATGCTGTTACATGAATCATGAGGAAATACAGAATTATCCTGCTGATAACAAACAAGTTGTTTAGAAAGTTTTCTACCACCAAGGGACAGATCAGAATAAATAACCCACACTGCAGAATAAATAACCCACATTGTTAGTTTCAGTCTTCAGAAACCTTCCCAAACCCAGAATTTAGAGGTGAGTTACCAAACTTTCCTTCCTCCATGAAGTATGAGGAAAGGTCATCATCTCACACAAACAGTTGCCATTGAATATGTTATCAGGATGATCATATTTTCACGATTTTATTCAGAAGATTTCTAGAGCAGAAAAAAAAGAATATCACAGAATCACAGAATCACAGATTGAACTAGGTTAGAAAAGACCTTTAAGATCATCAAGTCCAGCCTATGACATAACACCTCCTCCTCAACTAAACCACAGCACCGAGTGCCATGTCCAGTCTTTTTTTAAACACATCCAGGGATGGTGACTCCACCACCTCCCTGGGCAGACAATTCCAACGTGCAATCACTCTTTCAGTGAAGAATTTTTTTCTAACATCTAACCTAAATATACAGGTATCAGTCCTGTAATCATAAAGTAAATCCTAAATAGATCCATTCAAACACTGATTTCCAGGTTGTAGGAAGGTACTTTTGTCCAGACATTTACTGTATTTTTCAGGTTAGGTGATCTTCCCAAATAGCCTCTGATCATCACCTTAGCTGAGCAGCCATGTGCCTAATCAGCCAATGACCATACCTGTGCTTTTTCCTTTGTACATTAAAAGAGAGCTTTGTGTCTTATGTTGATCAAGCTTTTCTTGTTGCATAAAAATAGTATTCAAAGTTCCCAAACATATAGCACCAAGGTTGAAAGGAAAACAGAAAATTATATTTTCAAACGTTACCTTTCAGTAGAAAGAGTTGGTTTTCTGGTCTCATATTCTTGCACTGGCGTGCCAGCGGGGCATAATGCTACAGAAACCTACAAAGCTGCTGCTTTGAACTTTCAAAAGTCATTACTGTCCATATCTCTCTAGATCTCACTTAGAGTTATGCTTGAATCATAAATTAATTATAATATGGGATAGATTTGAATTCATTTGCTCAATCATAAATATTTAGTGCAACTTTGGACATCTTGGGATATCTAAGATACCTTCAAGGACTTGGAAGACGTGACATAAGAAACAAAGTGACATGTGGAGGTTAGCTAGCTGGTCCATGTGTAGAAATTTGAAGAGGACATTCAAAAGCAAATTGAAGAGAAATGTCTTGAATTTCTTGTCTAAATCCTGCATATTCAATCACAGCATGGTCCTCTAAAGACCATTGGAAGGAACAAGGACATTAGAACAAACGTCTGTATCATGAATTTCATTGCTCACTTCAGTAATATACATAAGAAAAATAATCCAATGCACACTTGTTGTAGTTCCTTTGACTACTCTGTTTCTGCCCAAAACATTTGATGATTCAGATATAAATCAATTATATGAGAAACCCAATTATATGAGAATAAGGCTTTTACTTTGGCTTTGGTTCAAGAGGAGGAGAATAATTACTGACCATTAGAATAATAATAATAAATTAAAAATCAACAAAAATTGACAAAAAAGTTACAGGTGGTTTGGGGTATATTTCACCTGTAAGGGATTTTCCACCCTCCTTTTTTAGGAGTTACTGGCCCTTTGACAATGAAACAGGTTTTTACAAAGATTGTTGAGCCTTTTCACTTGCAGACATAAAAATCCAATTTTTATGGGCACAGCTCTGAGCAACCTGCTGTAGCTGGCTCTGCCTGAGCATAATTGAGGCTAAGCAATCTCCAGACATGACTGTCAACCCCACCTATTCTATCAAAGATGTTTCTATTATAGGAAATACTTCTTTCAATTTGTATTTTCGGGTAGAATTTGTAAAAAGTCCTTTATTTAAATTATTTTTTATAGTTTCTTTTCTTTTTTTGTTTTTGTCGTACCAATATGAAAATGACCTAACATAGAATGTTTGTAAGAGATTTAAGGTCAAGAATCAAAGATTGAGGCAACAAAGGGAACCTTGTGGCTGGTGTTTAGTGCAGGTTGCCTGACCACAGGCAGCCTATTGCTGAAGCCTTCTTGCTCCAGCTACAGGAGGCATCACACTCTTACACTCTTGTCCTGCTGGGGGACTTCAGCCACCCTGACGCCTGCTGGAAAAGTAGCACAGCGAGCTGTAGGTGGTCCAGGAGACTCCTGGAGTGCATGGAGGATAACCTCTTGAGCCAACTAATAGACAGGCCTACCACGGGGAACAAGTAACCCACAGTTCTATGAGAAATGGACAGGGCAATAAGTAAAGAGAAGGCCCTGAAATTTAGGAAAGAAAACTCCAAGCTGCTCAAAGAGTTAGTCAAGAGAACCCTCTTGCAAAGTGCCCTCTGGAAGTAAGAACAGAGTTGGCAGGTCTTTACAACATTTTCCATAGAGCTCAAGAATTCTCAATGGGGTAAGAAATCAGGAAGTAATGAGAGAGACTGGCATAGCTGAGTTGAGACCTGCTAATCAACTAAAAGGCAAGAAGGAAATGCAAAGTACTGCAAAGTGAAAGGAGGGACATGTATCCTGGGGAGAGCATAGGGACATTACCCATTTGTGTAGGGATGGGGTCAGAAAGGCCAAGCCATACCTGGAGCTGAACTTGGCAAGGGATTTAAGTAATAATAAGAAGTGCTTCTACATGTATATAAGCCTGGATAACAAACAAGGAGAAGGCTGAGATACTCAACAACCTTTTTGCCTCACTCTCGATTTAATTTTCCACATCTCTTGAACAGATTAACCCCAAGGAAGGAACTGGGGGAAGATCAGGTTTGTGACAACCTGAGGAGCTTGAATGTACATGAGTCTATGGGACCTGACAAGGTGCATCACACTCATGGAACCAGATGGTTTGAACTCAATGGTTTGAGTTCATTCAGTTTACTAGGTTACTCACAGCACCATGCAGCCTGGCCTTGTTTGTTTATCTTGGTTTAGGCTTGGAATTTATTTTGTTTGTCTGTGGGCACAGGCAGTGTTCCAGATGAGTTCCTGGCCCTGGCTTTGCAAACCCCCACCTCTCATCACATCTGTCCTGGTATGTAGTCCTGACAGAACTGACTGATGTAGTTGCCAAACCACTTTCCATGACATTTGAAAACTCATGTGAAATCCACAATGACTGGAAAAAGGAAAACATTGTGTCAATTTTTGAAATGGGAAGAAAAGAAAACCCTGGAAACTGTTGATTTGTCAGCCCCAACTCTGTGTCTGGTAATGTCATGGAACAGATCTTCCTGGAACCCATGCTAAGGTATGCGAAAGAAAGGAAGTTGATTTGAGACAGGCAGCACAGCTTCAGCAAGAGCACGTCCTGTTTGGTCAACCTAAAGGCCTTCTATGAGGGAATGACTATATCAGGGACAAAGGAAGAGCTAACTACTTTCATAGTGTAGTACATAGTCATTTAAGTTAGCTTGCCATTTCAGCTGAATCTGAAATAACTGGACAGAGGCAGCTATAGTTGTAACTCTTGTGTTGACACAAGATTAGTATGTTGCTATTGTAAAATAAAAACCTGAGCTTCGATACAATTGATGTATTTATTTTCTTTGGAGAAAACTTGATGAAAGACAAATACCAGACTGTTGCAAAAATAATAATAAGCTATTTGTCTCCAAAGTTTTATTCACATTCATAAATTTATCTTCAGTTCATTTCTGAGCAACTTCTTTTAAGATTTTAACTTGTTTTGAGAGAGGCCATTGAGAGATTCCTGAACGAGGTAAACAGGGTTTTTAAATTTTTTTAAATGATACAAGAAAGTGTTGTTACAATTATTAGATCAGTCTTTCTGTTTACCCTCCTGTTTTCAATTATTAGATCAGCCTTTCTGTTTACCCTCCTGTTTTCTTATTCCCAATATTACCTTTGTCAACTACTGGTCAGCGACAACTTTTTCTTAAGTAATAATGTAATGCACAAGTAGTGCAAAACACCTGCAATTGCACTTCATATGCAAAGTACTAGTAACTGACTGAGACTAGATTTTTCTGGAGCAGATTTCAAAAAAGCAATTTTGCATCTCCCAGTTTTGTATGAAACTAACTATAGTAATTCCCTTTATCTCTATAGAATTTCCTGAAATGCAATATATGGTACACATATTCAAGAGATTTTTAGTTGATACCAGTGATAAACTTGTATCAGTTTATCTTATGCCCAAAGAAAAACTCTTTAATGAGGAAAAAGATGAAGAATGGTTCATGGAGAGAAATGAGGGAAATGTGAATTATGGCTTTTTGTATTTGCCTTAGAACTGTAAAATATAAAGTGGCAGTCTGAATATTTTTCTACAAAACAGATTAATCAACTGGCAAAACTTCTATGTTTTATGCAACTTAAGGCCCTGGATTTTTGAAAGATTGAGAGGAATATCCCTATACTGTAAGTTTTATAAAAGGGATACGTAAATATCAGATTCTGAAATAGTTACACAAAAGGCTATCTTTTTCTCTATTTATTGGAAATTGAGGCTCACATTCAGCCTGAATATTTAACTCACAAAAACAGTCATCCGAGGGTACCTTCTTTTTCCATCAAAAGCCTTTGACATAAAAATTGCCTAATCTTCTTTAAAACTTTTTAAATTTTTTGTCACTTTGATGTTTTCAGGATTGAGTGGTGAAATGGAATATTTAGGAGAGATTTTAAACTCAATCATTTCTCATGTACCATTATAAAGCAATGAAACAATTAGCAGGTAACTAGTGAGGTGAAAGGTTTCAAAATATTACAGTAAATCTTCCCCAAGAGAGAAAGAAATAAAGCGCAATTATCCAAATAACCAAAACAGCAGCTCAAAATAAATATTTAACCCTAAATCTGTATTATCAAGAGGGGGAAAAACCTATGAAAGAAAACCTTTGAAAATATTTTTTTTTGACAGACAAATATATCTGTTAGTGACTTTTGACACAACTTTCTAAAGATTAACCCTTCTAGCATATACAAAAAGATGAGTTATTTTTTGAATATGGAACCATATGATAATCAGACATAATTTATCTATTAAAAAGTAAAGGAAAATGTATTACCTTAAAATATTTCTTTTTAAAATATTAATATTAATAATGCCTATTTCTTAACTTCTAATCTGATTAGGAGATAATAGAAAATATAGAAATTTGAAGTCATGTGCATATCTGAAATATGAAATTATGAAATAAATGAAAATTATTTGCTAAGGCTTTTGAGCTCATAATTGTTGAAGAGAGGCTTTGTTTCCAGGGCTATTCTTTTAATGAGTACCTGCCAAAATATATTGAGACTGAGACTGATTTTCTGCTTGTACAAAGAGAGAAGGCCAGAGGAAGAAGTTACATTCTGAATTTAGCATAACTTGGAAATTGCACACTTTATTTGTTTGTCAGGATAATTTATTTTTTTTTACCTCTGCTATAACCTATAATATGAAGTGAAAATTATCTCAGAGGCATTTGGCACTGAGTGGAAAGTTGTGAAAACACAGCAATAAAGCTACTAGCCAAATTATAATTAAGAAATTAAAATTCTGCCTTTGATTTAGCATTGCAGTAAACTAAGATTAAGGAAAAGTTCTACTTAAGCATTTGTCTACAGCTGTAAAATGCATAGCTTTTTATGTTAAACAGTGCTCAATAAATACAAAAGCTTGATTCCCTTTCCTCAAGTTTTTTAATTCTATCCAGAGGTTCATCTGCTATTTTTTAAGACTAAATGTTAATAACCATCATAACATATTGATGTGCCTTCATGCTATGCTGCAAAGCCCATCATTTTATGCATGTGTATGATACCCACTGACATAATGCTTCTTAAATTTTCAAAGATGATTTCCCAGGAAGTTTCCAAATAGGCAGCAGCAACAATAAATTGCACATAGATCTTGCTTGTTTTGCAAGAATTTCAGTCATGGTTTTATCCCCATTCTTCTCTTCAGTTTTTCCTGAAAGCCATCTGAAAGAGGGCAATGGATTTACAGAGAATGAGGAGTTGGAAGTTCTGATAAGTGTCCCACTTGGATTGCTTATTCTTCAATAAAACTGAGAACTATACAATACAGGATAAATCCTTTTTTTTCCTTTTTGAGACACACAAATATCTTCCTTGACTGAATCCTAAATTTAAATTCGGAAGGCAGAAAAATGGCTGAAGCTACCCTGGCCACTACAAAAGTGTATTTTTAAATTAATCAGTGGTATTTATTTGTTCTTTAAATGAAAAAAGAAATACCTCTCTACAAAATCCACTGTGTAAATCTTATTTCTGAATACATACTCATGACAGTCAATAATAATCATTCTTGACCACTCCTAAGTATCAGAGATCCATTTCCAAACACCTCCTCCCTTTTACGTTCTTTGAATGCCCTCACATACTCCTTTTTTTTGTTGTTTGTCTTAATTAAAATTAATGTTTCTCACAACATTTTTAAAATACTTTGGTAAGCAAGTACATTTATATAATTCACTGTGTCTTCACGGCGCTTTTCTAGAGATACTGTAAGGTAAAGTCCCTCCTTTACTTTAGATACTTCAGGATTGAAAAACCTCCTTCAATCTTTCTGTCACTCATTAGTCTAAAGAAAGATATCTGGGAGCTAAATGGTCGTTTTACAAAATAGCTGGAAAGATTCAAGCCTATCCTGTCACTTAGGCAACTAATTACACCATTATATACTGCAATTACAATTAAAGACTTTCAGGTGATGAAAAGCGTATTCACTGCATTCTTGTTACCTCATATTTCCTTGCCAACACTCCAGAGTGTCATGAATTTGATAGAAACAACTCAAGAAGCTATATTTTTCTCAGTAATATCAACAGCTTAGAGATGACACTGCAACTCCTTTTCTGCTTTATCTATTAACCATGTTATCTGAAGGAGAAGCATCCATCCTTTTTGATAGTAAAAAGTGTTTAAATTTGTCTTTGCTAAAGTGTTTTGTCCGTCATTAAAAACAACACTACATTTATTGTTCAGGTCAGCAACTTTTAGTACTCAAAGTAAGCTGCTTTCTTGAATATAAGGCAGTTGGCTTCCCTCAAATTAAATAATAGCACAAATAAATTGACAACATCCCTCTCGTAGTGAAAGCTACATCATGTAAAAAATGGGGCACTAATTTCATTTCTAAAAAAAATACAATTATTTTCTATAATAATAAAGAACAAAAAATCAATTTCAGTTTAGGAGGTAGGAAAGAATATTACATTCCTCTCATGTGTGCATCCATTAACTTGATAAGTACTGTGGACAAGTATTTGGAGTCCTAGAAAAAGTAAAATTACAACAGTCAAAATAAGGAAATAACTGTTTAAAACCATTAGAAGTTGATCCTGTTTCTCTATCAATATTTAGTAAATTGTGCATTTTCAAAAAGGTCTATGAAAGTAATATACTACTTTACACGTATTTTCAAAATTCTTGCTCTTCCCTTATTATTCATTAAATTGAGCAGAGGAAAAAGAATACGTTACTTTGTAGGATATGACATTATTAGTTATAAAATTAGAAATCATTTCATAAGAGAGAAACTGTAAACTTATCCGAGTTTAAGCATCAAGCCTGATGCTTAACTTTGTCTTTATTATTGTTAGAAAAAGAATTCATCCTTAAGAGATATTAATCTAATTCTTTTAATGTTCCAGCCAATACAAGTAACAAATATATATGTGCAGAAGATTTTTCTCTGACACGATCATTCTTAAGTTCTGGTTTCACAATGGTTTCCATAGAAACAGAGTGATGTTTTTATAAACACTACATCATTGCTTCTGCTATGAGTAGAAGCAGCAGAGATGTGAATCCATACCTGTTTTTCAAAGAAAAATGGCATAAAGAGGAAGATTATATAAACCCTCAATATTCAAATTAAGTTATTCTATCTAACTTGCTATTGTCCCGATGTCAAAATCTTTTAAACTGATAATTAAAAGATTATAGCTCAGTCAAGGAAATTTTTTGTTGAGCTGATAGCAGGAGAAATAACTCTCTTTTACATCATTTGAATATGGATATGAAACCAAGCTACAGTTGTTAAAAAATATGTAAAACTACAGTGTCAGATGTATTACTGAGACTAAATAACACATTTGTCACTCAAGACGGTGAAAGTACAGCTGTTGCAGAACTATAAATCAGAATATATTTCTGAAGAGAAACCTTCATTAATTTTTTTTTTAAATTTAAGAAGGACTACTTCCTTTGGTTACTTCATATGTTTTATGTTTGGGTATGTCTGAACATCTCTGACAAGAGTTATTTTTTTGATTATCTTTAGTTCCACTCAAGCTGGTGAAGGAGTTATGCCACCTCCTCATTACCACTGTGTTACATGTAGTCTCTGTGTTAACAACTTTACAGTCTTAAATTGCCTCTCCTGGGAACATGTTTACTAGACGGTAAAGAACTGTGTACCGTACACATTCTGATAGTAGTCATAAAAAATTCTTTTGAAAATTTGAGTCCTTTGATCTTAGTATTTTATGTTTCAAATTTAGGATCCCATAATTAATTTATTTCTTCAGTTAGGACTGCCTTATATACAAACTGATGAATGTAACTCATGTGCTTGCCACGACAGTATTTAAGTCTTACTAAGCTTAAAACGTAGTCCATATTCTGTAGGACAAGGTTTTCAATATATTTTATAGTCTACTTTTTTTTTCTCAAGTTTTACAATTTGGTGAGCATAGACCATTATGAAATTTAATTACTTAGCAAGAAGACTTCACTTACGATGTATGACAATAGAACAACAGGATTGTTTAAACAGTCATCAAGTGCAATAATAATAATAATAATAATAATAATAATAATAATAATAATATGTTATATTCTTTTCAGTTAGAGAATAATTATTGCCACTTTTAAGTAAAAACCCAATTATTAGATCATTTGGCTATGATGTAAGAGCCTTTTTTTCAAATTGATGTTAAAAGAGAAGCTCCAGGTTCCAAATGCAGCTGTAATGTCAAGTGGAAGAATTCTTTTGTGGAAACAATACTTGTGCAAAAACAGACTCCCAAGCAAACAAACACATAAAAATGAGTCAAAATCCCTGGGGTTCAGAATAAAATAAAGAGAGAGCCATCATTTTGCATCATCTGCTTAAGTCAGGGTTTCAGTTTCTTCTCTAAATATCTTTCATAGATCTCATCTAGTGACTTGCTATAAAGACGGAAGAAATCCTTGAACTCACATATTGTTCTCAAAAGTTTTAATTACTGCAATATGATGAAGTGTGACCCATGCTTATTTCCCAAGCAAATTTTCGAACCACTTGATCCCCAGTATATATGACACTCATTGATCAGCAAGATTTGTTAGAGATGTATACTCACAGGAGAAAGTACTGGATGAGATTTCCTCTGAAACTACAAATATTGTGCTAAATGAAAAACACTCTTTTACTACCCATGTTTTTATGATTTCCTCATGCAACTTGACTCTCAGCATATTTTTGGTTCTCTATGTAGTTTTTTACCTTTGTTCTGCTCTTTGAGACAGGGTGAAGTCACAAAGAAGAGGGATAAAGAGGCCTCTTGTACTTGGAAGGCAGGAATATATTTAGATGTCTGGGATAAGAAAGAAAAGGAGGGAGAAAATTATTTGGAAACAAATCAGAAAATAAATGGTTACCCAGAATTTTGTAGAAATTACAAGGGGAAAGTAAGGCTGGGAAAAGGACAGGTCATGCAGATCACATTCACACCAGATTGCTACTTTTGTTTTGTTAAATTTGTCATTCTATGCAAGATTGTGATTTCTTCAGTATTAGTATGTGACCTGTGCAAACCCAAACATGATAAGAAACAAAAGGCAGAACCGCATTTTGATGGAATCAGTTGATAGATGTGTTCAGAACAAAGAATGTAGAGTTTACACAATCTGTAGAACATGATACTCTACAAGAAGTTAAAGTATAACATGTGAGTGCAAGTGTTACTTTTGATTCTTTTCATAGAAAATCTGAACTGGCAGAGCAAGTTTTCACCAAAACCTAATTGTGGGCCAGATAGCAATTTTGCACTTGTTCTAGGACACCTAAAATCAGAAAGACCGTTGCTGAACTAATTCCTTAATAAGAATGCTGAAAAGAAAGAAATTTTTACAAGAAGTAGTATTTAGTCAATTTATTTCCTGAAATGCTGATATTCAAGATAGTATCTGCATTCATGGATCACAAACAAAATAATTTTTTATGCCAGATACACAAAGTGGCACTCAAGGATCAGCAAGATGTTCATAAAACCAAGAATTTGTTGGGTTTGTTTTCTGAAGAAAAAGACAGCTTCAGTTTGATTGAAATTTTTTCATATACTGCCATTCTTCCATGAATGCAGCTACCCACAGAAGAAAAGTATATTAAAGTACTTAAGGTGCTTCACACTGCAAAATTAGCCACAGTCTGCCGATTCCTGTTAAGTGCCTCTGCAGCACCTGTTGTTCTTGAAATTAGCAACAGCTAAATTGACCCAAGTTTATGTGCAGGGTGTGGCAGAGAGTGTCATACTTCATGTAGTCTGAGCAGAAAGGTGTGGAAAAACAACATATTTTTTATGTGTAAGATAATTATTCTATGAAAGGAAATAAAATTGCATGCCATTTAGCTAGGCAAGAAGAAAAAATAAGTTGTTGCAGTGATTTTGTGGTATGAAAAATAAATTTTAAGTATGACTGCTATTAAATAAAGTGCATGCATGAGTAACTTATGCAGCAAACATTTTTCAGATGTTCCTACAGAACTTTTCAATTGAATTGTAAAGGGTACTTTTTCATGTGGAATTTGCCATAATATTGTCATGATTTAGGAATGGTATTCTCCAATTTAGAAGTCCCACTAAAACCGCACTGCTGCTCATGCCCTTCTCTCATTCCAACTGGAAGAACAAAAGGCAAAGATCACGGGTTAAGATAAGAACAATTTAGTGGAAACAGCAATGAGATAAGCAAACAAACAATAACAGCAACCATATTAATAATCAGAGGGATAAGACAAAAAACCAGTTGACACAGAAAGGCCATAATGATAAAAAAACATTGATTGTCTCTCTCCCACCACATTTTTTCAACCCAAAAGAACCCCTTCTCCTCAGAAAACATAGAGTCCCTTTTCACCACTCCTTTCAATGAGGTGATATTAAATAACATCAGATTCCTGGCCACAGCTCCTCCTTGGGCTAATGGAAAAAATTAACCCTGTACTGGCCAGAACCAGGACATTATTCATCCCTTATTCTAAACAATCAACCTTATACTCAGACCCTACACCTTCCAACTATATACATATAGACAGATAGCTATAGATAAAGATATAGATAGATTAGATATAGATATACACAAGCACAGGTATCATTTCCATAGTCAGTGGGATGCCCTCTATTACTGATATCCAGGGGAGGTGTCTGAGTTAATTTAATTAAAAAATATTTAATATAAATAGCTTAAGTGCAACAGTCTTCTAGAAGTGAAACCTGTTTAATGAAGCACCAATGAAAGAGAAATACTGACATTCTCTGAGACACAAATCCAGAGCCTTAATTCTTGTGTAGTCATAGTGCCACATGTTCTGTCCCTCTATTCTTATTATTTGATGGGGGGTGGGGCAGACATATGGAGAGAGAATAAGAAGATGAAGAGACCATGAGACTGCTGTTGCTAATGAGGTGTGAATGATATCAAGCTGTTACCATACATTTTGCCAGGAAAGACTCCTCAAGGGACAGGAAAAGTGAATAACTTTTGAAATCTTCTTTAAGCAGATCTGTGTTGCCACGAAGTCAGAATTTCTCCAAGAGTAAAAAGTCAGCCTGAAGTCTGACCCTTGCACACCTCTGTAATAAAATGACTGCTGTCCTTCCTGAAAATGTTCTTTTTTGTGCCTGCTTCAGCCCCTCCTTTCTTCTTTTCAGTCTCTTACCTTTCACAGACTGAACACTGTCCTAGTATTAGACCATAGCGTGAGCAAAAACAGATAATGAAGTTCGACGTAATACCCAAGTCTAGTAAAATTAAAAGAAAAGGGCGTTTCAAATTTTTTTTCAATATTTGTTTCAAAATTGGAACTCATGTGTGGGTCTGTGGGTTTTTGAACTCACAAGCATAACAACTCTGACATTTGTGGGGAAGTCTCTCAAATAATGTCTTGGCTGCACAGAGTCGCCACAGTGGCTGAGTTTGAGTGGTGGGTATGGCCTCCCTCATGCTTTTCCACCACTCCTTCTATTTGCCTTTGCTGTGACATTGCTCCTGAATTTGCTTGGAGAGAAAAGGAAGACAAAATAGGGTAGCTAAGAGAGGCATATCACAGAGGGAGTGTGGAAAGCAAAGCCCTCAGGGAGACCTGAGCACAGCTAGAGGCTGGAGATGGGTGCATGGGGGTGTCTGTCTCTAATGGGTGTCTGCAACCATGGGTGTTCAGTAACTATGCAGAACCAAGGAGATGGCTGGTCTCCTGAAAAAAAATGGATGTCATAAATATAAAATTTTTATGAATTGCTTTTGGAGGACACATGAACAGAAAATGTTTGGGAAAGTATAAATGGGGAAAGTATTGTAGTAAAAAATTACTTTGTCATCAAGGGTTTTTTTAAATAATTCGTAGATCTAGCATAGAATATTAAGCTCACTGACACAAGTCTCCAACCACTATGGCTGAACCAAAATTGCATGACTGTATCCTTCTGACTGCATCCAATTCCTTGACAAGTCTAGTTGTGGATTCCAGGATGTAATTCAAGTATAGGCTTAAACCCCTGCTGGTTTCATCCAGTCCTTGCGCTGAAAGCCATGTAATTTACTGACATGTAAAATACTTACAAGCAGTGACTATTCTAAACAGTTTATGGTTTTTTGGGGTTTTGTTTGTTTATTTAGTTTTATTTTGGTTTTTGTTTGAGGTTTTTTTTTGTTTTTTGGTTTTTGTTTGTTGGCATTGGTTGGTTGATTGGTTGGTTGGTTGGGGGGTGGTTGGTTGGTTGGTTGGTTGGTTGGCTTGAGGGGTTTTTTGCTAATGGGGGAAAGTAAATTATTGTAAAAGTTTACTAAATTAATGAAAGAAAGAATTAATTCAGAAACTAAGTCCACCAAAGTTTTTCAGTAGAATTTTCATCATAATGCTTGAAATCTCCTTCATCAGCCTTCAACAAGTGACTTCTAAAAAATTTTCCATGTATCTAGGAGCCCTCTGACTCCTAGGGACATCCTGGTTTCTTAAACCGCCCTATATGGAGGCTGATTTAAATCAACTAAAATGCACAACCACCTTTTTCCCCTTAGATGTCTGCCCTTTCAAAAGGGCAACCATCTGCCCTTAGACTGAACAAAATAAATGTGACTGTTGAGAACTCAACCTACAGTTTGCACCCTGAGACTGAAACTACCAAAGTTACTGATAATGAAGCAAAAGAAAGAAACTGAAGACCTCTGCTTTAAGGCAGTGTCTGAAAAAGAGAAAAGGGAGAGAGAATATCTGGAGAAGGAACAAAGGTACACCCAGAAAAAGAGAGACATTAGTTTTGAATAAAAAAAGGAGAGGTTGTATCTGAAAGAAATAAAACAATTCTTTGTGTCAAACATAAAAGCAAACTTTTTCCCACTAAATTTTAAAATTTAAAACATTATATTAATATTAAATTTCCAAACATAAGTTTGATGGTTTTCTTTAATCACTTGCCCCAACTCTTCATACTTTTCAGTTGATAAAGGGATCTAGTAGCTGTCCACCTGGAACAAGTTCTGTATCAAAACTGAGCCCTCAGTTTGAAATATAGTTAGATTCAGAACTATGTGGCCTAAACCTTTTTTTTTAAGACCACAGGCAAAAAAATCTTTCTCCTTTGTGGCAGTGGGTATAGCAACACCTTAAAGCACTTAGCTTCGAAAATGTTTAGTGACAGCTAACATGGTAGTCACTTTTCTTGAATTTCTTGAGCATCTTGAGGTAAATCAAGTGTTTTATGGTTGTAACTTTCTTCAACGGTTGCCACCTCTTATATGGTGTGAACGTTCTGGACCTTTAATAGTGTGCTTCAGAAAACACTATCAGTTTTGCACAGATATTTTGCAGGGTAACCTGTGGTATGCCATCAGATCACCACCACAGAAGATCATGGATTTCAGAAGAAAAAAGAGATTTAAAAGAAAATATTGGGTAAAGTCATACACAAAAGACCTGTGAGGGGCTATTGGAAACAGCAATGTACACATTCTATTCATTTTCTGTAAATTTCCTCTAGCCTAGATTCCTGTTTTTTCATCACATTTTCTCTTTTGGGAGTTAGAGTAAATATAAAAGTGGATAAGATGGTGTAACTGTCCTTACACTGGCAATTTTTATTACTTTTCTATAGGACCATAGGATGGTTGAGGTTGAAAGGACTTCAGAAGTTTACCTTGTACAATCACCCTGCTCAGGCAGGATCAACCAGGGCTGATGACTTTTGAGTATCTCCAAGGATGGAGATTTCATGACCACAATATTATTAACAATAATTATTATTACTGGCTTTTATTCACCTGGGGTATTCTACTAATATTTACTACTGGTACTCAGAAAAGAGGATGGAATTGACAACCGTGTGAGGAATATGGCATTTTCAGGAGAAAAAGAGACCATACCATAAAACAGTAGAGTTTAAGTCATTCTATCTCAAAGTCATCAAAACCTAAAAAGCAGTTCTATTAACACTTCTAATATTCTGTCTACTAAAAGAAATTTGTGTACATCGTATTGATCACAGTCAGACAAAATGATAATATTTAATCTGATTGCATATTACAATTGCAGATTGATGATTGAAACACAGAGAACAATTTTTTGAATCTCTTTTAGATCATGTGTTAGCGTATAAAAAAGAGAAAGAAAACCCCATCCTTCAGTTTTGTTTCCAAGATCCACCTGACAGCACACCCTTGTCATGCTATGCTCTTTAGAGGGATTTCATAAATGCAATTTAATCACAACAAAGAATGTACAAACAAAAAAAATGAAATTATGAAAATTTTTATATTTTAACTTAATTCTAACATGTTTATTTCCTCCTAAGTAAACTAAGTTTACTCAACAAAGGAAAACAGTGGTGAGGGTAAGGTCTTTATACTTCTATAGTCTTTCTAAATACTGATCCAGATGAGACTTTTAGATATATGCAGATTGCAATATTTTTATCTCCAGAGACATGCTTTAAAAATACTATTTCATTTTGTGGTATATATATCTTCCTTTGACAAAATATAAAGAACAGAAAATGAACTTATTTGTCTCGTCAGAAAGTAGCTCTGAATGATGGATTTAATGAGAACTAAACAGGTGAAATTAAACTTGATACAGCAGACCTAACAGTAATAATTCAAAGATTTCAAGCTCTGCCCCAGCACCCACTCTCTCTTCCCCATAGAGAGTCATACTGTATTTCGCTTATAGTGTTGCTTCATGCGAGTAAGATCATGGGTTTGAGACACTCATCTAAAAGGCTTTTGAAACCTCATTCTAACGATGCCCTCAAGAGAAACATAGTGTTTTTTAAAAACATTACTATCCAGAAAACCCTGGGCTATACACACAGCATTTCCATCATGTCATGACAGGCCACTCTGAGCTGTCAATAGTGTCTGGTATATAAAAAATTACATCACTTCTAAGACACACTTTACTTTACACTTAAATTCTATTAAAAATATGGTGTATCATGCACTTTACTCTTGCCTGTCTGTTTTTTATAAGTGTCTTGCTACAGAATTCTGTATGCTTCACATTTCTAGTGACCAGTGATGAGAGTTAGCTGAACTGTAGGTAATCTTCCATTTCCATACATATCTCTAGCAACTTCAATATTATTCCAAATGAATTTTTAAACATAAACAGGAAAACGACCAAAATTCTTGTTTGGACAACATAAGCATATTTTGCTGCTGGGATGTCCATTTATCTGTTAATCCAGCTCACTGACAAGTGAAAGCAGATGAAAACCTTACTCATCCCCTAAATATCTGTAATAATTTTTTATTCTCTTGGGCATTTTACAAGAATATAGAATTCCACAGTTTTATAAAACCACAGAATTTTATATTTCTAAATAAAGAATAAGTATTTATTTCTATTACAGTTGAAGTTACTAAAGAGTGTTTGTTCTCTTGTCACCAAAAAAGAGGAAATAAACTCTCCAACCCACTTACTAGGTTGCAATGCTGATATTACTTTATTAACAGCACTGGATAAATGGGGATTTCTCCTCAAAGCATGTCCAGTAAATCTTTTCTCCTTGAGAGTATCTCAAATATGTTGTCACATTGTAATTTACTTCTCTTATTTTTCTTTGCTGTGACACACAATCCTATTTTCGAAACTAAGATATCCACTAACACATATTAATAACTGATATAAATAAACAAGGAAGAATTAGCTGACACAAGACTTTCTAGTCACTTAAATCTAGGGATCTGTGACTATTAATCTCTGGTATTTGTACTAAGCACTCTCTGCTACAAAACTAAGCATTAACCATGAATATAGGAATCATACACTACTGTGGTAAAGCTGAAAAAATTTTCAAACATCTTCCCCCACTTCTTCTTAAAGAAACATAACTTGTTTGGTAACACTCTCAAAGCTCCTGGGATCTAGCTATGAACTATGAATTCTTTTCATTCAGTGGTACATATTGAAAATATGTATCTCTTCCTCAGAATGTTTAAAAGCTGTATTGGCTAAAAGACTTTCGAATATCTCAAAATGAGCCTGTTATCTCTTAGATATAAAAGGATAACTTCATAATATTCAAGCAAATTGTCATACCAATTATCTGTCAGCTGTCTTCAGTGAGATGATCTGTGGAAAAAAAAGTCAGGATAGTGAAACTAACAGTACTCTAGATTGCCAAGTGGTTGCAATTTTACAAACTTTTTTCTTAATCTTGAAAGCTTTTTATTGACTGACAATACATTTCACACTTCTCAGTGACTGCCATCAGCTGTTAATTTTCAGTTATGTTTGGCCTAGAGTAGATTTGAACCCAAGACCCATTAATGAAAGTGTCTGCATTTCATTCTCCTCTCCAGTCTTCTGACAGTACTTATCCCTATAAGGCAAATAAAAAGTTACTGAAATGTATCCAGTGTCACACACACCATTCCTCGTAGTCTTTCTGAAATGCTTATCTGCAGAAATAATTACACACCTGCTATTAAATACTGTGTAAGAACTAATTCTTCATATGAATAAAAGTGGATAATGTAGTGCTTATTTATATCTGAATTTTAACAGGAAGAACATTTACTTTTTTCAGTTTATAGAACGTCAGCCCTACATGTTTGAGCGGTACACAGCAAAAAATTTCTGAACTGCACAAGTAATGCTGCAAGGGACTGATTCAAATAGCTGTTACATTTAATTTTATACCTTTTTAGTACTAGTGCTTCCATACTGGTCAGGATTTCAGTTTCTGCCCTGAAATTGAATTCTGTCAGCAAATTGAAACAGACTGGGCTAGCCAGGGAATTATGCTGTTTGGTATACCTGCAGGGGGCCTAATACAGCAACAGGCTACAAGTGGCCTGTACCTGAAACCTTTAGGGTAAGCTCAAAGACGATGAATATTGGGGTTACACAAGGAAGGAGATATCCATTCTTCTATTTCTTCTTCAGAACTTATTCTAAAGTTTCCAGATTACGTATCTTTGCGAATCTGTTCCTATGTGATGTCAGCTTTTCTAACCCCAAATGAAACTGTTAATCTAGTCTCTCTTTCAAAGTCATACCATCTTACTCTAACAATTGCTTTTTTATACTTCTGTCACTACTCTGCTAGTTATGTTTCTCTTTTCATAGAGCAAAAATAAAGTGAGAATAAATGCAGAATAAAGAGCAGCCACAAATTTAACTAGGCAAATGAAGATTTTTTTTTCTAGTAAGCTAACGTGACAATTTATTTTTAAATTACTAAACCAACCCAACAATCAAAAACAGATTTTCTTTATATTATATATATATTCTTACATATAAAAATATATATAAATATATAAACTTATATATTTACTTATTATAAAATTATATTCTTATTTATTTATAAATGTATATTATAGATGAACATATATATTCATATGTATATAAATATATAATTATGTATATATAATTACAAATATAAATATATTTATGAAATATCCCTCATTTAAAAATTAAGGAGCTCATCCTTTAGTGTTCTTTTACAGACTGTCAGTGATTGTTTCCTGATATTATACAAGTGTGTCGCCTGGCTCAACTAGTGAAAAAACCTGGTTAGGTCCCTTATTCCACTCTATATAGAGAGAGAGGAAAGCAGCTCTCTGGAGAAGAACCTGGGGGTCCTGGTGGACAAGCTATGCATGAGCCAGCAGAGTACCCTGGTGGCCAAGATGGCCAAGGGTGTCCTGGGGTGCATCAGGAAGAGTGTGACCTGCAGGTCAAGGAAGGTAATCCTGCTGCTCTGCTCAGCCCTGCTGAGGCCACATCTGGAGTGCTGTGTCCAGTTCTGGGCTCCTCAGGACAAGAAAGACAAGTAACTGCTGGAGCAGGTCCAGTGGAGGTCTACAAAGGTGATTATGGGACTGGAGCACCTCTCTTAGGAGGAAAGGCTGAGGGAGCTGGGCCTGTTCAGCCTCAAGAAGAGGTGTGTGAGAGAGAACATCATCCATGCATAAAAAATCCTAAGGTCAGGTGTCAAGAGGATGGGACCAGACTGTCTTCAGTGGTGGCCAGTGACAGGACAACAGGCAATTGGCACAAAATGACACACAGGAAATTCCACCATAATATCAAGAAAACTTATTTACTCTACAGGTGACATAGCACTGGAACAGACTTCCTAGAGAGTTTGTGGAGTCTCCCTTTCCCTTTCTGGAGATATTCAAAAGCGGTGATCTCCAGAGGTATCTTCCAAACCCCAATATTCTGTGTTTCTGTGAGATAGATATAAAGATATATCTATATAGACATAGAGATATATAGACATATCTGTGTGTCTGTGTGAGTCTGAGTGTCTGTTTGTAAAAAACAAGCTAGTTGGGAATACATGACAACAGAAGCATTCCAAAGAGAGTGTTTCAGTGCTTCATCCTATTTATATGTCAGGTACAGTAGTACATCATGCTCTATTAAGAAACTTTAAAATCTCTGTTTCTCACAATGGGTTACTTTCTTTTTCTCTATGCTTGTAAAACAGAAACACTCTATCTTCAAAGTTACAGAGGGTAATTGAAAACATAAAGTACACTTCTCTGTTATAAAAAACTGGACATTCAAGTGGAGTTTTGGTTACTATCACTGCAGGTAAAATGCAATACAGTAATTATATTTGTGGTGACTGTCAATACAGAAGTTCAAGGTATACCAGATAATATTTGTTAACATTAGAATGTATTTGGTATGTAATATTTTACCCATTCCAAAGGACTAGTTTTATAGTTTACCTTTTCCCCACAACAGGCTAATTTTACCTGTTTTAATTATTTGTGATTTGCTTTATTTGTTTTAATTATTTGTAATTTCACAGAATTACACAAAGCATTTCATAAATCAATACTATAAAAGTAAAAAAGTACCATGAATCTTTCAGGGGGAAATAGATATTATTTCCCTTTCAAAATATTTGCCATCCACTTTAAGATAGTAATTTACTGTTAACAGTTTTTTCCTACAACTTTTTCCTCCAGTGAAAGCAATTTTGAAGGAAAAAAGAAGTTACTGTCTCTAATAATAAAGAGAAAATGTAAATGTAAGGTTCTTATTTCTTTGTGAAATATTTGCACTTCTGGTACTTTGAACACTTTATATTGTATGCAGAAGAGATTAGACAAATTTTTGGTCATTCTTCAGTTTATCTGAAAATTTACTAGTAAGAGCTAGTGCACAGTCTGTTCTGTGAGTCACTTTCATTACATCTGAACTTTACAGGATTTTTTTAGCAATAATCAAAAATAATTACTGCCTAAGAAGTATCCAGACTTAGGAGCTGGCTAGACTTCATAGTGGAGGTGTTTCGTGTAGACAGCAGTGACTCTGTACTGCTGATACATCGTGATTTCATTTCATGTAGAGACAAGAAGTTGTTTCCACCAGACAGCTCCTGCTGCATGGCTGCCATGTGCATCTAGCTGAGCAACTGTTTGTGCAGCAGTCTCCCAGCTCTGCTTCTGCGAAGGACCTTCTTGCTGGTGTCAGGGAGGTCCTGCACATCAGCAAGACCTGATGCTGCAAGTGGAACCAGATTTATGCTACAGGATATAAGAGGGGATGTTGTCCCCGCTGTTCTGCAAATGAGGGGGAAAGGGTTTGGGGAGCACTGCATGCATCTTGTGAGTCAGTGGTTGCTTTCATGGCAGGTGTTGATGACAAGGATGCATGTTTCACAGCAAGGGGACCCATACTGAGAACCAAGGACCGAAAAGGGAAGATGACATACACCTGATAAAATGTGTTAAGAGCACAGTTGTCAATGGACTGGCTGAATTGATGAAAAGTACTTCAAACTACTGAGACCAGGGAGGAATACTGTGACCCACAGTCCAGGGGGAAAATCCAGATGGGTTGCGTGAAGAAGAGTGCAGGATGACAGGAACAAGGGAGACCTCAGGAGTGAGGAAATGGGACAAAGAGACACTTGTCTCAAATGCATGCACACAAATGCCTGGAGGCAAACAGGACGGACTAGAGCTCCACTTGCAGCTGCAACACCATGTCAATATTGCAGTATGAGAAGCAGCAGCTCGGGCATGTAAAGCTCATCTATGGGATTTACAAAAGACAGGATGAGAGACTGTGTTTCAGGGACAGAGAATAAACCACTAAGCATGATATTGCGGCAGGAGTGCACTCCAGACCATTCATCAGGGCAGCAAAGAGGACAAAACCTTCCTCAAATAACTACAGCAAAAGTTCTTGTTCCCAAGTCAAAGAGACTAGGAGAAATCTTCAACAACTGCAGGAAAGAAAATTTTGCATGAGTCTATGAATTTCCAAAGGAATAATTGCAGAAACTGCAGATATGAGCTGGCTTCACTCTGGTGCCAAGAAGAATCATAGAGTGAGTCTCATGGGATCACTTCTCAGGACTCAGGAAGGAAGTAATTGGAAGCAGTCAACACGGATTTTTTTACCTGACCGCCCCTGGTGGTAAAATTACAGAATCTGTGGACACAGATGGCATTTACCTTGAACTTACCAAGGTTTATGACACTGTCTCCTGAAATGCTTCTGTATTCACATTAGGAGATCAGAGGTGGGATGGGAAAACTACTAGCAAATGACCGGGTGGATAGTAGGGCTCACAGGACCATGTTTGACTGGGCTGAAGTCTACCTGGAAGCTGGCAACAAGTGCTGTAGTACAGGGTCCATTCTGGGACTTTACCTACAGAACATCTCCCTCAGTGACCTGAAGGAGAGAACAGTGAGCACTCTTCTGGAGTTTGCTGATGACAACAAGGGGAAAACTAGAAGGCCAGGCTGCCTTCTGTGGACCTGGGTAGCTAGAAGTAAGGGGCCACAAGTGAAATCTGTGAAGTTCAGCTAAGACACAGGCCAAGCCCTAAAACCAGCACTTGCTATGTCATGTCTGGATATGGTGTCCAGTTCTGGGCCTAGATGCACCAGAATTAAATTAGCAGAAACCACCAAGAAGGGCCTTGGACCACCCCACTGTGAGGAAAGGTTGCAGTGCTGGGATGTCCTGCTGAGAGAAGGGAAGGCATCTCCAGCACCAAAAGGAGGAATAGAGGAAACAAAGGTGAGCTCTTCACAGCGGTTCATAGTGGGAGGGCAAGAGGCAGTAGTACAAGCTGAAACATGAGACAATTAGACTGCAGGGAGATAAGCAGAAGTCTTTTTCCTATGTGGAGACCCCAGCCATGGAGTCAAGGCCCAGGGTGTTTGGGCCATCTCTTGCTTGGGGCGTTTCCTGCCAAAGCAGGAAAAAAGGTGAAGCCTTGAAAAATCTTCTCTGACTTCACATCTGAGCCTACTCTGCACGGGCTGGGGCTGGAGACATCTCCAGGTACTCATCAGCCTGAATTACCTTATGAGCATCTGAGAACTAATGTAATGGTGATATATGAAAACTGCAGCTTATTTGAAGTATTGGGAACATTTCACAAAATTGAAAATTAATCTGCCGGGAAACTCTTTAGAGTAGAAACTTTAGCAGAGCATTAGAAACATACACAAGTCTCCAAATGTGAAAAGGTAGACTGTGAGAGAAAAATTATAGTTCAGAATTTTAAAAGTCTATAACTTACGAGAAATTTAATTTTTGGACTAGATAAAAGAAAAATCAAAACAACTTTCAATATTTTTAAAATTCTTTAATTTCATAAAATGATACGGACCTTAAAAGTGCAGAAACTTTGTTTATCATAGAATCATCAAAAATTTATATGCTGCTGTAGGTTAAGCACAGTTGGCAGCTAAGCCCCACACAGCTACTCGCTCCCTCATCCACAGTGGGATAGAGAAGGCAATTAAAAGGGGAGAAGAGAGAAAGCATGTGGATTGAGGATAGTTTAATAGGTAAAGCAAAAACTGCATGTACAAGCAAAGCAATACAATCAGTCCCAACCAACAGGGAGATATGCTTCCTTCCTGGGGCCTGGGCTAAGAACACCACCAGGAAACTTACTAGCCTGGTGTGGCCCTCAGACTACTTCCTATTAATGGTTTTCCATGTAGGAGGCAATGAAATGGCCACTCATAATCTGAAGATGGTCAAAGAGGATATCAGGGCCTTGGAATGGCTGTAAGGAAACTTTGGTCACATGTTATATTCTCTTTTGTATTTCCAATTGAAGGTGGCAACACCGGAAGAAACAGACACTCTGAGTTCTACTACAGGTCTTTGTCCATCCCAGGGTCCAGATTTTGTGTTCAGTTTTGATAAAAGTCATGAAGCTCCTCTCTCCTTGCCTCTCTAGCCTTTCCTCTGCTTCTGATTAGCATGAATACGTTCATGCATTGACTACTCACTGCACTCTGCCACCTTGAACTTCTTCAAAGTGCATTATGATTCATGTAACTGATGAAGACATTGAATAGTATTTGCTTTTAGAATCAAACCTTCAGATACAACACTACTAATTGGTCTACAGTTGGCTTCATCGCAATGATTTTGGCCTGTTAATTTTCCAACCATCCTTATTTCCCCTTCTAATCCATATTTCACCAATGTAGCCATATAAGGATGTTATGGGAGATCATGAAAAACATTTTGAAAAATGAAAGCATAAAATATTCAACGATTTCTCCTTATCCACAGAATAACAGGCAGACTGGCATGCTGTTCCATAATTTAAACTTAATGAAACATGAAGGTAGATACATGTAATTTATATCTCTGTTTTAACTGATCAGTGAAATTAAATGACGAAAATCCTTCATTTTTATTAATTATGTCAGTGAAGCTTATCTATCATATTTCCAAATTTTCTCATGTTGCTCCTACTGGGAGGATCCCTATAGTTTGATTTGATGAGAAAAGATAGAAAGCCATGACAACGGCAGAAATATTAAAAAAAGCTCTAAGGAAGAAGTCAAACTTCCAGGACAGCTGATAGTACTTCCTAGTAAAGGAAAATGTGTTGTGTGTTTTTTGTTTTTTTCCCTACCCATCATTGCCTGATTTCATATTACTGGTGCTAATACATACTGTTCTTCAGTCTTTTTGTCTTGACAGTGGTCAAAATGAGATAATCTCAAATATCGGTATCTTAAGTAATTTTCTCTCCTATTATCAGATATCAAATTTACTTCCAAGGATATGGCCTGTGTCCTTTATTTATTCCCCTTCATCTTCTTTGTGCAATTCAAAGATATTATTTTACTCTCCAAAGGTGTCCATCAGTTTACAGCAACCTTTACAAAGATAATTTCACTATTTTCAACCTCATACAAAAGCCATTAGCTTTAGAGGTATGGAAACTATCAGCCTCTGGGATGGTCTATGCAAGAATTAATAGCAAAATTTTCTTTCTTATTTTTCCTGAATTTTGTGAAATCCATGAGAAAGAGGGGACACACTAGTCTAACCATGTGCATTGTGTTTCTTGAGCAAAAACAGGAACAGAATAAGAAGTGCTAAGAATGGAACTGAAAATAGGGATAAAAAAACTTGAATCTCTAAACATAAGAAATCATAAAATATAAAAAATCCCCTTCAGCCTTTTAACTGAAAAATAGTATTTCTTCATGTGAAATTAGCCCTTTTTGTTTTTAAGATAGAAACTGAGATGTGTATAGAGCAAATTATCAGCATATCTGTGATTTAACAGTTGACAGTAACCATTTAGTAACCATTAGATTAATTATGAGGTGAGAATGTTTACAAGGCACAAAAAAAAAAAGTCTTGAATTAAACTGTGTAACATAAAGACAAGGAGAAAATGTTCCCCTTTTTCTAAGGGAATTTCTACCTCATGGACCAATTGGCCAACAGTTTAAATATTGCCATATTTTTAACTTTCTGATTTGTAGGCTGTGAGCTGCTGCTGACAGACCTACAGGCCAAGGACTAAGGGAAGATGCCTCTCACAGCTGGAAAGGATAAAAAAGAATTATGGGGACATTTGAGTTGTATAAGTTTGCTGTTTTGCAGCATGAGGAAGGCTATTATAGCAGAGATTACTTTTGCATTTTCAATGTGCCACAAAAAAATGAATGTGATTAAAATATATGCCACCATCTTATCATTGTTATTTTCTTTAAAAAATAGTTTCCAACTTTCCTCCAGTTGCCTTGCTAACAGATTTAAGTTCAAACAGAAAGGCTGGTAGCTCAAATCCCAAAATGCTTACTCCTTTCCTCAGTTGACAGTCATTTTGGAACAGCATAATCAGCATATAGAGCTCAGAGGAAGAGCTGTGAAATGACAGAGAAGTTATCAGACTACTGAGGAGTGAAGAATTTCTTATTTTTAATGAGATGTCATTTTCTCAAAGCATAGTGTGCCTCCTCAAATCAAAGTAAGAATACAAGTGCACTCCAACACATGTATGCAGGAAAATGAGGGAGACCTGGTGACCCAAAAAAGCCCTAAACCTGATGTTCCTGGAGTTACTAATTTCCACTGAAATTATTGAGAGGGAATTTCATGTAGGAGTTACACATTAAAGATTAATATTGGGCTAGATTTATTTCAGCATCACTGCCAAGCTGATGGTGGGAGAGATTTTTCTCTCCTAAAAGTATTGTGATTCATCATTCAGGATGACAGCTCCCAAATCTTTTTCTAAGAGATGCAGTTTTCCTTCCACTTTCTTTCAGATCATGTATATAAAAGATAGTCGTCATAGGCTCTGCCACATTCCCAGGAGCCTGAATTCAGCTTCTGACAGTGCCATTGTGGAGAAAATAGTTTTAATTTCTCTATATTAGAAGACTGCCCTTGCACATTAAGGGTACATGTACTTCATATGGTGGTGTTACGATGATTAAAGATAAATTAAATTAAAGATAAATTAAAGATAGAGAGTGAGATTATATTGGTTCCCTATTACAATAAGTGAGCAGAAACTATTTTTCTTTTATTATTGATAGGATAAAAAGCCTGCCATAGTTAATCATATTTACTATTAATATAGCAATATGAATAAATTGATTAAATAAGTCAATAGTCACAACAGAGAAAACTCAGCCCATGACCAAAGATGTTGTATGATTTTGGGTGGTGGGTAAAACTTTGCTTAATTTTCTTTGTCTAATGAGAAAACTTTTAGCTGGCAAAATAGCAAAGGCAAGTTCAAATGAAAAACAAAAAAAAATCCACTTGTAAGATTTACAGTACTTCTGTTGTCATCTTGCTTGGAAGTACTCCCAGAACAAGCATTTGTGCTTTTGGACAATTCTGATCTTTTTCACCCTAGAAATATGGAGAGAGGGAAAAAATAATGTTTGTGCATTTAAAACCTAAAAGGACAAATTATTATAAATTTAATATTTAATAATATTATAAATTTAATGGTTTTCAACTTAGTGAGGAGAACAAAGTTTACCTACCAGTTTTCACATTTGTAAGTATTTTTTGGTTTATTCTATGTTTAGCTTTACAAAATGTTCTTGCTTCTTCAATATGATAGTAATTTCTACAACCTTAAAAGATGATATTACTGGGATACAATTGCTTAGTCTATTTATTTTCTGTTTGAGTCATAAAATACTGTATTTATCATCCTAACTCTAGTTTTTAATATTTTTCCATAAGGTTACATGTTTTGGGAAAAAATCTATTTCTATTTGAGTTTCTCTTTCAGGAGTATATTCATTCATACTAGATAACAAAGATAATTATTAATCTATTAGCTATCAGAATAGAATACTAGTGTTTGAGGTGTGATAGAATTTATGCATGCACACCATCAGATAATCAACCAGCCTGAATTTACAGTAAAGTTATTATTCTAGATGTGCACTCTAACATCTAAATCAAGTAAAATACCAAATAAACACATTAATCTTAAAATGTTCTGCTCAAAAAGAATTCCCACCCCTTTTGTTTTGAGATAATCACTCCTTTTACCAAATAGAGGGATGTTTAACGTCTTCATTAATGACCTGTCCTATGGGACAGAGTGTACTTTCATCAAGTTTGCAGAAGATAACAAAATGGGAGGAGTGGCTGGTAAACCAGATGGGTGTGTCATTAAGAGGTAGCTGGACAGACTGGAGAAATAGTCCCTGAGTAACCTTTAGAGCTCAGCTAAAGAGTAAATGGCAAACTCTGGCCCTGGGGAACAATAACTCCAGGCACCAGTTTAGGTCAGGGGCTGATGAGCTGGTAAGCAGCTATGTGGAAAAGGACATGAGGGCTCAGGTGAATACTAAGTTAAACACATACCAGAAACATGCTTCTGGGGCAAAGTACACCCCTTTGTGCTGCATTAGAAAGATCATTGCCTACAGCTCGAGGGAGATGATTCTTCCTGTTCTCTCAGCCTTGGAAAGACACATCTAAGTCTTCTGTCCAGTGCTGGGGTCCCAGGACATACTGGAAAAAGTCCAGTGAAGGGACAAAAAGATAATTAGGATCCTGGAGTACATGACATATGAAAAGAGGCTGAGAAAGATTGGAAAGTTTAGCCTAGCAAAGTCAAGACTCAGACAAAACCCATCACACATCAATGAGGGGCTGAAAAAAGAATAGTGAAACAAACTCTACTCAGTGGTGCCTAGTGTCAGGTCAAGAGGCAGTGATCAAAACTAAAAAGACTTTGAAATTTCATGTGAAAACAAGAAAGTATTTTTTCACATAGTAGACAACAATTGTGTTAATGTCTTAGGTAATAAAATATTTAAATTAAAATGAGAGAATAATAAACACATGAAGTTGAATTACCCTATTCAAACAGACTTCCACTCTTTGTTTTGAAGTGTTCAACAAATTTGCCCAAAAATTAAGAATGTGAGCACAGAGAACAAATATTAGTAATTTTGTGCACAAGACAATAAACAAATGATAGTTGAATCAGGAGACAACATACAAGAGAAATGCAAGTGAGGCATAAAAAACCCTCAAAAACAAAATCTAAGAACTCTGGAAACCAAATAGTAGAATGGGTTAGGTATTATGAGAATAAATGTACAACAGTGATCACTGAGTGGCAATCTAATGTCTGCATCATAACAAAAGATGAAAAACCTAAACTAGAATATTCGGCAACAGTGTCAAGAAGCATGAAGTATTTTCTGAAAACGGACAGCCAACAAGAAACGAGAAGCTCAGCTTCTTTCTAGAATAGAATGGAATAGAGTGGAATGGAATGGAATGGAATGGAATGGAATGGAATGGAATGGAATGGAATGGAATAGAATAGAATAGAATAGAATAGAATAGAATAGAATAGAATAGAAAATTCAGTTTAGGAAGGGATCTATGATTATCATTACATCCAAATACTTGACCAGTTCAGGGCTGACTAGAAGGTAAAGCACATTACTAGGGGCATAGTCCAAAAATCTCTTTAATATTAACTGGCTCAGGGCATTGGCCACCACTCACAAAAGCATGTTCCAGTGTTTGATTGCCCTTGTGGTAAAGAAGTGCTTCATATTGCTCCATCTAAACCTCCCCTGGCACAACCATTGGTCTTGGCCGATTGATCCAGCCTGTCAAGATCCCTCTGCAGAGCCTTCCTACCCTCCAGCAAATCATCACTTCCACTCAGTTTTGTGTCCTCTGCAAACTGACAGAAGTGAAACTTGATGCCTTCATCCAGGTCATTGATAAAGTTATTAAACATGGCTGACCCTAGTAGTGAGCCCTGGGGAACACTTGACTGACCACCAAATGGATGTAACTCCATTAACCGCCACTCCTTCGGCTTGCCCACCAACCAGTTTTTTACCCAGTAAAACATCATGCCCATCCAAACCATGAGCAGTCTGTTCCTCCAGGAGAATGCTGTGGGAAATACCATCAATGATGCCCTTAATTCTAGGTAAAAAAATGCTCTGCGCTGATGCAACCTCACCTTGAGTATTGTGTGCAGTTTTGGTCACCACAATATAAGAAAGATATTGAGCTATCAGAGAGCATCCAAAGGAGGGCAACAAAGATGGTGAAGAGCCTTGAAAAGAAGTGTGAGGAGTAGCTCAGGTTCCTTGGTCTCTTCAGCCTGGAGAAGAGATCTTGCATATATTTTACTGAGGAAAAAAGCTGCTACTTATAAACAGTGAAATACTTACTAATTGAAATGCTGTTATTCACAGTGTCTTAAGAAATGAGAAGACATTAGAAAACATTGAAAACATTTTATTGTACCATAATCTTCCCAGCAAGGTCTACCTGGAAATTTCAACCAAGTTCTGCTTTATCAAATGTAAAGAATATAGTGCCTGAATAATAATGAAAATTCCAGCACGATATTCCTTTGCTGTGATACTAAAAATGCAAAGAATCTTCATTTATTAATTGCTAATGCACATTCATGTCATGTTGTTTGCTATTCATGCAATCACTGTGTGAAGATAAATTTAGGTATTAGAGTGGGAATGGGCTGATTCTCTAACAAGTTAGATATCGTGATATTTAACAGACACCTCAGACTAAACTGCCCTGGCTTCTTATTTGTCACTGTATCATCTGAAAGAATTGGAAATCAATCATACACCATGCATTTTTCCGTTTCAAGAAAAATGTGCCAAAAGTCACTAGTGATATATGGAATGACTGTGATGGGGTGACAAGAGCAAACATTCCTGTGTATTAACTATAACCTTTGACTCACTTCAAGACAAAAAAAAACCCACTTTTTTGTATTGTACCTCTTATATAAATGCACTGTATGGAAGAAGCTTGAAGAAATATGAGGAACTCCTAAAATAATGTATTAAAAATGAGCACTATTTTTATAAACTACTAGATAGAAGACAGAAATAGGCAGAATAATTATTTACTATAATTGTAAAGTTTTGTGGCAAAATAGTATTCTAATTAAAATATCTTTCAATACTGAAAACACACTTAGTGCCACATCCATGGCTTTCAGTTCCACTAGCTTTACATTATCATGCTTGGTGTTTATATTTTTGATATGATTGAATCCCATGGAACAATGAGAGCAGCTGGTTGAACTCCAAAAAAACCTCTTTCACATTGTGAAAGAGATCACAGTAAATAGGTACATGAGGAAAACCTGGAAATATCACATCTCAGGCTCTCCTTTCCAAACCAGATTAAGGATGCAGGAGAGGGAGAGAATGTGATATGTTTAAGGTGAACTCCTAACTACATGTAGTTTTTACTTGAAAAGCATAATCTAATTCCTAGTCATAGTTTTGTATTCATAAAGTACCTAACAATTTGTACTTGACATCATCTTCAGGAGTCATGCTACTTCTCTGGGCCTGAGTAAGGAATTGTCAAACTGGAGAGTATCATTAGTAACAATGGTGTGAGACAGCAGGAAGCAGACTAAGTGTAGTAGGTTGACCGTGGCTGGATGCAGGCACCCACTAAATCTTCTCTATCACTTCCTTTGCAACTGGACAGGGAGAGAAAATGTAATGAAAGGCTCATGCATTGAGATAAGGACAGGGAGAGGTCACTGACCAATTACTGTCACAGGCAAACCACACTCACCTTGGGATATTGATTGATTATAATAAATTGAATATAAAAAAATTAGAGTAGGAGAGTGAGAAGTAAAATCAATTTTAAGAACACCTTCCCCCCACTCCTTACTCCTTCCCAAGCTCCTCTCCCTCTTCAGATCAGGGAAACAGGGAATGGGGTTTACAGACAACTCATCACACATTGCTTCTGCCACTGCTCAGGGAGAGGAGTTCTTCCCCTGCTCTGATGTGGTGTCCTTCCCATGGGAGACAGTTTTACACAAACGTCTTCAATGTGAGTCCATCCCACAGGGAACAGTTCTCCACAAACAGCTCCAATGTGTGTCACTTTTCCTTGCGCTGCACTTCTTCTGGAACCCCCTGCTCTAGCGTGGGTCCCCCACAGGGTCACAATTCCTACCAGGACACCTACTCCAGCATGGGCTCATCTCTCCATAAGTCTGGAGATCCTTGCCAGGAGCCTGCTCCAGTGCAGGTTTCCCATGGGCTCACAGCTCTCTTTCGGGCATCCACCTGTTCCAGCATGCGTCTCCTCCACAGATTGCAAGTGCAATCTCTCTGGTCCACCATGATCTGCACCACAGGCTGCAGGGGAATCTCAGCTCCAGCAAGTGGAGCACCTCCTCCCCCTCTTTCTCCTCTGACCTTGGTGTCTGCAGAGTTGTCCCTCTCATTGTTCTCACTCCACTCTTCCCTGTTTTTGATGCTGCTCAGGATATGATTGGCTTTCTAGGCTGCAAGTGTATATTGCTGGGTCATATTCAGCTTCTCATCAACCAGTACCCCTAAGTCCTTGATCTATTCCACCCTCCAGCCTGTATTGATACTGGGAATTGCCCTGATCCAGATGCAGCAACTTGCACTTACTCTTGTTGAACCTCATGTCCAAAAGGAGATTACAAAAATCTTTGAGAGTTAGTTTATTTTTTAATGTTGTGTTAATATTTCTAATACTGCTCTGTATATGAAATACACACGCAAAAAGGGAGTGCTTTGTTCTACGTTCTGAAGATACATTAAAAGTATCATATCTCCATGTCTCTAGTGCCTAAAATAAATTGAAATAAGGAACAGGATATATATAGGTAACACTATGAAGCAGATAATTCTTCATGTTCCTAACAGTAGTGTTTTGATACCATGATTTTTATGTCTGATACTGCTTCTACATATGCCTACAGTTTTAATGGCTGAGTTATAATTGCTGACCTATACTTCTGTGAATGTGATATCAGATGGGTTTAAATTCACTCACAATAATATCCTTGGAAATATATTTAGCTTTTCTGGGGTTCACTTCACAGCTGTAAGGTCTTAACAATAAACTCAAGCAGTTTTTTTCAAAAACTTAAAAAATATTGATGCACAACATATAAATGGGATAGGAAATGAAGTCTGGGCTGGGACATTGTTAAGAAGGGGAAGACAAAAGACCTGAGAAAGAGTAAAATGTTGTATTACAGCTTCTCTTTTAGGCACTTTGCATTTTAGCATACATAATTTTTTGGAATTACTTCAGAAATGAAGGTTTAAAAAAGAGTAATATTTGAAAACACAAATTACTAATTCTGGAAACTTGAAAAGTGGCAGAGATACAGCTAGGTTGCACAAGCTCAAATGAGGTCTCACTACAGCAGCTCCACACTAAGCAGAAGGAAAAAAGCATAACAAAAAAAAAAGCATATAAACACCAGGTGAAAGATCATGTAAAAATCTAAACATGTGATACACAAACTAGGTATTTTAATTATATCACCAAAAATTACATAATCAAAACCCCCTCACTTAATGAAAGCCTTCAACCAAGGCTGGCAAACTCGTATTTGCCAAATTGGTTATTTTAAGATTTTGAGAAAGGATCAGCTGAAATCTTCCATGGTAAGAGAATCTTTGATAGAGTGTTTAAAATGAGATGACTATCTATAACCTTGCACATTGAGGCAATTCCTGATGAAATTGTTGTGGAACTAATAAATCAGAACAGCTTCATGAAATGCCTGTCAGTGGTGGAAAACATGACGAAATAATTGTTGTGTCTGAAGATCAGATCTACTAATTTGACATTTTAAATCAACATAGGCAAGTCAATGTAATGCTAAAATGTCCAAAACCAGGTTGCATGAAGGAATCACTAAACAGTGAACTCAGGAGGAATACCTCACTATTGTAAAAATGAGGAAAGTTATGACTTTCCTCATTTTTACAATAGTTATGACCAAAAAAAGTTATGACCAAAAAGTTATGACCAAAAGTTATGACCAAAAAAACCCAAAAAACACATAGTTGGTTTTGATGACTTTCATTTTCACTTGCATAACTACCATTTGTGCGATGTCAAATGTGTATATTCGCAGAACTTGTTGACCTGCATGATGGTATAACAATAATGTGTGCATGTTCTACATATTCTATTTTCTTCTTTTTTTTTTCTTGTGCTTGATTCACTTAAGATATTAAGTATTTTCATAAATGTTTGTCTCTTGACATGATGATGACTCATCCACTTGCAATATTCTACATGTTATTCAGTCATTTTATCTTTACTGTCTTATCTCTTAATTAAGAAGACATAAACTGTCCTAAATTTGTGTGATTGAGTTTGTTTGTAACAAATGCTACAGTAGATTAATAAACAACAGCACAGAAAAAAAATAGGCACTTGCTATAACCTCTTTTAATGGTTACCTCTAAGAAGGTTACCTCTTCTTTCTTAGGGTTGTGTTAATTTTCATCTCAAATTTGTAATCTGTGTCAGACGGTATGGTCTCCTTATACCATCTGAAAATGATACGGGTAGACAGATATATGTGTCATTGCCTGTTTATTAAGTGCTTCCTCTACAAATCCGAGAGCAACAGAAATATTTAAAAGTATTCTTTAAACTGTCTTTGTTTCTTCAGATTCTTCTGCTAATGAAGAGAACTTGGAAGGAAAAATGTAGCTCTGCTTTAATAAAATATAATTGTAATACTTGTAATGCTTAAAAACAGAAAGCATTTCACAACTTTTCATCTTTGAAGGGACAGAACACGCATTAACCCCAGTATAACAATGAGAAGACTGAAAGACAAAAACATGATTTGAATGATTTAAATGCACAACTCTCCTGTTCTGTAATAACAGGACCATATTCCTTCTCTTATCAGAATATCACATGGTAAATTAATTGAAGCTCTTCAGCAAAGAAATAAAAGTATTTTTGTAATTAAAAACAAATATGTTCATTTTAAAATAGAACATACTGCTAACATGATCAGATTCTAGCATCATTATCCCCCACAGATATTTAAATATTTTACTTCATTGATGAATAAACTCACACCTTTTTTTGTTTTCCCAGTGAAAGTAAATCCCTCAGGAGCTTGGTGTACAATACAGACAAATCTTAAGTAATAATATCAGATAACACAATGCATCAGAATCAGTAGAATCAGATTTAGAGCACTGTTTTTCACTTTTAGAAGCTTTCTTTCTTCACTGTAATCTCTATAGTAAAGAATCCCAAAGTTGGCACAGAATGTGTGTAAGAGGGGCGCAAGTTAAGCGGCATGAACCATCTTCCCAACTATTTTTCTTAAATGCATTTCAAGAGAGTTAGAAGATTTCTGGAAAGCAAAGAGGTATATACACAACTTCTAGAAAGAATTCCAAAGTATCTTGGTCTTCTTGCACCCAGGAATTCTGAATTCTTTCTTTGACTTTTGACCTGGAAATGATCTAGAATTTCTTACTGATGGGGTTCTGATGGAAAATTTGCTGTCTCAACCTCCAGTGAATTGCTATGTTATACTGTGTTTTAATGACACTCTCTCCCTTTCTCTTTGTTGTCACCACCCACCCTCACTCACACACAAATAAAAGGTTTCTTATCCTCTAGTTCCTTGGCAGGTACAATAGGACTTGTGGATTGATAGTGAAAAATACTTTTCAGACATTTGTTGTTGGTTTCTAGTTCAGATCAAGGTATTACTAAATCATGTAAGTAAAGTGTAGTTATATTTATTTCACTGATTTCTGTGTGTGTTTTGACATAAAAGATGAAAGCACAGCATCTGCCACTTGTTCTGTCAATTGTTCTCTGTATGAACATATATCAAAAATGTACATATATTATACTTTTTTTAGTATTCTATTATTTGATAATTTATACTTACGGTATAGTGCTGCAGAATGCATTCTGAGATAACTACTTGCTTTAGGATTCACATTTTCTTGGAACATATTATCTGCGAAAAATCTTGCATCTAAATTTCAAATTTTAAAGTCAAGGCTGGTAAAATTTCTATAGATATTAAAATCAGAATCCCTACTCTTATGAGCCACAGAAAAGCTGAAGACCTGCATGATCATTTTATGTAGAATGAGTATCATTTTTCTTTACCTCCTGACAAAACTTTAACTTTTAATGCTGTTAAATCTAAAAACAATAAAAGAAGATATTCAAGGTTTTAATCAAGGTTTAGTAGAGTGGAAAGTTAGTAAATTTTGTGAATGACATAAAACAAAGGAGCATCACTTATTGTTGGATAGTTGGTAAATTTTAATGAAATGTAACAATCCATAAAGTACGGTTATGTGGTGTAATGAATGCTATTTAAATGATATGGTGATCAAATATGAGAGGTACACAGAATCATGGCCAGTCCTGTTTAATATCTTTATTGATCTCAGCAACACTGTGGCCAGCAGGACCAGAACAGTGATCTTCCCCTGGTACTTGACACTGGGGGGAGGCTCCACCTCAAATCCTGTGTTCAGTTTTGGGCCCCTCACTGCAGGAAAGACATTGAGGTGAAGGAGTGTGTCCAGAGGACAATTAAACTGGAGAAGGCTCTGGAGTACAAGTCCTATGAGCAGGGGCTGAGGGAGCTGGGATTGTTTGGCCTGCAGAAAAGGAGGCTGAGGGGAGACCTTTTTGCCCTGTAACTACCTGGAAGGAGGCTATAGCAACATGGAGCGTGGTCTCTTCTCCCAAGTAACGAGTGATAGGAGAAGATGAAATGGCCTCAAATTGCATCAAGGAAGGTTAGACTTGACATTGGGAAAAAAGTTTTCATGGAAAGGCTTGTCAAACATTGGAAATGGCTTTCCAGGGAAGTGATGGAACCACCATTCCTGAAGGTATCTAAGACGTGTAGATGTGGTGCTTAGGGAGCTGCTTTAATTGAGGACTTGGCAGTGTTGGGTTAACAGTTGGACTCAATGAACTTAGGGGTCTTTTCCACACTACAATGCCCTATGATGGTTTATGAGAGTGTCCTTTGTAAAGTAAGCACTAATTTCTTAATTTCCTAAAGTGTTAATGAAAGTATTCAACAAAAGCAAATGTAAAGTTCAGCCCCTGCAATGGATAAAGCATAGAAGCAGAACAGGTCAGGGACAACTGCTTTTGAGAAGCAGCAAAAACCCCAGGGATGGCAGGGTGGCCCTTAGGGAGCAGGACACCAAGGCAGCAATGAAGCCACATCACAGGCTGGACTACCAAGTTCCCAGACAGCAGATCTGGGGGAAAATCCTGCTCTGCTATCTGAGACCTGAGTACGGTAGCCAACCTAAGGCTCCTTTGCACAAGACACTGACCTACTGTAGAGACTTCCAAGGAGTCTGCCAAAGTGATATGAGGACCCAAGCACAAGCTAGGGTCAGAAGAGGCTGCAGAACTGGGTCTGTTCATTCTGGGAAGGAATAACATTGTGGAGGGCCCTTACTGGTGTGTACAGATACCTGGTAGAAGGGAACAGAGAAGACAGAGCTGAGCTCTGCCCAATATTGCTTGATGGTACTATTTAAAAAAAAAAAAAATTACACAAGCAATGATGGCTAGATGTTAGAAAAAGTTTTTAATTTAAGTGTGATTTACCCCTAGTATAAATAGCTTTGAGAAGTTTTGGAATTTTCCTCCCTAGAGATGTTAGAACCTTACTGAGCATATTTGAGGAGCAGACTGCTTTGTCGCTAATACTTTCTTGGTGGTTCAGAACATCGGTCATACAGCTGTGGGAACAGAACAGCACCGCTTGCTCAGAGACATGATGAGATGTTAATTTCCTGAGCAGGGTACTTACATCTGGTGATCTGTGGTTTCTTTCCTAACATTTCTGTTCCACAGCCAGTTCACACATTTCACATTCACATGAGCCAAGGCCCAGTGGCTGTGACCTGCCCAGACACAGCACCAGAGTCCCAGGAGCTGGACACTCAGGCTAATCACTAGTGCATTTCATCTGGTTGTGTTGCCAACATCTGTGCTCTCTTGGCTCCACCTCAGCAGAGCATTGGACTGTGGATGTGTGTTGCTAGAGAACTATTGCTTTTGCTATCTATCACATTGTATGTTAGGCAGCAGGCATACACTGATAACGTGGCTCTAGGCCAGTCTCTGTGATTCTCTCCCCACCTAATGCCAGGTAGCTGCTGTCACTGAGGTTTCTGTCACCTGCTAGCCACCTGCCTCAGATGTCTTAAAGAAGAGCAAAGTTCACACTGGTTGTGTGAAAAAGTTTGTCTAGTGCATCTTTTCTTTCCAGATCAAAGATCATTTGTCCAATCAGATAGTGCCAATTAGTCAATCTTTCCTTCACCTCAACAGTGTTTTCAAGAAGGCTTCATAACATAAGGACAAAAGCCTAGATCTTTGACTCTAATAAAAGGACAAAAATCTTCCTTGACATAATCTATCTGAAATGTATACAGTAGATGCAATTAGTGAAGAGTTTAATTTTCCACCATGAAAAATAATGAATCATAAATGTAAGAGACATCGAAAAGAAAGGAATTCTGCTGCACAATAATTTTGGGTGTTTGAGATGTATGCTTGTTCAGAGAAAGATTTATTTGCTCCTCAAAAGGTATCAGGACAGGTCTGGAATGAGGAAAACCCAAATTTCAGTCATTACCAGGGGGATTTAGAGGTACATTTCATAGTAACTGTGAACTGAATAACACACAGATATGAACCGTTCTGTTCACCATTCTGTTCAGTCTGTGCCTGTTTGATAAAAAAAATACAAAACCCCCACACTTCTCCATTAACCACAATAATGCCATGAACATTTTCTTGTATGCTTTTCCCACAAACTAGCCACCCTATTTCCTACATTCCCAAATGAAAAAGACATTTAAGTATATTGCAAATTGGACAACACTGTCAATTTTTTAACCTACGAACTGCAAATCATTTGCTCTCACACAGAGCAATCTCCAAGTCCCTGTTGATAGCAACTCCATAAAAACCAATTTTTAGTTTCTAGCTGTCCTAATGAAAATGTGATAAAATTTTCATTCTAGACAGTTTTGTGCTCATCATAAATGAGCAAAGTGATATGTTACATGTTCCATCAAATACATTGATGTCCAACATGTTATTATTTATTCACAGATGAACAGATATGCATTTTATGGTACGGTTCGCCATTATATATCTTCCTCCTTCAATTGAGACAAGAGAATGCTAAGAAGATATCCTAATGTCATAAGCCATTAGTCTTGTAGAACAGCTCCTGAGCTCTCATTAATGTCTGAGGTCACAGTGGAAGAGAACAGAGAAAAGTACATATTATTAAAAAGGCTTTTACTTTAAGACTGCATTTTTCTTCTTTGAGTGTAATTTGCCAAGTGCAATATTTTATAGTTATTCAAACATTGTAGCTCATCACTAAGAGAAATACATAAAAAAAAAATTTCAGGTATACAGCTAAAAGGTTTTCACAGAATATTTGCATTTTTTCCAGTATTTTTAATTCTTCACTAGAAATTATATTTATACATATTTATAACTCAATAACTATATATAAATAACTAATCTAACTATATTTATATTTACACATAAATATACATATTTATAATTAAATTTTTACTTGAAAATTTTCTCTGTTAATTGCAAAAAAGCAAGCTAAGACATGAGAACAGACCAGCCTGCTTATTAACTTTGAGTTCTTCAGAATGGTTTTGTCACATATTTACATACTTTAAGTGAATCTTAGCCTTGACATTCATTCTGTAAAGTAAACTTTCAGAAGACAAATCATTAACCCCTTTGTATTAGAAGTGCATTTTTGCTTTCAAGTAGGATCTCTGAACCACTGGTTTAACTGGAAGGTGCATCAAGAAAAAAATCAAGTCGGCAGTTGTGAATAATGGGTAGCACCTACCTTTATACTCCTTGACTCTGAACCCTTCTGCTTTTCTCTTTAACTGTCATATTTCATTAATCTAAAACATTTATCTACAGATCTACTACTTTTATGATGTGATGTAATAAATTTTCTCATTTATTAAAATATAAAAAACAAAAAACATTTTAGCTAAATAAAGACAATATCTGTCCAGCAACAGTGGTTGATATTTTCAATAGTTGCTTTAGGAGTACTGCATGTCACCTGTCAGTATTATGTAATCCAGGTATGCCGATTTTAAGCAATTCTAGTTTATATGAAAAATTAAAATTGTGTTGACTCTAATATAATTTTCAGCTGTTAAAATTGTCTTTCCAGACTTCACAGTAAAAAGATTTTTACAAAAATATGTTTTCATACTCAATAGCACACCTCCCTGAATGGAAATGACAAGAAAAAATGTTTCTTGGTACAACCTAGGGCACAATACAATGGATCCTAAAATAAATGCATCTTGTCTATTCTGCAGTCTCAAGAGAAACTGTTTGTGGTGTGCACACCTGCAATTGGTTCTGATTTTTCTCATGTCCTTAGAATTTCTACTATGCTATTACTATTTTGTCCTCTTATCCTAAATGATAACAATATATAGGACAGCTACAGAGTCCTTTGAAAGGTTTTGTGTTGTGTAAGAGGACATCATTATTTTTGGTTTAGCATAAATCATAGTTTTACGAGGTTAGATTTCAGTGACATTAATTTAAATTCTTTAAAAAGAATAGTGTTTCTCACAATGTGATTTTTTTTTTTGTGACACTTCCCTCTCTCTCTCTCCTTCTTTCTCCTTCTTCTTATGAAGAATAAATTTTCACTGAAAGCAACTAAAAGAAGTAATTGCACTGTTACATACTGGACTACCCAGAACTATAGTGCTGTACGGCACTAGGCCATGGGGGAAGTGATGCAGATTCCTGAGTATTCTGTTCTAATGTGGCTGGATGGCAGAGCTCTGAGGGTTGTGACCAGCGAGTAGAATCCTTTCGCAGCCTGGTGTAGTTACTGGTGTTCCCCAGGGAACAATACTGGGTCCAGCCATGTTCAACTTGTTTCTTGGTAACATGGACGAAGGGATGAATTGCACCCTCAGAAAGTTTGCTGATGGTATGAAACTGGGAAAAGCAGCTGATCAACCTGAAGGTTGTGCTGCCATTCAGCAGGACCCTGATTGGCAAGTTGCATGGAGAAGAACCTTATGAGGTTCAACAAGGGCAAGAGTAGGGTCCTACACCTGGGGAGGAATAACCTCAAGTACCAGTATAGGTTCAGAGCTGACCTACTTGGGAACAGTTCTACAGAGAAGGACATGGGACTCTTGGTGGGTCACAAGTTGATGGTAAGCTGGCAGTGCCATTGCAGCCAGAACGGTCAATGGTATCCTGGGGTGTATCAGAATGATTGTGGACAGCAAGTTGAGGGAGGTCATCCTGCCCCTCTAGTTCACAGAATCACAGAAACACAGAATCACAGAATTGGTGACAATCACAGATTGGAAGGGACTGCAGTCATCTGGTGCTGCTCAAGCAGAATAATCTCAGAGTACATTGTACAGGATTTTGTCCAGATGGTTCTTGAACATCTCCACTGAGAGAGACTTCACAACCTCTCTGGGCAACCTGTTCCAGTGCTCAGTCACCTGCACAGTAAAGCATGTTCAGGTGGAACTTTCTGTGCATCAGTTTCTGTCCATTGCCTCTTGTCCTATTGATTGGCACCACCAAGAAGAGCCTGGTCCATCCTTTTGATACCTACCTTTTAGATATTTATACACATTGATGAAGTTGTCTCTCAGTCATCTCTTCTCACGGCTGAACGGGCCTCACCATAAGACGAAGTCAACTGGTTTGGGCATGATACTAATAATGCCAAGGTCATCCCTGTATGGGCCATTCACCGAAGAGCTGGACTCAATGATCCTTGTGGGTTAAGGTTGCCCAGGGAGGTTTGGAGTCTCCCTCTCTGGAGACATTCAAAACCCACCTGGATACGTTCCTGTGTGACTCTGCCTTGGCAGGAGGGTTGAATGATCTCCAGAGGTTCTTTCCAACTCTAAATATTCTGTGGGTTGTTAATAGAAGGGTTGTAACTGGGTTGTTAATAGAAGCAATATTAATATAACTACATTTATAAACTGACATTTTGAAGGGAACTATTATTTAAAAGGCAAGGCATCCTACCCCTCATTCATATCATGAGTCATATGACGTCCTCCTCCTGTGAAACTGTAAATAAAACATTTTCCTAAAAATTTTTAGGTTGCAGATTTGTTTTTGCTTGCAGATTTAATGAACTTTTTACTTGTTTGCTTATATGTTCATTAGTTTTTAGAAGAATTAAGTCAATTTTCTGTTAGTATGAAATAGCATTATAATGTTTTATTGGATGCTGTAAATTGTGAAATCAGTTAGGTTTTATAGCCATTCTTCACAAGTCCCACCACTAATTTTATACTATTAATTCAGCATGGTTTTCTGTCTTGGGTCAAGTGAGACTTACTCTTTTGTTGATTTTCCCAAGTTTTTGTGGTGTGTCTTCTGATAAAGGTGCAATTTTTTTTTTTTTTTTAATGGTTAAGATTTGCTGAGGATGCTTGGAAGGTGATGTTTATCTCAGATTTGATATTTTGCAATTCTAACTCGATATTCCATAGGTTATCTTAATAAGCCAAGACCTTTTAAATTCTTTACAGACATTGACTTTATGGTTTTTGCAACCACTTGGGAAACAGATTAACCATAAATGGAAATCTTTGTGATAAGACTGTACTCATAAGAATAGTCCAAGATTTGAAGAGACAAGGATGTGGGAGTGACCTTTTTATATGGTCAATTAAAAGACTGACTAGTTTATGCTGATATTACTTTTTTTTTTGCTTTGTGTGCAAGTTGATTCAATAGAAAAAAAAAACCCCAAGAACTGCAAAATCATCAGATGAAAAATGCAATTAAAATATTAAATAAAAACAGTCCAAAGGCAATGAAGTTTTAAATTTGCTTTAAAAATAATAGTAAATTTGAGTTCTGATGACTATCATTTTTACATAATGGAAGACTAACATTTGTACATAATGGAAATTCCAGCATGGGTTTAACTCTAAAAATTTATTGTAACTGGGTGGTAGAATCTCTAAAGAACGGCTTCAAGAACTGAATAACGTGTAAATTGAAGGCTTAGAAAAAATGTTTCAATTGCATATTTTTATTTCCAAAAATCTAGTTAATTTTATTACTCAGTGCATAGAGAGATTCTGATTCATAAATAACTCATGTTACATGACTTACTGTTGCTAATACCACTTGAGTTCTTTATTGGAAAACACATTTCTGTTGTTTCCAGAGCTGCCTTTTCTTTAATAAGTGTTAGATGACAGTACAATAGCAACCTCTAACATCTGTCCATGCTAGTATGCATCATGTACCTATTAGTAGCAAGAGTTAGCTCCCTTCCAATTCACAATATAGTTGTATTCAGTTTTTCCATTAAGGAGTTGTCAGCAGTTCTTCCTCAGCTACAAGTGTTAAATTTCTGAGTAGTTTGTTAACCAAGAAAATTGTATCCAAAACTTTTTAAACTGAAAAGTACACCTCCCTTTAATAGTTTCATTTATTATGTCTATGAATAAGTAAAACATAACTTATGTTCTGTTCCTGTAAAGGTAATTAGCATGTTACACATATGTTAATAAACTAATAATCTCAATTTTAACTTCCTGTTACAAAGATGGTAACAGAACTGGGTATCCAGCACTTCTTGTGCTGCAAGAAACCTGCAAGTTTTAAGATCCATACATCAACATGAGAAAAAACCAAAACAGCTTTTTATCTAAGTCCTGTTGGAATCCAGCTCTTTCATGTGAGAATATGTTTGACTTCTCTGATTTCAAATTGTTATTGAGAACTGAGTCGAACATGAAAGATGTTAGACTAAAGAGATATAAACTGTGCGTACTTTGAAAATGACACAGAATCTCTCCAGAAGTGCTTACCTTTGTCCTCTATTTAATAGAAATTGCATGGTCATAGGCATATAAACTTTTGTTGTTAAGGAGTGCATATTTACAGTAAAATGTTTACTGTATATAAATTCTTAAGCCATGGTACAGATTTTATAGATAACCATTTATGCTGGAGTTTATAGCTAAAGTGACAAGCCACCTGCAACTTTGACTTTGAAATTACCAATACGGTGCTGAAAGCAAATGTCAACGTCAGTGCAGCTTGAGAAAGATTCATACTGTTTATATGTGGTGCTAATTATGAATTACTTTTTCTGAAATGTTTTTTATGTTTTTGACTCTGTAAGGCAAATTTATTTATAAACTGCTAAAACATTATCTTTTTCATGATGAGACAAAAGGGAAATATTATATAATTACATTTTCATTAAAGGGGATGTAGGGTGTGTGTGCTATTACATTCTTTTAAGCAGACCAGCAAAATGTGAATCAGATGTAGCCACCAACTCTTTGAAAAAATTACTTTCAGTTAATGAGGAATCATTATTAATCATTTCAGCTGGGGAGTTCCACAGGGGACTGTTTTGGCCATGTTGTTTTCCAGTGTCTAAAAGAAAAGAGATTTGAATGACAGAAGAAACCATAAGCTTTAAAAATCTGTGGCTGATGGATAGCTGAGCAGGATTGTAAATGCTCTAGAGGATAGGTTTAGAATTTACAAAAATCCTGGCAAATTAGACAATTTATACAAAACAACAGCGTGCAAGAAAAATGCAAGGATGACACAACAAAATTCACAGAAATTAAACAAAAATAATTGGGTAGAGTGCAGAACCACAAAATTTTAACACAGCCTAATACTATAAGTTTGTTACAACAAGAGTCTTTAATAAATCCCATACTACTGTTTCTAAAACCATCAAAATTTCAGGACCTATTTAAGCATACCATAGCACCTTTCCTGATCACTTGATACACCTGATACTACTTTTAAAGGCAAGTAGTTAAGGGGAAAGTAAGGTTTCACACTGGTAAATAATAACATACTCCATGCTGTGTGTCTGAGCATCACGAACACTGGAATTAAAGAGCATCTGCCTCCAAGTTCAGATGTAACCATTCCAGCATATAAATAAATGGAGGTAACAAAGTAATCCATCAAGAAAAAAATAGTCTTTAACAGAAAACTTCTAATAGTATTGTCAGGTAAGTATGGGTTCTATGCTGTGTTAGGGAATCCCAAACTGCAGTGTTTTGGCAAAAAAGCTGGCTGGGTTTTCAATTAAGGTTAGTACTGAGAAGAAAGAGAGAGGTATTTTATGCAAGTATAGATTATCTGCCAGGAAATGTATGTAGGTCGTTATCAATATAATCTCCACAAAACAAGTGAATTATATATGTTTTTGCATTTTTAGGCTTTGATATATGAACACCTGTATTTTGTTATAAACCAGAATATTCCTTTAGATTAAAAAATTGAGATTATATAATTTATAGAACTTTTTGATTTCTTCAGCAGGCATTTCTTTGTGTCCTTTGAAGAAATGTTATGAGACTGACAAAGGTTTTGATTCAGCAAGAATAGAAAAAGGTTGTGAAATGTCTATTGTTGGAATATTGCAAAAATTAAAACACATGGATCAAATATAAATTTGGGAATAATAGTATTTGGCATTTTTTTTAAGTGAAGGGGACACAGATATCAGGAAAATTACAGAGAGGTCCTAAATAAAATGCATTCCTACTTCTCCTATACTAGGCTTTACTTGAATCTGTTTCCAGTTGTGAAAGAACTAGAAAACACAATAATCTATGTAACTATTACCAATCTCTTTTACATTATGTCGTTTTTCTAAAAATCTAAGAAATGAAAAGGCTCTTGTATTCATAGAATAATAGAATTGTTAAGATTGGAAAAGACCTCAAGGCTAATTCAGTCCTACCTTCCACCAAACACTGCTGTGTTCACCACTAAACCATTTGCCCAAGTACCACATCTACAAGTTTTTGAACACTTCCAGAGATGGTGATTCCACCATTTCCCTGAGCAACCTCTTCCAATGCCTAACTACCCTTCAAGCGAAGAAATTTTTCTTAATCTACAATCAACCCTGATGCAATTTGGAGCCATTTCTTCTTGTCCTGTCTCTTTTTACCTGGAAGAAAAGGCTGATCCCCACCTCACTACAACACCCTTTAAGGCATTAGTAGAGATCAATAAGATCCCCCTCAAGCCTCCCTTTCTCCATGAAAAAATTCCAGAATACTTCAGATGTGCAAAAGTAACTAGATATTGGTGTAAAAAACTAATTTACACTTAAATAAAATGATAAAAATTTCTCTTTCATAGCCTATTTGGAACACCCTTAACTTCTGATTTTATCCTCCTTTTGGAATGGGTATCTCAGGATGCTACTATTGGGGGTGAAATAAGATTTTGGACAATGTTTTTCCTGGGACTGAATTTAACTTTTTGTTGATATGTCGTAAAACCTTTGCAAACAAATTAGAATTAATGGAAGATGGTAATACACACTTTTTGGAATTCTGTCTGGAATTTGTCTTTGTAATCATCATCATAAAAGTAGTGGAAATTGTTTTCTACGCTGAATTATAAAGAGTATTTTAAATTCAAATTGCAAAAATACCATTGAAAACAACATTTTTTTCTCTTTATTCTTTTTCCTGACCCATTGAAAGAGAAATATAGTACCATTGTCCAGTACTGAGTGATAGTTACTGCCTGGTAGTTCACATGGTGCCTTTAAATAAGAGGGGTTATAAAAGGAGATTGAAAATGCAATAGTCTACATAGTTAATGACCACTATCAGTGGCTTTTACTGAAGTGATAATCTCAAGAGAAGAAAGCATTTTCATATTATAATAGCCTCTTTCTTGTTTTCTAAAATTGTGATGGTTGCAGGTCTTGGGAAATTTAAATAAATTTGTGAAAATAAGCCTTAAGAACTTGACAATTGTTGAAGAAACATCCCGCAACAGTGGAAACTCGCTAAGCACTTAAAGGTTGCTGAATAATGTCCTTGAGTTGTGAGTGTGTTTGCAAACTCAGAGAATAAATCACTTTTTGCATTAAATAAAACCAAATTACTTCCAGGAGGTAGAGTTCCTGTTCTCTTCAAAGTACAATTAATTTCTGGCAATACAATACAGTGAACTATCTTGTCAATATTTTTGGTTTATATACATAGAAATAATGTATAAAAATAGCATTTTCATCTAAATCTGAGAGCGATTAACTGAAACTCCCAAGATGACTTTACAGAGCAGGAAAATTTGTGGACAAAAAGACTTTGAAACTTTTCTAGATCAATATTTTAGTTCTTAGCAGAACTAAGATTGTGCTTAAGGATTATTAACATATAATTTACTGATTTTAAGAACTTGAAGTCTTTCTACGTAAGGATCAGAGCTCTGTCGCAATCAACTAATGTTGTAGGAAAGGTAGTAATGCATAGGTTTTTGCAACCAATTTCAATTCTAGGTAACTTTTTTCCCAGCTGGTTAAAACTAGAGCAAAATAGGCTAGCGTAATTGTCCCCACAAAGATTCAAAATAATAAAATAGAAAAAAGGTGTAGTGAGCCTCAGCTTAATTTAGACTCTTAAGACCCTCTGCTTGCAAAATGTGTTTAGCTTAAGAGGCATATTTTCACTTGCGATGGGATTCTCCTATTCGAGGTCATATACTGCTGATATCCTAAAACAAAGAAGGGGAAGAGAATTACAAAATACAAAAAAGAAAGTCGTGAGAAAATTTGATTGGAGAGATAATAGTTAAACTCTTAAAATAGGAATTTTGTTGGGTTGGTTTGGGGATTTTTCTTTGTTGATTCCCTCCTAGCAATATAGTAACAATATTGCATAATGACTTTTGCAGAGACAGAACACACTGTTCACCAGGTCTGCTCAGAGACCTAAGAATAAATGTATTTTGATGGTGGAAATTCTGAGGTCTTTAACTTGGAGATGTTGACAAGGTTCTGCAGGACCCATTTGATTTTCTCTATTAAATGTTCAACTCAAACCCTAGTTAGAAACTTTAAAAATAAAAATAACCTGGCTATTTTAATATAAAGAAAGGGTAGATATATGTATTTTTATCCTTGGGCTTTTTTTTTAAACATGTGTAAAATACTTTGGGAAGAAAATCTGCCAACCCTTGAGCGATAAAAAAAAAACCAAACCAACAAAAAAACGCAAAACCCATCACTGTTCCCTCAAAAACAAGCAAACAAAATACAACCAATGAAAAAAAAAACGACACCAACAACCAAACAAAAAACCCCAAACCCACAAAACTAATTTATCTAATGCAAACACCATGGAAAAATTGTTAGAACTTGGCAACACTCCAAGCATTGAATGGATAATCTGTTAATAGGATTTCTTGAATAATCTTAAGATTACAGAGGCATACATACTTCCTCCAAAGCATGCAGATTACCATTATAGCATCTAATAGTCTCCTTTTATATGTTAATTACTATTAGCATAAAACTAACATAAATTTTATATTATGTTTATTCATAATTTTTCTATGCATCTCTCTTTTCTATTATTCAAAGAGGCACATTTTTACTTTCTGTATTTTCTAATATTTATTTACCAGATTTTAAATTCTGAGCATTAATCTTCGTTAATGTTGCAGTGGAAAGAGAAAAATGCCTGTAGACAAAAAGTTGGAAAGTAATTTGCTGCAGGAAAATCAATTTTAGATTGTTTTTATTAAGCTAATGTGTAACCTCAAACCGTATTAATGGAATAACTATGGTTATAGTATTGATAAATTTAACAAATCTTAGCAATTATAAAGAAATGCATCCAGGTCCATGAAATGAATGTTAATTCAATGACGAATCTTTTGTATTTGATGATCATAAAGGAGATTTGCTGCACTAATTTTTTTTCTTCCTCTGCTTTTATAGAAAGCATCCCTTTATTGCATTGCCATATTTACAAACATCCATGTCCAGTAAGACTGTCGATTGCTTTTACTCTGATGCACTTTTCATCAGTCATCACAAGGCATTCTGATCCCTTTCAAACAGGAAAATATATCCTCTATTATTATTTTAATTATTTTGATTTCCCCCTCCTAGAACTGAAATCATAGAATATGGTCTGATTTTTTTTATTACCTTCTGAGCTTTAAAGTAATTTGTTTTCCAAAGGAACTTTTTATGTTCAAATAAACTTCTCAAGTCATAATTTAAACTGCTCTGGTGTGCAGTCTGGACTCTTCTACCCAGATATCCCTGGAGTTTACTAGTCTGCACAGAAATTCACAAATTCTAATTTCCAGAAGAGAGCTTAAAATTGATTTTTCTTCAAAACACTGTTGGGATGTAGGGAGAGGAAGACTGAACACACTTGAAAGCATAGACCTTTATTGGCCTGCTTTTCTGACATAAAATGTGCTTCTTTCAAAGCATATTACTTGAGGTTTAAGTCAACTGATATCCTTACAAGGTATATGTATGTTAATTATTTGTGGTTTTTATAAGCATTGAAGCGTTTATTTGTTTTGTTGTATATCTAATATCTGACTATTTATTGTCAGTGGTGATAGAAAGCTCTTTTTTTTTGTGTTTTTCAGATCTCAGGATAGAGTATTTTTTATTGTGTTCCAAACCTGCAAGCTCAGGGTGAGTAGTAATTTTTGTTATTTCTTTAGCCTTAATTGGGATGGTTCTGTGAATAACTGTCTCCTAGCCTATGACCATATTTCCTGGAACATGAAAAAAGCCCAAAGAAGTCCCACCTAGTCTGTGATAATGTCAACCAGTAATACCAATGATTAATTAATCTCTATTCATTTCAAGATATTGTGAGTAAGAAGGGGTTTCTTTCCACTTATCATGTAACAGTAAAATGAACTTGTTCATGTTTTGTTTGTTGTGTTTTAACATAGTCTGACTGACATAATGACATAACTGTACTTCAGTGCTATATGTGTAATTTGAACATGTTGCATTTTGAGACTAATGTTAACATAGTCATCAAACACAGAAGCTGATGTAATTTCAGAGTGAGAGATTACACGAACCAAAGAGGCAATGATCTGAAAAAATGACAGAGGTTCTCCAGATGTAAACTGTATTTCTGTACATTAAATAACTGGTGAGAAACTGTCTTTTAGGAGTGAATAAGGGCCAAGCAGCAGAAAACAGTAATGCTATCACATTACACGTTTTATCAAAATTATTTCTTACTGTCAGGATTTTTATGTTACAATGTGGGGGAATGAGAGAGAAGACGGATAGCTGTTATAATGAGAACTAAAATTATTGGAAACCTGTGGTTGCCATAAATCAATTTTTATTCTTTTCCATATAGTAAGTTTTTTGAGAAATATTATGTTTAACATGAAGTCGTCTGAACAAAATACAATGATATTTAGCATGTTCCTGATATAATTTAATAAATAACGTAATAAAGCTATTGAGACAAACAAGCTTAAACAGGTTACCAAAGTATTCTCCTGTGTTTTAAGCTTGTTTCATAATATTAAACATAACAAAGTAAAGTCCTTGTTTCATAACCAGGGACAATATGATTAGCATGCAATTGAGATCAAACTCATGAGTAAACCTCATTTGTATAACACAAATAGCTGTCATACTGTGCATACATGGGCAGCAAACAGCACTTCTAGACAGTGGAAACCTAAACCCAGGAGACCAGATCTGTCAGCTTTGTTTTATGTTTCTACTCACTGCGTGAAGGTAGTAGTTCAATTTTGCCGTGTTGCTGCTTTTGTACTGAGCTACAAATTTTGAGCTTTAAAGCATATTTCTGTTTCAAAGGCTTCTTGTGAAAGCCTAAAATTTAAAAGTTTGTATTATCAATTAAAAAAAAGCACATAAAATATTTTTTCTTAATATTTGGGCAGGTCTGGTGGACTTTGTTCCCATCTTGTTTCTGCTGTTTTTCCATTAGATTATTTCTTGTTCTTTTGCTCAGTCCTTGTGAAAGAAATTGATTATTGCTATCCCACATCTTGCACAGCACAGTTGTAGAATCTCTTTTGCAGCAGGTAATTTAGAGATATCTACAGTAGATTTAGAGGTGTCTATTATAAGTCTATAAAATGCTTTTAAATTCAAAATCCTTCAAATCTCATTTTTTTCCCAGATACGAGAATGTGTACAGGGATGCAAGGTCTATCCATATTTCTGTAAAGCTTCTGCACTCATAGAAATCCTTTATCAGTATGCAAATCTCCTATCATCAAAACTGTTAACTGTATAGATATCTGCCTTGTGAAGTTTGTTAATTTCTGGTTGTTGAGGAAACCCTGGAAGTGTTTAATAACAATGTGCTCAAGTGACTGTTAGAGAAGTCTCACTATAACACCGGTCTATTAATTAATATAAGATTCCTGGTAACATTTTCCCCTTATGTTTTATAGCATCAACAACTGATGCTATATAAAATACACACAAGCATATATGTGTGTTGCCACTTTTTAAAATTGGATCACTTAAGTTTAGCATAGTTGGAGCAATTAAAAAAATGCAACTGGTAGTGATTTAATATGTAAGAGGGCTCTTTTCCAATACTGCCATCTTTCCAATCTACTTAAAGTAGAAAGATAAATAGTCTAGTTAATTTCTTGCACGAATTAATAAAGTTCATTGATGTCTATAAGACATGGGATTCTCCTCACTGATGTTTGTAAACTGTATGTATAGCAGATTTGTCAGAGGACTTACATTGTTTTATTGGAGTGAAATTTATATACATAAAAGTGATGGAGATGACTGAAGTAGAACTTAGACTGCTACAGGCAGCTAACAAGTATTAAAGAATCCTTGCAAAATTTGCATCAAAACCATGTTTTTTTGAGTTAAACATTTAAACAAAGGCTTGTGGTATGCCTGATTTAATAATTTTTTATAAAAACTCTAAAAATAAGACACAGGCAAATCTAAGTAATACTGACACTGTTAAAATACTAGTACTGATTTTCTGATTCTTACTGTGTTGTTTCGGGTATTTTAACAATGACATTAAATATACTTTAAAAATATTACATAATAAATTAATTATTTCAACTTTCTTTTTCACTTCAGAATTACATGATCATTCTTACAGAGATCTGAAAAAAAAAAAAAAAAGAAAATTAAGTTATACAGAATCAATGGATAAATATAAATAATTCATTGGAAAATTAATACCAGAAACTTACCCAACCTTATGTTAAGGTCATGTCCATGCCAACATCTAAGGCAGTATTTATATTTTTATACAAAATAAATAAATAACTATCAAAAATAATGAAACAAATCTAATTAAATGAAAACACCCACAAAAACACAAACTCAAAAAACCCTTTTTCTCTGACCTGCTTCTTTTTAGCATTTTTTCTAGTTCTCTCCTAGTTTAGTTCTTACTTTTTTTAACTCCTTTCATATACTTTATTTATCTGTTGCCTCATGTGATTAAAGAAGGAATATAAAATTCAGGACTTTGGCCAATTTTCTCAAAAAGGCCACTTCAATTTGCAATATATTCCTTTAGAGATAAAAATTAATTTATAAAAAATATACAGTGGAAGAAAACAAAAGCATCTGTTTCCTGACATCTTGTGGATGATCTGAGTCTGTAAGGGGCAGTACGCAACTTCAAAAATTGTGAAGCCTGTGTCTCTCCTCTTACGATATTAATCAGCTGAATCAATTCTGTTAACTTTGCATTGTTGTCTTGTTCAATGTTTTGGTAGTTTTATATCAGTGAAAGCAGTTGCAGGAAGGAAGCAGATGTGGAGAGTGAGCTGGAGTATTATTGTATGTTCAGATTGTGATGTCTATTTCTACAAGCTTACACTTACGAAAATAATATCTATCAATCTGTGTTTGTGACACAACATTTAAACATTCCAGAAATACATTTTTTTTATTTTCCTATAATTTCTTATATTTTTATATTATCTAGAAAATCAATAAAACAACAAACACCTATTTTTCCATTTTAAAATTATTCTTTTTGAAGACTTTGCAAACATAATCTCAAAATGCCATTTAATCTGAATTTCTCTGAATGCTGTATCACAAATTATCAGATATATTTCTATAGATATGCTTGCAAGTTAACTGGAAACACCTTGATGCTAGTTACCACGTTTAACATCATATTTGGAAAACTTTACTTCTGATTACTTATTTACATATGAATGGATGGAAATAAATACAAACAAAAATGGGCATATATATTTGAATGCATATTAGTCTTCCTGAATGCATTCAGATTTGATCCTGTACAGCCCCTGAGTGCATTTGTGATTTACAGACATGTATGCATGCATACATAGAAATGTGTATTTATACATTTCTAATGTATAAAGTAGTATTTTCCTAAAAGCACTGTAAAAGAGCTAAACCACTTGTTCTTTTAATGTAAATTTTAAACATAAGTGTAATAAAACAGAGAAAACTAGTGCAGCAAACTTATCTTTTAATACTTTTCAGACTGGGTTCACTAGCATGTGAAAAGTTATGGATAGAAGTTTCGCATGCCATGCCATGCTAAGAGTAAAAGGTTGTATGCAAATTGCAAGTAAGTTCTGGGGTTCTTTTACTGCTCTTTTTTGGGTTGTTTGAAGTCACACAAAATAACTCCTGCTGGAAAAAAATTCTATCTTTCTGAAAGATTAAAATGTACCACATAAAAAAATTATTTCTTTTATTTGAAACACAAAATAGTCACCAAATTAATTTTTATTAAAGAATGAAACCAATGAAAGTTAACCAACTTGCATAAAATGTGAAACGGAAAAAAAAATAGCTCTTATACTGAAGACACTTTCCTTTTTTAATAAGCATACTTTGGAAATATTGATTAAAAAGTCCTACCATGGCCACAGCCTAGGGCAAATTATCATTAGAATGATGATATGCAATCCTGATGATATTCTCTTTTGTACCTCAGAGAATGTCATTGCATCTCTTGGGAGTATTGTTATTTCTGAAATTAAAATCAGCTTTAAAAGAAAAGGTAGCTTGAACCTCATTTTCAGATTGATGGAACTAAACACACAATGAGAGTAAATCTCTTCTAATGTAAGAGAGAGAGACCCACATTACAATCCTCAGGGTTTTGCAATGGTGATTATATCCTGTTCTTTATAAAGAACTTTGCTAGTTTTCAGCCAGTAATTACTGTGCCTTGAAACTTGCTTAAGAGATAGTGCTTGTGAACAAGAGAGAGGGCTTATCATATGGACCTGCAAAAGATACAAACTTGTTTGAAACTAAAGGCAATTGAGCAAGGAAGAAACACTGGTGTTATACAGCTAAATGGGCATCAATTTTGGAATAATTTTCTCCAGTTACATTACTTAAATTATTTGATGGGTGGCAGACATGCCTTTTCTGACATAACTACCTTACAATCCCTTGTAATGGACATGGTAGTTGCTACAATTGTCAGTGGATTATTAGAAGTGTTCTTAGACTGATCTCCTAAAATATCTTTGAACTTCTTTATCAATTCACAACCATCCCACTAAACACAATTTTTCTTGGTTGCTGTCAGGATATGCGAAATGGGAAGAAATATTTTGAATCTATTACCTTATATTTAAAAGCCATGTTAATATCTGCTTATGTAAGCTTAGAGTTATTCTCTTTTTACAAAGGATGTAGAATAAGAAATGTAAATTGTAAGTTAAAGGTAAAATTGTCTCTTTCATCCAGCCCCTAACATTATTACAGAACATATGAAACAGAGAGAACTTAAAATGTAACACAGCCAGAAGTTTTCCATTTACATTAGTAGGATCTGCTAACTCTCCAAAGGAAAAAAAATTCTCCCCAAGACCAAAAGGTACTGTACTACCTTTTTGTAATGCTGCAAGAGACAGGCCATCCTCAGGACAACTGGCCTCCTGAGCTGGTAGACAGGGACAGGGAGCAGAATAACCCCCCTGTAACACAGGAGGACACAATTAGTGACCTGCTGAGCCACTTAGATGCTCTTATGTCTGTGGGACCAGATGGGATCCATCCTAGGGTGATGAGCAAACTGGGAGAGGAGCTCACTGAGCTACTCTCCATCACTTATCATCATTCCTGGCTCACTGGGGAGGTCCCAGATGACTGGAAGCTGGCTGCTGGAAGGAGACTGCAGGAATCTACAGGCATGTCAGCCTCATTTGGGGTGGCCAAAGGTTATGGAACAAGTCATCTTGGGTGTGATCACATGGGACCTACATGACAGCCAAGGGCTCAGACCCAGCCAGCATGGATTTAGGAGGGGCAGGTCCTGCCTGGCCAACCTGATCTTTTATGACCAGATGGCCCATCCAGAGGTGGTCCTGTGGTCCTCTGAAGAGGGACCTGTACTACTGAACAGATGGGCTGAATCCAACGATATGAGGTTTAATAAGTCCAAGTGACAGGTCTGCACTTTGGCCACAACAAGCCCCTGCAGCACTACAGGCTGGGGCAGAGTGTCTAGACAGTGGCCAGGCAGAAAGGGATGTAGGGGTAGTGACTGAAAGCAGCTGAATATGAGCCAGGGTGTGCCCAGGTGGCCAAGAAGGCCAATGGCATCCTGACCTTTACCAGCAATAGTGTGGCATGCAGGACCAGGGCAGGGACTGCCCCCCTGAACTTGGCACAGGATAGGTCACACCTTGACTGCTGTGTCCAGTTCTTTGCCCCTCAAATTAAGAGGGATGTTGAGCTGCTGGACCATGTCCAGAGAATGGCAAGAAGGCTGGTGAAGGGTCTGGAGAGCTACTCCTGTGAGGAGTTGTTGACAGAGCTGGGGTTATTTAGCCTGGAGAGAAGGTGGTTCAGGGGACACCTCATCACTCTCTACAGCTCCCTGAAAGGAGGCTGTAGCCAGGTGGGGGTCAGCCTCTTCTCCCAGACAACCAGGGACAGGACAAGAGGACACAGGTTTAAGCTGCACCAGGGGAGGTTTAGGTTGGACATTGGGGAGAAGTTCTTCACTGAAAGAGTGAATGGGTATTGGAATTGACTGCCCACGGAGGGGATGGAGTCACTGTCCCAGGAGGTGTTTAAGAAAAGGCTGGATGTGCCGTGGTCTAGTTGATTCTATGATTAGAAATTTAGTATCATGCACTATATCCCTGAAGTAATTGATAAAATTACATTAGGGATAAACTGAAACCTTTTTTTTTTGTTAACTAAGAGTAACTATTGCTTTTCCTTTCTAAGAAAAAGGGAAAAAAGGAGAAAAAAAAGAGAAGTAATGATGTTTGAACAATTTTTGCATTTTTAAAAACCTGAGAAATATTGTTCTGGAGTTTTTCCCAAAACCTACATAAAAGACTACTATTAATGTTAGTGGCCTGCAATTGAAGTCCTTCTTCATGCACTTCTAATGAGCTTGATCTTCTAAGTCCTTGTCGGTCAGGTCAACATACTACACTTTCTTAGGTATGCAGGTATTTATATCTCTCATATGCATTACTTTCACTGGACTTGTAAAGAACATAAAATAAATGAGTCACTAGTTTATGCCACTACCTTGTACAAATGGAGAGGAAGATGGAATTTGCCAAAAAAAATTCCCAAAGAACTTTATAAATGCCATAATGCAGTACCCAATTAATTGCTTTACACACTGGGAACTAGAATTGAATGCACTCTTGTGTCTTTTATTTTCTCCACATTTTATATTTGTCATGAAAGCAGAGAAATGGTTACTTTACTCATTGCAAATGAAAATGCTGTTAAAGCACAAGTTTATCAGAGAACTGATAATTTAAAATTCACACTGAAAATAGAGAATTAAAAATAGAGTGAATATTTAGATGGTTGCTAGGCTATTGGACACATGCTTCAAATGATAATGTCCTGCCTTTTCATCTTCATCCAGCTTCTGCTCATGAATGAAACAAATTTTCTTGGAGAATAATCTGGTTGAAAACTATCTCACGTATTATCAACATTTGTGGATCTGTAAAGAGTTGACCTGAAATCTGATCAGTATTTGTTTGATGAAATTGCAAAATGAGTAAACTTTTTTTACTATTTCATATACAGTTATAGTTGGTGTCCAGAAGTTAAATTAGAAGCTGTGATGTGAAAATACATGTCCAACATGGCATTTTCTCAATACTTCCTATCTCTGAACAAGTATTAGGAAAAAAACTCCATTATCTTTCCGGGAAATGTTGTATTCTTTGGAGTGTGTGCATGTACATGTTGTACTGAAGAGTTTTCCTAAATCTTTAGGCTCAGCAAGATATTGTATAGAAATAAATCCTGAAAAATTGCGTAATGAAAGAAACCCCTTATTTTATAGTTTACTTGGGATGATGGATCCCACAAATGCATGATTTCCTGCATAGACAGAGGAAAAAATACTGAGCCCAACAGATCCACCTACATTCACTTGGGCATTGCATACAGTAAAATCTGAACTCAATTGAGTATTTCAGAATTTTTAGGAGAAAATCACTTATATATCATGGAAACAAATACACAACTAACTGTAGTCTTAGTCCTAAGCGAAAGGTTGTTAAATTATTTTAATTCATAGCTCCAATTAAAAATACTGTTTTGAATAAATTAATCAAAGAACTCAACACAAAACCTCGGACTCTAAGTCAGGCCAAAAATTCATCTGTCTCAGCACGATTTTTCCAGTGGTGTTTGGCTGTAAAGGTTTAATTGATTTTTCTTCTGAACTAGCTTCCAGCTTCTGTCAGTCAGATTGTCTTTTCCACTTAGCTCACAGTATTACACTGAAATGGAAAAGTGGAAAAAGATAATGAAGAAATCTGAAAACACTTCAAATTTTTGTACTTTTAGATTTCATTACTGGATATGTTGAGTAAAGTTTCTCATGTATTATGCAGCAAATTCAACAACCTTTTAGATAAACATTCTTTAAAAGTTGCATTTCAGAATGCAATTCCTTACAAATTTTATTCTAATTTAAAAATTAAAGTGACTAGGGAGGAGAAAAATAAAGTACATGTCATGTGGCAGAACACGTATTTCTGTGTATTCCTAGCAGTTCCTTCAAGAACAATCTCTTCCTTCCATCTCCTCCTAGTTCACTGGCATTTGTGTGTTGGTAAATTGCTTGCAGTGCATCTGAATGTACAATTTGAATACGTGCATGCAGCTTCTATGATACTATTTCCTTTTTTGTTTTTTTCCCCCATGACATATCAAAAGTAAGGTATTTATGTTCTATGACTTGTCCTTTTGGCCACTGATAACCCTATCAGTGTTTCTCAAAGTTTGTATCTGAACCGAGACTTGGTATATATTTGGACTGTGTGTATAGTCAGAGACCAAGATTAGCCTTATGCTGGATCTTATCAATAATGAGGAATTAGAGGAAAAAAATGGAAGTAACCTGCATTCAGAAAACAACTTTGAGGCATATTTATATCTGCAAAAGTATTTCAACAGAAAGTAGGTAATTCTAGAGGTAATAACAGAGGAGATTTCCTTGTCTAACTGGGCAGAATTCAGCACCCCATTTGTCAGCTTTACATGACAGATTATTAATAAACTGCCACTCTCATCAGCAGATACCAATTGGCAGTGACTACCCCTTCTGAATTTGAATTTCTAGAATTTAATTCTTAAGTATGCTTGCTCTCTAATACACTTTCTTTCAGTGCAAGCCATTTTCCTCTTTATGCAGAAAATATACATAGTTCTTGTACCATATAGGTTATGAAACATAAATATAGCAGAACAGTACCATACAAATCAAATGTATTCACTCTGCAGTGCAGAAAATGAGGACTGGAGAAGATAGGGCTATTTTTGTACCTGGACATATGGGAAAGGTTATGGGAAATATTCCAGTGGATAGCAGAAATCAGACTTCTTTAAACAGAGAAACACAAGTATATTGTCAATAAATTATGGGTTTTTTCATACTTCAGGGTTTTTTTACTTGCTTCCAAAACCATTGCAAACCCCTTTGCAGATCCACCCCATTGAAAACCTCATAATTATTTTCATTAACCTTAGAGATAGGTTGTATACAGATAATCCCTTTACATAGAATAGTTCTTTATTAAGTAAGGAGTGAAACTATTGCATAATAAAAACAAGATATTTTTGTTTTGAGGCATACTTTGTTGCATATTTATGCACTGCGAGAAGATTTTCCTTTGTCAGATGTATGTCTTCTCTCTTCAAATTCCAAAATATTTAGGGTGAAGTAGTATGATGAACATGCAGCGGCTAACATGTTTGGAATGTACTTCTGTGAGGGACTGTGTCTTGGAAGAAAGCTAGCAAAAACTTCCTCCCAAAATGAAACTCAGGCTACAAACAGGCATTAATAATTAATTCATCTTAAGCTAACCGAAAGCATAGATGCAAATGAACATATCTTTTGTTTGCTTTCTCCGTTTTTCTTTTTCTTTTTCTCTTTCTTCTTCTTCTTCTTTTACTACTTCTTCTTCTGGTTCTGCTTTTTCTGCTGCTTCTTCTGCTTCTTCTTCTGCTGCTCCTGCTTCTTCTGCTTCTTCATTTTCTTCTTCTTCTTCTTCTTCTTCTTCTTCTTCTTCTTCTTCTTCTTCTTCTTCTTCTTCTTCTTCTTCTTCTGCTGTTGCTGCTGCTGCTGCTTTTGCTTTTCCCTATTTCAGGTAAAGGCTTATATGACAGAACTGTAATAGAGCAAGATTGGGCCATTGTCAGAGCATCATTTGCAATTTCTTTACCTCTACACGAAAAATAAATTTCTCTTTATTTTTAAGGCATCAGCTCCTATCAACTCTGCTGCCCCTAAGGAGATAACTGAAGTAATTTTCTTCCATCTATACCTCTTTTCAAATGTATGAAGATGTAGGATAAAAGTAATCAGGGAATGTTTGTTGAAGTTAATATAGGTAGGTGTTGAGTGGAGGTATATTTTCCTTAGAGAGGTTCTTTGATTTTTGTACTGCCACCTTTTAAAAGAAATTCAGAAGAGAGAGAGAATAGGAGGAGCTCCAAGACAATGTGAGGGTCTCACATCCCTAATTATCTCATAGCCTTTGCTATGTAGAAGTTGCTTCTGGGATGCAGTGTTTCCATCCGATACCTTGGCTTTATCTGTCTATTGTCACTTTCTGTCACTGTTGACCCATAACTGAGCTAGAGTAATTGGAAGAACAGTTAAAGTTTCCCACACTCAATAGTTTCTCCACTGCTTTCCTGGCCAAAACATGTGCTAGTAATTTTGGATTGCAAATGTTATTAGCTACAGTGATGTGCATTATCCACAGTAACATGTAGGGAATAGCTATAGAATTTGATCTCTGAGGTAAAAAGGTTTTATTTTGTACCGAGATACAATTATTTGCCAACATCTGCCTGAATCTTTAAATGATTTTGAAGAATGATTTGGGTTGAAAAGGATCTCCAAGGACCACCAAGTCCAAATACCCTGCTATGGACAAGGACATCTTTCACCAGAACAGATTGCTCAAAGCTGCTGACCTTGAAATAGTTTTAGGGTGATATCCACAACTTGGGGCAACCTGTCCAGTATCTCACCACCCTCACCATAAAAAATTCTTCCTGATGTCCAGTCTCATTCACTATTTAATCTTCTAAGTTATTTAGAAAAAAATTAAGCTAATCTTACTAATTTCTACCATGTTTCCTTTTTGTCATTCCTGTAAATTACATTTCTACGTAGTCTTCCATAGATGTCAATCTTGACTTTATATTCTCCTTCCCCATACATCTGAAAGCACGCCTAGTTTCTGGAGAAAAGCTGACTGAAAAATATGAAACATTTTGCTTTTCTTTTTTAATTCTTTCTTTTTTGGCTGCCACTCTGCAGCCTCCTTTATACTTATCCATTTCAAGATATTTTAAACATGGAATGTACCTTAAATATCTTAAAGAGCTATGACTACCATTACTGTAATTTTTATGGGTTTTTTTCCTCTAGTTGTTTTAATAGGGTAAAAAATTTTTTCACCCTTTAGAATAAAAAACCTCATTCTCTAGATAGTGTTTGACATAGGTTTTTATCTGCAGTTTCAAAGAACAATCATAATTAAATTCATCCAGTTTAATTAAATTTTATGTTAAATTTCAGAAACCATGGGAGGAAAGTTACTGCTGTTTTAAATAAAATCTTCTTTCTTCTTCATGGTTTGATTTGCCAATCTCAGAAGAGGACAATATTTCTGTTTATGTGGAATTACCTTAAAGCTTTCAGTGTGGGCAGGGAAAAAATGGGGTAAGAGTGTCCAAATACCACTACATGCAGAATATATATTTAAGCAAATCTTAACATGCATACAAGACCCTAAATTGTCCATGAAAAACATCTAAGGCAAAATCTTGGCTAGCCTCAGTGGCTCATGTCATCTGGGAAGGACACGTAGCCTGGAAAAAAAAACCAAACCAAAACAAAAACCAACTGACTGAAAGAAAATTGGGACAAGGTAGTAAAATATTGTATCTGTTTCACTTTTTTCTGCTGCCTGAACACAAGAGGGTTTAAACCAAAGGAAATGTACTGGCAGGACATGCTCCCAGACAAGAGGCTGTTTCTGAAAGGATATTACAGTTTTCAGCCTGAATCTTCCCCATCCACCAAAACTATGAACATGATTCTTTATAATAGTGTAGAGATGACACAAAGACTTCTTCCTAATGAGTTCCTTCACATCCAGCAGGATGTCTGTCAGTCCAGGTTTGCCTCTTTTTATTAGTTTTAATTAGCCATAAGGTATGTTTTCCTAGGTATTTCTGAAGCAATTAGGAAAAAAAGAATGCAAACAGAGGTTGTGAAAAAGGTAGTAGATGGCACTTCTCCTGAACAGATATCCAGCCCATCATAAGACAGAAGACCATTTTCCTCAAGATTCTAACTTTGAGCAAATGCTTTTCCCAGTGTTATGACATCTTTTTTCTTTCTCTCCTTTGAGGTAGTTGAGCTAGTATTCCATTTGCTAATCTTTTAAAACAAAAGCAAAAGCAAAGAAATTCTCTGTGTAAAAATTCTGTATGTTATGTCATACCATCTCTATGTTCCTATCCAATCAAAGCAATATACTCATTCAGAGTGAAAAAAAGAGACACTGATAATTAATAGCTTTGAACTGTGTTCTTGCTCCATTGCTTGGCCTTTTCTGACTGATTATTATTGCTCTCAGGCAGCTCTTTTTCCTTATGAAAGGATTGAAAGGTGCTGTGGTGACGGGCCTCAAGAAATATCTTGGTAGCTGTAGGAGTCTCATCTTGTTTCAGCCTAGCTAGCCAATCTGAAAATAAATGTCCAAAATACAATATATGGATGTAAGAGCGATACGTCAACTTTATAAGCCAAAATAAGTTGCTGTATTAAGTGTGGATTTGGAAGGCAATTCACTGTTACGGCAACACAGTAATCTAAATCTTTTTAAGTACATATCTTCAGCATCAGTATCTGATTCTGTCATAACCACACTGCCACAAGGCTGCAGTTATTGATCAGGAAAGAATGAGAGCAGAAGACTTGGCATGGCGACTTGTCCACACATCATGCTGGGCACCAGGCACAGGATGAAAGATGAATAAACAACCCCTTCAACTGAGTAACAGCTGGTGCATGGCATTCTCCATGTTACAGACCATGAGGACTCTGCTGAGGTGTGTGATCTGTCACAGAATATTTGTCATGTCTACATCAAAATGTACATATTTCTTAGTTAAGACACATGGTCATTTTTACTACCCTTACCTTTTTACAGTTCTTTAAGCATATACAGCAGAACTATGGTAAATGCAGCAGCATGTTTCTTTTACTTTCTCCTGATTACAAGTATAAAATATCTCTAATTATAGAAAACACTGACATCATTGACATGAAAAACTAGAAAGGAATGCTCTTGGGGTATTAGCGGAAGAGGAACAAGGATTTCAAGTCCTGTACATGAGTGCCCTGCTGAATCATGGTGGTAGATATGTACTACAATCACGGAATAATTTGAATTGGAAAGGACTTTAAAGATCATCTAGTTCCAACCCCACTGCCAAAGATAGGGACATCGTCACTAGACCAGGTTGCTCAAAGCCCCATTCAAACTGGCCCTGAACACTTTCAGGTATGGCACATCCACAACTTTTCTGAGGAGCCTGTTAGCAATATGTCATCACCCTTTGTAAAGCCCTCGTCTTCCCTTAGTGAGTTTATTTTAAAAGGTCTTAAGGTACTATTTTTCCATGAGGTGGCACAAAGAAAAACTAGACAAAAAAAACTTGACTGGGAGATTTAAAAACACACTTTACTGGCAAATCCTAGAAAATCAGCAATTTGGCAAAATTTAAAACAAGTATTCAATCAAAATAAAGCATTTCAGAAAACATTAACCAAAAAAGCTTTAAGTTACCCAGATTTCAGGAAGAGGAAATTAGGAGTAGAAAATGAGAGAAAGAAAGGACAAGAAAGAGAAAAGAAAGATATAGCTACTGCCTTGAATCCAGCGGGGTCTCAGCTGCCGTAAAAATCCAAGGACAATAGCAACATGACCACAGTCTTTGTGCAATGCCTTTTATTGCTCTAGCTTCCTGTGGCCCCCTCCTCCCCTGGGTGGGGCTTCCAGTCATCTGGCCACTCTGGGGCTAGATTGGGCCTCCAGGGTGGGGTGTGGGGCGTTGCTTCCAGTGTTGCAGGTGTGCCAGTGACTGACAGCTGGACTAAGCCCCCCGGGCAGGTGGAGCGTGGAGCACTGGACTGTCACACTTTCCTCAGATCTTGTCCTGTTCCCTGCATACAAACACACTTCAGTTGTTTTGAGCCAGTAATCATCTTCACCATTGTCCCACACCCTCACAGTAAAGAATTTCTTTTATATATCTAAGTATCTCCTCTGTAAGTTTGAAACTATTTCCACTTGTTCTATCACTATCTGCCTGTGTATATAGTCACTCTCCCTCTCTTTTGTAAGCCCTCTTCAAGTACTGAAAGACTGAAATGAGGTGTCCCCATAGCCTTCCCATCTCCAGGGCTAAAGTCTCCAGCTCTGTCAGCCTGTCATCATAGGAGAGGTGTTACAGCCCTTTCATCCTCCAGGACCATTTTTGTGACCCTTGTCTTTCTGACAGGTCCACATCTTCCTTGTGTTGGGGTCCCAATCCTGGATCACCATGGTCTCAATGGGGCTGAGTAGAACCAGGAGAATCACCTCCCTTGGCCTGCAGGCCATTCTTTTTGATATAGCCCAGGATGCTCTTGGCTTTCTGGACTGCAAGCACACACTGCTGGCTGATGTCCAAGTTCCATTCACAAGAATTTGTCTTCACATGGATGCTCTCAGTGAGTTCTTCCCCCAGGCTTACCCATGTCTGGGACTTCCCTGACCCTGATGTAAAACCTTGCACTTGTACTTGTTGAACTTAATGAGGTTTTTGTGGCAATACTACTCAAATTTGTCCAGGTCCCCTTGGCTGGCATCCATCACCTGTTGTGTCAACAGCAGCACTCAGTTAGGTGTCATCTGCAAACTTGCTGAAGGTGCACTTGATCTCATTCTCTATGTCATTGATAAAGATAGTAATGAGCAATGCTCCCAAGACAGAGTCCTGAGAGGCATCACGTCACCAGCCTCCACAAAGACATTAACCAAAAATCCCTGGTTCCACTCATCTAGCCATTTCCTTACTCACTGAATAGCTCATCCTTCAAATCCACATCTCTCCAACATGGAGACAAGGATGTCATGTGCAACTGTATTTAAGAACTTACAAAAGCTTAGGTAGATAACATCCATCCGTCTTCCTCTATTAACTGTTGTAGTCATTCCATCATAGAAAGCAACCAGATTGGTCAGGTATAATTTGCCATTGGTGAAATGCCTGACTGTCTCAGGTCATCTCTTTGTTTTGCATGTGCCTTAGCATTCTTTCCATGAAGAAGGAATCATCTATTCCATCATCTTCCCAGACACAGAGGTAAGGCTCACTGGTCTGTAATTCCCCATCTTCCTTTCTCCCCTTTTCAGACATAGGAGAGGTGTTTAATTTCTCCTGTTACTGGGGACTTTGCCTGGTCACCATGAGTTTCCATATTTCATGGAGAGTGCCTTGTCAATTACATCAACCATCAATCCTTCAGGATCCTTGTGTCCATGTCATCAGGCCCCATAAACTTGTGCTTATTCAGTTTCATCAACTGGTCAAACCTGCTTTTTGCTTACAGTGGGACGGACTTCACTCCTGTAAACCCCACCTAAAGCTGTTGAATATCAGGTGTACTTTCTGTAGAGAGCTTTTTAGCAGCCTTCTTTGACATTCATTGTCTATTTTCTCATAGATGTTACCTTGCAGATGTATAATGTTGATAAGTATTAAGGAAAAGTCTGGTTATACTCCGATTTTTAACCCTTTTAACAGTGTCTTTGATCTCTAATCAAGATGCAGTTTTTCTTCAAACAAGACTGTGTGTGTAGAATCTTTACAGAACAACCTTGAAAAGGGTGGTATTGGGCATAATGACTTCAAAGTCAGCATGATTTCATAGAACAAATGACTAGTCAGGAAGCTGTCACTCACTCTTAATTAAATTTCTTCATTTAGAGATCTTGCAGTTCTAGTCAGTTGCTAGGAATCCTATGCACTTTTTGTCTCAAGTTTGGTAACGTGTGCCAACGTCTCACCATATTTTCTTAAATATAAAGTAAAACTCCTTGATATTTTATTTATTATTCAATAAACTAGGAAGCAGAGATCTTAAAAGAAGGGTATAACAAATATTCAGGGCAAAATTTAGTTTTGACTTCAAGGCTTTAAAATGGCACAGATACCTCAAGGTTACAGCATCCTAGTCCTTTGCACTGACATTACAATATTCAGTTATATAGTATACGTGAATTATTTACTTGCAGTTTGATCACATTCATCTGCTCTTGCTCATGATTTTACTGCTCCTGTGTTCACACATGACCTAGTTTTCTTTGCACTTACACCTACTGCAAGCATTTATAACAAAATAGGTTGAACATAAAACAGATTAAATATTTAAAGACATTCCTCATGGTACTCTTCTGCCCTATTTCACTAGTAAAAATGACCAGAGAATACTTTAAGCAGTCAGTGAATCTATTTTATTTGATGAGATATATGTGCAGCATTTGCAGATTTAGTAGTTTTCATATAAATTACTTTAAAAGCACATCTTCATAAATAGAGATTAAGTAGAAATTATCTATACAACTACAACTCTTGTAAAGAAAACTGTGTTGTTTTGTTTTTCTAGTCATTCATACTCTTGCAGTAGTTTGCCTAAGGCTACAGGTTCATTTAATGTCTTTTCCTAATTTTTATTCTCCTAAATTAGGTGCTTGCTAATCTACTTTCAAGATTAGTCTGATTTTTTCAACTGCAAAAGAACAGATAAGGTAGTGCTCTAGAGTCCAGAATGCTGTTATGGCTGTAGAAGAGTGCCAAAACTGACTGGAATCTGAAACTAATTCCCCTAGGGAGATGAAAGCCCCACCACTGAACTTTGTTTTGCAGAGTTAGAGCAAGGGTAAAGATGAGAGGTACACAAGGAACTCAAATGTGCTAAAACCCTGGCAACTGCTGCTGCTATGGAGGGTGGGTGCCATTGTAACTCCACAGCAGTAGAGTGAACAGGACTGAACAAGAGATGGCAGCAGCTTGAAAGAGATTGTGCCTGCAGGGGAAGGGTGAGGAAGGCAACTACACCATAGTACTCAGAAACTCTTCCTGTGATTTAAACTCTAACAGGAGCTGTGTGTAGCAGGGGTGGTGCCATTTGGTTGATTTGTGATATGCAAATAAACAAAGTGGAAACTTCTGTGAACTTCAAACGTGAAGCAGGAAAACTCTCTCAAAAGCTTACCAGTAGACTGGATAGATACTCCAGGGCCTGTTCATGTGGACAGACAAAGATTTCATGCTTTCCCAAGTGCTGACTGTTGTAACACTGAAATATAACCAGTTACATTCTAATACATCTTGCAAAAGCTACTCATATGTGGACAATAGTTTTGCACCTGAGAAAGCCTGAACTTATCAAGAAAAGGATGGTGAAACATCATGTAACAAACATTACCATTTGGTTATGCTTTTGATGTTTATTTCTCTCAGTGTAATCTGGTATTTAATTTTCTAAAACAATAGATGCCTCAAAGAATTCAGATCCTCTCATTTCAGTGACTATTTTAATGAGAAAAACTTCAACCTTCTTAAAAATATGCTGTTGAGAAAACTATCTTCTATATGAGACATAATCTATAGTGATGTTAACATACTACTTGAAAATTTTTTTTACTGTCTTGCATTTCTTTAATGTTGGTCTTGCAAAGTACTTCTGAGAATTACACAAGTGTAAATAAATATCTTGATCCAGTGGTACTTCATTAAATAGTTGCTGCTTTATTTTTCTTAGAAAAAAATATTTTTCAGATAATAATTTAATGATTTTTTCTTCTGCTAATATGAACACTGCACCATAATACTATTTTTCCTTTATTTTGTAAAATGATAATAGACAGCCAACTTGAATTAGATCTTGAAATCTGATCAAATGTTCCAGATGTTCTAGCATGAGCACTACAGTTTCTCTGTGATCCATGTCAGAAATGCAGCTGTCAAGAGTAAAGCACACCTGCCACCAGTTTGCTGTCAGCAAATTATTTTTCAGTTTTATTAAGAGCAGTAAATTGCCAGAACAAAGCTTTGGTCTTATGCTGAACCTTACAACATATTCCAGATTCACAATCCATAAATCAACATGTTTAAGAAAGTTTATGTGGAAATAACCTTGAGTCTGTGAAATCACATACTAAAAAAGTTTTACTTCAAAATACTCTTGAGGATATCTTCCAAATTATGTTCAGTAGACCAAATGAAGCTGCTAAGATTTGCACAGGCCACTATCGGCTATTGAGAGTATACATGGAGAGTGGCTGAGAAAAGAGCAGGGTTTCAGGCAAAAAAATTTTGTCTTTACCTCAAGAAGTACTAGAAGCAAGAGAAATCCATGGGTCTTTATCATTCAAATTAGAGCGAATATGCAATTGGCCATTAAACCAGCATTCTGAAGGGAGATAGATTTATGTATGTCAAAAAGCATTCAGTAACATAAATTCTGGATATTCTTTCACTCTGTCTTACATGAACTATGGCTTCTGGTACAAGGTTCTAATCTGATACTCTTTAAAGAGAATAGGCCTCTAAACCATGTAACTTTTCTTAAGATTCTGAGAAGGAGCTGAGAGGTCACACATTTTATATGGGATCACAAGTTTTAAGACTTGAACTGTATTATCCCAAATGAAAGATTAGATCTTTATCTGCTGTACCACCTAGTTGGAAGGCTTCATAGTTTAAAACAAACTGCATTTGTCAGTTCTGTAAGATTGTACAATCAACAAGACCTTGAAGCTTTTATCTCCTAAAATAAAAAACATTTTGCAGGGTGGTCTCTATTCCCCACCTCCAACCCTTTAAAGAACTGTTGTTTATTTGTTTATTTGGATGTTTTTTGCTTTTATATTTTAATACATAGTTTTTAAAAGCATGCAATAAATGTACATTTGAGATCCTATTTCTAAAACACTATTTATTTGACTGTCGTCATGAGAGGTCATTAGTCTTTTAGTCATTTCTAGTCCTCTTTTGTTTATATGCTTATAATTTCACTCATCGTATTTTGCCATTCACGCTTTCTTCTGACTTACTACAGAGATTTTGAATTACATGAAATTGTCTGTGCTTGTATGTGTATAGATCTGTACACTGAAAAAGGTCATAACTCTTGATGAAATATCTGAGCACCTGATTTGCAGAGAGCTTACTGACTTTACCCTTGAGACACCACTTCCATGCCTTACATATTTGTGAATATCTGCAGCTCATTCTTTAGAAATAGTGTTAATAGTTGTAATACAAACAGTAGAGTACTGTGGATCCAGACAATTTCAATTTTCTTGCTTATAACACGTTATGGAAAACTCAATTACTATCTGAGACTTGTGTTTCACTAAGCAGACTTGTATCTTACTAAATAAAGAAAAGATTTGGTTTTACATCATCTGGCAAATTGTCATTTGCCACTGAACAACCAAAAGGAAAAACTAGACTCCCTTTTAGGAAGCCGATCCTCCAGCTGGTCTGTAGAAATTTTCACAGAAATTTACCCCTCCTGGAGTATAGAAACTATAATGGATGATGAAACATAGCTTCTGAGATAGAGTTCGCATACTGCGCCTTTTATGGCTAAGACCAAGTGAGAGCACCCTATGACTGTCCAAAAACAGATTCATATCACATTCAGATTAACAACACATAGGAAGGACAAAATATTATGTAGAGCTAAGACCTCCATCAGCATGGTTTATTCTTTCTACATTTTAGTGAGAAAGACCTCACCCCATCAGCAATTTGACTGGCTTATGGGAAAGCAACTTAGGGACAGTTGCTAGCGCAGAAGGTACTTTTAAAGCAGTGTTGCCCTCATCACTATGCAATATAGACTTTAAGAAGCGTTGTGGACAGGACATACTGGTAAGGCCACAGATGAATTAGTCTTCTAGTGCTCTATCAGCTCTTTATATACCTGGCTAAAATAATTCTGTGTCAGAATACTTAAGGACTTTTCTTATATATTGCAAAGGATTTCCTCTTCCGAGAACACACAGGATCTGGCGAACCTGTTTGAATTTCAAGTGTGATTTGTACAGCCTCTTCTTTGCCCAACACATTGTGCAGTTTAGGATATTTCTTTCCCTTGTCATCCCATATTGAATTATCACATAGATATGTCTGGCATATATAAAATTAATCTTAAAGATTTAAAATAAATTCCCTCAATTTATACTGTTATGCATGCATTCATATATGGTTTTTACACAGAAAGATAATATTTATAGTTAATAAAAAGTAAATATCTTAGCCACTTCCAAACACTGCTAAAAAAACTTGTATTAATTTTCTAAGAAAATAGAGGAATGTTCAAAAACAGCATGGGAGGAAAGGAAGGAGAAACATTTCGTAGAATCCAGGGGCAAGAACTGTATTTAATAGTGTCTATGAAGGTCCATGTGGACATATGACCATAGTTTCCTTGCTGACATAATCCTAAGCAAAAAACACTATATTATGTCTGGTGGACAGGACAATAGCTAAGATAAATTTCCTTCCAGAAAACAGATTAAAACTGATGTAACAAATTTGGAACAGCTTATTCTGCTGAGCACAGAATTTCACACTTGCCTGATAAAACTTTCCTCAAGAACAAAGATACAAAATGAAAATATTATTTAAGGAGTCTCTACTCAATTCTGTGCTAACTCTATCTGAAAAGTTGGGGCAAAGTAACTCATTAATGAGATTTTATTGTATCTTGTTGCTAAGAATGATGAATTTACATATTCAAACAGAATTTCAGGGAACAGAAAGTATATTTTTTGGATTAGCATAGAATATTAGAAAGAGAGTTCTAAATAATTCATAAAATACTAACTGCATAAATTTTACTTCTGTATTTTCAAATTAGATGTAAGTAAAAATGTTTTCAGAGGAAAAAATGTACAATGCATGCTGCACATGCCATTATAGCTACTTTGCTGTTTTAAGAACTTTAGATTCTTTGTGTTAGGCTAGCTATTAAACACAAATATACATCTTTGACTAGTCTATTTTTACCTCTCTTTGGTTTGTAAAAATTGTAGGCATTATCGTGTTCGTTAGGAACAAACGCAACATAACAATGCATAACTATGAATTCCAAAATATTTACATTTTTATGTACATTTCAATCACCTGAATCTTAAAATAAAAGAGATAAAAAGATTTAAAAAAAAAAAGGAAAGGAAAGAAACAAAACAAAACTTCTAGTCCTAGCTGCAATTAGTTTTAATTTTATATTTATCCACATAGTTTTTTTGGGATATAGGCCATATGTTTTATTTTCCATAGGCCAAAGTCTTGATCAATCAAGTAATGGCAGGCTGACTCATGTAATTACATAGGAGACAGTATTTTGGTATGCAGCCAAACTGGAACAACTTTTCCTGTGTTGACGGGAACGAAGAGAAGTAAAACTATTTTGAAAAAGAAAAGAAAAAAATAATGACTCTTTGTTATTCAAGAGACAAATTGCCAGCAGAGTTGCTGTGTGTTCAAAGTAAAGTGTTAATTCAGAAATTTCTCACAGAGTCATGTAGATTTTGCTTTAAAAGTTCTCTAAAACTCTGTCGTGATTTAACCCCAATTGGAAATTAAACACTATGCAGCTACCCTCTCACTCCCACCACCAGAATCACCCATGGTGAGAAAAAGAATCAGAAAGAAAAGGTAAACTTCCTGGTCTGGGAAAAGAATAAATTAACAACTGAAACAAAATAAAATAATAACAATAAATAGCAATTTAAATAAAAATATGCAGCTAAACACTAAATGCGATGATAATAACAATAGTAATGACAAAGTAACAATAAAGTAATAATAATAACAATAGCAGGAATGATAAGGAGAGGAAGAGAGAGTAAGAAAACATAAGAGAAAAAAGTGATGCACAATACTGCTAATGATGCCCATCCCATCCCTGGGCAATGATGTTCCAGGGTTTGGAATTTCCCTTTGATCAGTTCCAGGCTCCTGTCCCAGTCATGCTCCCTCTCAACTTTTTGTGCAGTTCCTCATTCATAGATCGTGAGACCCTTAAAAGGGTCTCCTTTTTAGTCCTTACCCCCTTTTCTTAGGGTAAGGACTACATAGCAATTATTAACATTATCAACATTATTCTCATCCAAGCAATACGTGCTTTTTATCCTTTGAAGTACGGTCTCCTTTTGCAAATAGTCTAAAAACCTAGTGCTGTAGGTTAGTTTGTTGAGACAGCAGTGAATTCTAAAGAAAACACTTAGGAACAGAGACTGATTACTTGCCAGTATGGCCTTAAAAATCTACTGAAATCATTGGTTTTGTTGCTCAAAGCGCCAAATGCACTACGATTTGTACTAAACCTTTTCCCTTCTACTGTTAATAATTCTAGACACAAGCTTTAAATTAACACTGAGTAATGTATTTTTTGCCAGTATATGTTAATCATACTGTATCTTACTTCAGAGGAAAATTCTCATTTTGACAACAAATCTTCCATGAGTTTCATACAAAACAGCTTCCAGAAAGTGTGTTCTGTGCAATTTCCATCTGAAAAACAAACATCTGACATTTAGCAGTGTGAAAAATACTCCACTCCGTTTCCTCACTTTCAGCTGCTTTCTGACTTGACTGCAACCCAAAAAGGCAAAGACACAGACCAAACTTTTTTTTCTAGTTACAAGAAAGTTTTAATTGAAAACAAGTGTGCTAGGTTTGAACACAGCTTCAGTAGATTAGCAGTTAAATTAGAAGGGGCTTTTCGCTTAACTTCCAGTGTTGATATGTCACTGTGCCCTGTCACTCTGAAAAGCGATAGGGCTCTGTTATCAGTGCTGAGCACAGACAGCCTCCTGATGTAGAAGCAGACTAAAATAGGCTGCCAAGGTGATGAAGGCACCATGCACATGTTGCATCCCCCTGTGAAGGGAGATGTGGATGGGCTCTGTGGACACAATGCTCTGCTCAAACAGACCGATCACCTCCCAGGGCCTGGTTTCCTGATAAGTAACAAAAAAAAAAAAAGAAAAAAATGAACTGATGAAATGTTCATCTCAGTTCAGTTCAAGGAGCATAAAGGAATTCAGAAACTACAGTAGCATTTCTCACTGATAAATGATTCCTTTTATATTTGTTTATCATCCCTTTTCACAGGAAAATCTTTGTGGGATTAGTCACTGTTAAGAGTTCTGTGTGGGTAGAAGTTACAAGATTTAAGGGATGTTCATATTTTATATTGAGGTTTCAGATGAAAAAAGGGTTATGTGAATGTTATTTTCAGCTATTTCAGAATTAGCATAATTAATATTGAAGACACCCATTACATAGTTCCAGCCTGCACTCCTCCGATAGAAAATTTATTGGGTTACTTTTTTCTTTTTGTTGTCCCTTACCACAAGTAAGTACCTCTACTTGGGCCTGCCATGACAATCTACATACCAATCATTCAATACTTCATTCTGCCTAATTTTTTTCAGAAACCTATCTTCATTTTTGCAACAAAATTTTCACGTCTTCTCCTCCTGGCATGATATAATCAAGAATCTTAATATCTCATTTTTTACCTTCCTTGGCAACCAAAACTGAGGAATACCAGAAGTAAATATTTTATATCAGCAATGTTATGGATCTCCCTCCCTGGATATATGATTAGCTGTGCCTTTTTGCACAACATAAACTTTAAATCCTAGTCTCATGTGTTTCAAATCTCTGCATATTTGGAACACAGGATTCAGGGAGGATCTGATTTTTTTTTAATTTCTCTCCTTTGCATTTAAAGATATTTTCAAAATAAAGTAAAACAAAATTCAAAATTAGGTTTAAGTGATCAAAATTTTTACTTTAAGCTATTCAGTTTTTCTCATCAGTTTTTCTGCTGTACCAAAGTGTTAATTGAGAAACCACATAATCCAGTAAATCTGAGATAAAATATGTGGAATAAGTTTATCCTAGACAGGATACATAAAATTATTAGTAACTTGTAATATGTGTGTTACTTCACGTGGCATTATATAGTTCCAGCCTGATGAATTCTTTGCTATTGGATAGTCTACCAGGCAAAAATAGCAGTAAATGTGAAGTATATCCTGGTATAGGCTTTCTTTCAAGAAGAAAGTGATCCATAAAATACCCTGGCACTGGAAGATCTTCCCTTGAAGTTTGCATCAGAGTGAACTGAGTCATAAAATTAAAGAATATAGTGTCTTGGAGGGACCCACAAGGATCATCGAGTCCAACTCCTGGCCCTGCACAGGATTCCAAAGAATCTCCCCATGTGCCTGAGAGCATTGTCTGAATGCCTCTTGAATTCTGTCAGGCTGGTGCTATGACCACTTCCCTAGGGATCCTGTTCCAATGCCACACACCTTCTGAGTGAAAAATTTAGACCTCCGCCAATTCAGCTGTTGGATAGAGTTTACGTTAATAGTCACAGGATTGGAGTGTTTTATACTCCACACATTTTTTTTTTTAATGTGTGAAACTAAAATAGATAAATTTGAATATGTTATTTATTTTGGCATGTCTTTGTATTTTTCCTTTTACATTGAAGATGTTATGTTACTGAAAAGAACATTCTCTTAGAAAATTTTGGTGCTCTGGCTAAAGAGTAAATAGTACTATTTTTCTTTATAGATGTGTGCTTTGGTTTTTACTTACTGAATGGCTTTGGGTTTTTATTTCTTGTAAACTCTTTTAGCAAAAATATCAAACAAAATCAAGTAGCTCTGCTGAATTTTTAAAGAAATTACAAGATTTCCTTATATTTCTTATATTTATTTGCAAATCCTTAAATTACACTGATGGTAGATATGAATAACTAACTTTTAACTATTGTTTCTTCAATATTAAGCATTTGAAATTTAAACTTATAATTACAGTTTGTTTCATGCATAAAGAAAGGTTCTAGTTCCATTATTAGATCTGGCTAGAAAAGTAGTTCAGGAAAACAGCATCACAGCTGGAATAACACTTTTCCAAAATTTCTTAGATTTTTTAAGAGCCTAACCTAGATAAAACTGAGTGATAGAAAATTGTTAAGCGTCATTTTTTTTGGTATGATTTCATTTAGAGTCTTCACTAAATCAACTGATTTCAGCATTTTTTATAGAGATGGAAAATCTAGAAGATAAACACAGACATTTTCTTTCTCTTTTTCTCCCTTTCTGCTAAATATATTTCACCATTCCACCTGGACTCTCTGAAAGTAGACCCACAAAGCTTACAACAGTTCTCATTGTCAATGAATACACTAAGACAGATAATGTCGTTAGTACTGCAAAGGATTTGCAAGTATATATGAACTAAATGAGACTGAGTTGGGCATGACAAATTGCATTGAATTAATTCTTGTTTTAAAAAGTGGTTTTTTCTATATGAAGGTCATTGCATGCACTGTCAGTCAATCAGAACACACAAAGTAGCTATTAGATCAAAGGGGAGGATGTGATACTGCAATTCTACAATTCACTGAGATGCAGAATTGAGCACTGTGGGAAGAGTAGAAGGAAATATACATTTGCAGTGGAACAGAAGCAATTTGAATCCTTGTTTGTTTGCATTCTTACTAATTGAAAAGCAGACTATAAAAGAACCCAGAAGCTATAATTGAAAAGTATTTGATAGCTTGAAGCTGGTGGAAGATGAAATACAAAAATAAAAATGATGGCTTGTTTTTATTCATAGTAGAGGATTTTTTCTCCATTTCCTTTGAATTCTAAATGCCTTTTCTCTATGTTCAACATTTTTACACAATGAATTTTGCAACATTTTAAAAGTGGAATTACAGTTGAAGTACTTCCCAGCTTTGACTTGAAGAACATGTAAAATATTAGATGTCTGTCTTGGAAAATTTCTGAGCTATTCATCTACTTCTATTTAATACAGGCCATAATTCAGGGTATGTTTATTTATGTATTTTACTGGAATTTTGTAGGCATACATGGTAATGTTACACTTTAATAAAAGGAATTCAGTGAGCGTCAGAGAGAAAGACTGCAGATTTGTCTTGTTCTGGTTATTTTTCTAGAATGTATGGAGATGCATAGAAGACAAACCATAGAGTGTCTGAGGCTGGTTGGCACTTCTGGATATCGTCTTCTGCAACTCCCTGCTCTGAACAGGGGTAGTTAAAACAAGTTGGTCAGGATATATTCTGGACAGATTTTAATACCTCTAAGAATGGAGGCTACATATCCTCTGTGGACAACCTCTGCCAGTTGTTGACCATGTTCACAAGAAAAATATCTTTCTTATGTTCAGATGGAACTTCAAAATTTTCAGGTTTTGCCCATTGCCTCGGCCACTCTGCGGTCCTGGAAAGTGCTTAATAAAGCTTCATTATCACATGCCTTAATATGGTCTGTACTCTTGTGATGCTATTCAGGACACGGTTTCCCATCGTGTTGGCAAGAATGCACTGTGGATTCAGGTTCAGCTTACTATCCACCAGGACACCTAGAATTTTTATCATCAGATGATAAAAGTCTTTTATAGTACATGAAAAGTGAATTTTTACATTCTTGCCAGAAGGGCAAGGCTCCAGGATTAATGACTCTGGGATTACGCTGCAGGTATCATCACTACAACTAAAAAAACACACTTCCGAGGGTATGACTGAGATACTGTCAATAAGATTCATTTGAATTTGCATTTTCCCTGCTTACACTTTCTGCTTCTCTCACATGGAATCTGGTATTTTACTCTTGTACCTCATCCATTCCACTTCTTTATTTTTCTGGCGCTGAAAGATGTACACAGAAAAAGAGAGCAATAAATTTCCAGGATTTTACATTCCCCGTTCATAGTGCTAATAAGAATTGAAGTAGCAATGAATAACAATGTCAGACCAATTTTCCTAGTGACTTAATGCATATGACCCACCCCAGTGCCTTTAACCTTCTGGAAATCCAAATTTACACCAGAAAGCAGGTATTGCAGTAAGTTTTACTTCAAATTTCCCATTCAAATTGCTCTATACTTCTACAGCACCAACATAACTAGGAATTCTGTTTTGAGTTAATGATCGGGATAATTAGGGAAGAAAAAAACCGGTAAACCCTGTATTTTTCATTTTAAAAACACAGCATAAGATTATCTTGGCTTTAGTCACAAACCAGTTTTGATTACCTGAAAGCAAATGTATTAGAAACTGTATCTAGTAGAGTAAACCTGTAATACTCCTTGTGCATGTAAGCAGCTTTGTTAAAGGATTAAAGCACTTCTGACATTAAAAAAGCCTTTAATATTGCTGCTAGCATGTTATTAAAAATGAAGCACAAATAAAGGATGATTCAGTGTTTTTCTCTTGGTTTTCATTTTTTATGCTTTTGTTTTGAAGTGTAGATTTCATTAGTAAATGAATTAGTTGGTCTATAGAATTAAGTTTCATGTGTGTTTGGGGTTTTTTGGTTTTTGTTGTTGTTTTTTTCATAAATACTTCTTATTCCCTACGTAGAAAGCCCATAAACAGGTAATAGTAAATTATCCAGAGTGAAAATAAAATACTAATTAGTTTTGAATTTAAAAAAACAATGTAAAAACACATTATATGTCTATTGCATTCATGATTGTTCTGCAGGCTTTCTGCAAGCTTTCCAACGAAAGTAAAAAGAAAGTTGTATTCTTTACACAAGATCCCAGCCTACCTTAACTTTTTGAAGTCCTCTATCAGTAATAATTTAAAAAGTGCCTACAGCAAATGAAGTACCAAAACTCTTCCAAGTGTCTGTCTGGTTAATAAAGTTAGATTTGGTGGGCAGCTGACACTGAAAAGCTATCCTAGTTCTGAGATCTGTTATTTCTTATGGAAGACGTATCAATGAGATCCATACAGTGTGCTAGACCAACACCCAGCCACTCTCACTTCCTCCTCTCAGCAGGGTAAGGGGAAAAAACTAAGGTGGAAAAACTTGTGGGTTGGGACAAGGACTGGAAGGCCACTTACCAATCACCTTCAAGGGCAGCATAGATTAAAAATTTTGGGAAAATTAATGTAATCTATAGTCTATTAAAAAAAGAACAACAAAAGTGAGAACATCTTTCCCCACACTACTTTCTTCTTCTCAGGCTCAGCTTAATTTCTGACTCCTCTACCTAATGTCCCCTGAGTGAGGGATGGGATATGGATGTTGCAGTTAGTTCATAACAGCTCCTCTCTGTGGCTCCTTCCTCCTCACTCTTTTTGCCTGCTCCAGGATTGGTCCCTCACACACCAGAATACCTGCTCCTGTGTGGACTCTTCCATTCTTCCCTGTAACCCCTTGCTTCCAGCACCTGGGCACCTGTACATGTACTAAGGTTTTGTGTTTACTGACATACGGAGTGGGAAAATGGATGCAACAACTTGATTCCTCTGACTCTTCCTAACTAGGGAGCATCAGCAGCAGGATAGTTACAACATTACTGCAGTGCCAAGCCAGAAGGGCATACACTGTGAACAGCCCCTGGTAAGGGCTGACCCACTTGTCTTTAAAGAGTCTTCTTCACGTGCTAATAATGGCTTATATATATTTTAAGAGGTACTATTGAGGGCATATGTATGTCACAAAATAATACTAGCATAAAGAGATTATGTAGTGCTCTCAAAGAGAGCTCCCTTTGTAGGCCAGATTTTACTCATTGAAGAGAAGAGGAGTGTCATATATCATATTTATGTCCTAAATATTTAGTACCTCATGACAAGTCATAAGTATTTATAACCTCATGGTTACCTATTATGCATTTGTCTCCCATACTTCCTTAATGTGTAATCTTTCAGTTCCACACAGCAAAATCTCTCTCCCCACTCTGCCAATGCTTTGGGACATGTGGAGAAATCTCTTTCCTTTTACATGATTCTTACTTAGTGATTGACTGGAATTGCAAACAATTTGTTTAAGAGTTCATTTGTGGGCTGGTTCTTGACAGAGGTTGGAATCAAAATTCTGACAGAATGAGAAAAAGTTGTGAATTATTATAATTTATTGTCATTTCCCACTCATTTAAGGTTAACTAAGATAAAATAAAGCTAAAGGAGAGCTAAACTCCCCCTGAGGTTCTGTTATATATTTTGGCATATTATGTATATATAATACATGTGTGTGTATATATATATGTGTGTGGGTATATATAACATATTTTTGTGCATTACATTCATGCATACCCCTTGTATCACTATTTAAAAATAACTAAACAATTTCAAATAAAAATATTAGAGGTTTACCAGCAAAGTCTGAACACAGAATTTGATGAAAATATTTAATTTGACCAACTGAAATAAGAATTTAGCAGTACATATCTTGCGTTTTAGTTTAATACAAAATTTCAAGGAAGTCATATCTACTTCCATAAAGTATAGTGAATAAGGGTTTATATTTGTCTGAGGTGATGTAATGATGGAAATAACTGTGGTATTCACATTTTACATGTAATTCCATTTCTCTGCCTCACTCTCTGTATTCTTGTTCTTTTCAACAGTGAGGTAACCTGTAGGTTTCTTTGTATATACGTAGTTGTAATGAGTCAGAACAGAATAGGAGCTTTGGGATACCTTGTTCCTCAGTGGACTGAGAATGCCTCTCATTATACTTTGTGGGGTTTTTTCTATTGGTTGCAGAGAGGGGTGGATTAGGCAGGTGGTTTATTTTTTATTTTTTTAATTAGTAACTGTACAGTGTGTTTGAGTTTTGTTATTATGAAATATTTTAGCTGGGACAGAATCCACCTATAGCTGTTAAATGTGTGTAGTAGGTCTTCATTTATACATATGCTTTGGGAAGTTCTATGAGTGCAATTTAAAAATACTTTTACACTGACAGAAATCAGTGAGGGTATTTACTAAATAAATTTCTACTAATTTCCAATACAAATTTTTCCCATCAGGAAAAATAATATCAAAACATCTTCATAATTTTTATGCCCCTGATGTCATATAGTGAAAGTTGTTAGTTTGCATCAAGTGATATTTAGGGGCCAGCCATACCCCAATATCTAGACTGTGGTAACGTATTCACTCTGCTAAAAATACTTCCTTCTCTTCACTACCGCTGTCTCACACTTCTTGACTCAGTGTCACAGCTTGCCTCAAGCTGCTGGGAGCACTTAAGTTTCCAGCAGATGCCATTGGTGATGACAGCATATGGATTGGTTCTAGCATACATGCCACAGTTTTTACACTGTTGAACCACGTATGTATATATTTACATTAGCTTAAGCTCTTTATTTGCATATGCATGCAATCCTTTGCTTATTTATTCTTTATCCATCAACATCTTTTTCAGACACAATTGGTTTCTCTGCTTCACATACAGTATCTTCCCTAGAGTAATCTTCAATCTCAGTAAGCACAAAAACAGTAGGAAGCAAATTGTACCCTGGGATGCTCAACCATCTTTTCTACTGAAGTCATTAGCATCCCTGAGTGATAAGTCATCAAGGGAAGATTTTCACCCCAATTGCTTATGTCACAAGTCACTATCTTTGCAAGCAGAAATCATTAGAGGAACCTATCCTGATTTCTCTTGGAATCAGAATTCACTGGGCTACTTTAAAAATTTAGGATGCATAAAGAAGATGACATTGACATTTGAGGGAACTTCTGGAGAGCAAAATTATTTTTTTGAAATGAGGGTTTGCTATTTCTGTGAGTCTTATAATTTTGGGGAAATACTCAGCTGGGTAAAGAAGTATGTGTCATTACATTAGCATTGAAATATATGTAATTCTGAATAAGCTATATACTTAAAATAGTCTTCCTCCTTTGTAGTTACGTAAGAACAGAAGATGGAGGAAACCTGAATTTGGGTGGGTTGGGAAGAAAGGTTCACTTTTCCTGTTGTTAATAAAGGATGACTACAGGCAAAGGTTCATTTTCAACATTGCTTTTCCTTTATTACTCTCAACGGCTGTCCCAATGAAGGACAGAGTAGAGAAGAAATTAAAGAAAAGCCAAACATGACCATTGGGGAAAAAAAGTGAATTAAATAGCACCAGTAAAATCTCAGATGCAGAAAACTAAAGATGTGGATTATAATTTGGTGGAACAGAAAAATATGAGGGCTAGAATAGAAGAAACAAAGCACTGTCTAATAGATGAAGAAGATAGAAGGTCAAAGAGAGAAGAAAATCAGCATTAATGTAGATAGGAACAAAAGGAAAGTGGCAATTGTTTTATCCACCTAAGATGAAATCTGGGTAGAGAACAAGAGAAAGGCAGGGAAAAACTAGCAATCAGTTAGGAATATTATTGCATCTCCTGAAATCTGAGGATGTTTCTTTTTTTCACATATATGGCTTTCTCCTCAGAATACCCTTTACAAATAGCACAAGTCCACATTCCATCACAGAAGTGAAGGAAATACCAGAGGAGAACAGGAAGGGAAAAGTGACTTTGGGGAAGGGTAGGAGCATATATTAACCATTCCAGCTAAAGGCAAGAAGGGAAAATATGAGAGGCATATGGGGAGAAGAGATAGAAAAAGGAGTATCCAAACTTAAAGAGAGTCGATACTGTGGACTTCTGGTGTAAAAAAGACCATAAAGCCAAGAAATAAGGATACTCTTAATGAGTGCAGAAAGCTCCTTCATAAGAAATTTTAAAGCAAAAGAGTGAATAGGGAAGTTGTGTGCAAGAAAGGATCATTTGAAAAGCTGAAAGACACATAGTCTAGGACAGAACTACAAGGTAGTGTGGAATAAAAAAAAGAACAATGGGTCTTTAGAGATGGCTTTCTCTTTCAGATAATCTGTCTGAAACTGATGGTAGCTTTAGGTCTATATTTGTTTCAAGCAGTAAACAAAGCAAGGGAAAAGGAATTGAGTTTCACACATTAGAAGAGAAGTGATGAGGGACAAGGAAAGGAAGATGTAGTTTGGCCTCATATTCTGGGGCTTTTCATATGCTGCAGTAAACTTCCTCTGAACATTTCTTTAACACTGTTTAAAATTCACTGTAATTTATTTCCACTCAGCATGTTTTCTGATTGCAATTATCTCTTTATTCTTATCTTTCACTACAAATCTTAATGGCAGTTGTGATTAGGAGTCTGCTGCTTATTGATTACGTTGATATGTGCATAGCAAGTTATTTATGTACTTAATTTAAATTAATTTTATTTGCAGGGTTGAAACAGATGTTGTGCAGTTGTGATTTCCCACTGACTGTTCAATGAAGTGTCACTTACATGAAGCTTTTTCTTTCCAGAAGCTTTCATTTAGTTTGCCTTTATGTTTCTGATCAGGACTGCATGAGAAAATTACTTTCATAACTAACACAAGTAGACATTATGAGATTTATGGTTCATTCTCTCCCTATTGGATATGTACTGTACTTTGTTACTAAGCTCATTGAAAATCCTTCTGGCTTGGTTTATGCATACTTTTTACATTAATTCAGATACTGACTGAGCAATAAATCACAGTAGCCTGAGATGCCCCATATGGGAGTGTATGTGTCCATGTGAAAATAACATGTTTCAGCTAATAATTTATAGGACTGAAGTATGTATGAGTATCCTTTAAATCATGCTACAGGGTGACCCTAAAGACTAACATTCTCTATGTAGACCTCTAAAGGTCATCTATATTCATATATAGATATGAAGCTTTCCCTTTCTTATTATACATCAAGTCAGCACTTGATGTCCTGCTTTCTAAAGGAGAGTAAAATAATTCTGTAAATGAGGATAAAAACAACACAATCCATGGCAAACGGCTTGTAAGGACTTTGCAATTGTTTGTGTCTGTATAGCTGGTACTCTTTTGACCTGCCTCATATGCCAAATGTCTTTTTATTGCTTTTGTGAAGAACAAGAGATTTAAATATCACTATGGACATAGTCTATGTGAAAATTATAATTAAATCTGCAAGCCCTGTTTTCATCTAGAATCCTGGCACTGTGACACCATTAATGCCCTTACATTCTCTCTTTGCTCTTTGGTCTTCTTTTTTAAAACTGGTAAATCTGGTAAAGATGCTATCTATGCTCTTCAAATTTCCTGGTAATGGCACAATGGCTAGATTTTTTGATCCCCAATGTAAAATTTTGTGTTATTAAACACTACGGAATTACTGCTCTCTATTTTGCAATGAAGGTTTTAGAGAATAGTTAACTTTTCCATGGTGTGTGGTATCTGTGGTGTATTTTGCAAACAACAAGGTGCATTAGAACATGTTTCCCCTAGTCTTGCTCAGGGTCTTTTATCCGCAGGGGGTTTGCTGAAGCTGTGTCCCCCCCCAGCTGCCCCCGCCCACGGCTGCGGCAGTAGCAGTTGTGGCGGAGGGGCCAAGCGATGGCCAGAATTGCGGCCAGGGCCACAGCCAGTGGGGGAGGGGCTGGGGCTGCAGCCGGAACCACAGCCGGAGCCACGGCCGGAAGGGAAGGGGCCGGAGCAGTGGGTGGCCCAGGCCTCAGAGCAGGGGCCACTAGGTCCGTGTCCACCTCTTCCCTGCCCCCCCACAATGGATCTCTCTTCCCATTCTTTTTCCCTTTTTTTCTTTAAAAGTAGTATATGTTCTTTAGATCCCTGTACCTGTTTATTTTGTGATATAACCATAAAAAGCCTCGCATAATCAAATTCTAAGAAACAGAGGTCTTTACAAAGGCGAGATATCAAATCCAATATTAATTCTTCATTTAAGCTACCAAACTCAGGCCACCTCTGATTGTTGTCTAATTTATAAGTTGGCCAGATTCATCTAGACAGCCTAATCAATTACGGTTTTGTAAGGAATCGATGTTTGCCAGTCAATTTTTGCCAGTTTTATAATACTAAGCTCAAAGGCAAATTTTTGGCTATTTGAGTCTCTCTACAAGAAAAATTACCGCCCATTGTTTATGCTTACAAACAGGAAAAGATCACAGAAACAAAGCAAACCAATCTGACTACACACTAATAAGCTAAGAGAGAGAGAACAAGAAGGAGGGCAGCTTAAACCCATGAGCTTGGACTTAACAAACAGCAGCCTAAACCACTACACCACCACTGGCTCTGGGCCAAAAGAGTGTCACTGCAGTACTAAGCTCTCATGAGCTAACAGCAAATGAAGGGGGAATCCACAAACAAATTAGAACCCCCTTGGACCCTCTCGAGTCCCCAGACACACCAAACAAAACGATAAGAAATCTCTTAACACCCAGCCCAGGTGCTAATAACAAAATACCGCCTTTATTCACTTACTCACATGCCTCTGTGCTGAATCTGGAGAATATTTGGGCTCTTGGGCTCTGATGCCTTGTGGACTGTGGCAACTCCCACCCCTGAAATGCCGACAGAAGGGGGGAAGTTGAGCTGGATCTTTCTGAGTCCAGAAGATTTCCAGAAGCCTTCTTGTCCCATCTGGGGTGCCTAAACTGATGCCTTGAAGTAGCTACCTGAAAACAGAGGCTAGGCAAGATAAAGAGAATAAAAGTAGGTATTCGTTTGAAGGGTCTTCAAAGGTACACCCTGGGAGAGTAAAGCCTATGAGGGGCTCCACCCAAGATGGATGCTAGCTCACAGGTTCTTCACACTTTTTTAAGTTTGGTCCATTTGCATATCAGGGTTAATTCTCCAATTATAACTTCAGTTAATGATGCAGTTACCCCAAGTTTGCCCCTCCTCTTCAAAGACTTTTAGTTTACACATTTTGGGGCCTGGGACAATTGAGGCGTCCTTGAAGAGCAAACCTAGAGAGGTTTTGTTATGTCTAACCAGCATGAGAGAACAGTAGCTAACAGGCCACGCAGAACTTCAGAATTACCCACTAGGCAGTACAGGATTTGAAAAATGTAAAAGTTAAAACCTAAGGCATCAGAAATACAAATCTTGGATCATATGTGTTGAATGTCCTGTAGTAAGACAGTCCCTAGCCCTATATTTTTCGTAGATTTCATATACTCAGCTTTAGAGCAGTTTTAGTTCCTTATTGAATCTTAAATGTCACTTTATATCTTGTAAAGTCTTTAGCCATTTTCTGTATTGCTGCATAATGGAAAATAAATCAGGGACTGAGGATCTTGTTGTTTTAAGCGATGATAATCAGTCTCCCATATAGGAAATATGTGATCGCTAGTTTCACACTTTTATTCCTGGTGCTACTATTTTCATAAAAGTCATTTTTATTGGGATTTTTGTTTGGTTTTGGTTTTGGATTTTTTTTTATACTAATCTATCATTCCTAAAACAAGAAAATGGAAAGTAAATACTATAGACCTCTTCAAAGGGACTGATGGGAATACATAGTTACAAACATTATGTTTAGAATTTGTATGATCATCATACTTGCTTGAAATTTGGAAAGTTTGGTTTCTCTGGCATAGATTGATTTCACATAGTTCGACTTGAAAAAAAAAAAATAATAATTAAGAATCATAAAAATGAGCCTGCTTTATGAAAGATGCAAGTGGAGCATAAGCTCTTTACAATAGGAGAAATAGTCTTTCTTTGTCTTTTAAGATCATAACCCCTTTTGTCCTTCTCTACTACCCCAGCATACTGTGTAGAGTAGTTTTCATCTGTGATTAGGATTTTCCTAGGCCAGAAAAAAACTATAAGCTTCCTAGACATGATGCTTTGTTTGTATCCTTGTTGGAGATAGTGAAATCTTTTTTCCATGTAAAGTAGAGGCAACTCTAGACATTTGCATTAGACAGTAATATTTTCAAACATAGTACAAAATGAATATCAAAGCACTTTGACTGCTAAAACATTCAGCAGCTCCTGGAACAAGAGGCTGTTCACTGTCAGCCTAAAAATTATCTGAATCTAACAGTTTATGTTTAATGTCAACATGTTACCTGTTATGCTTTCTGAATAATTTTTAGGACATCTAGAAGAAAATACTTGACTGCTCAGTTGCTTTTATAGTTAGTTATAGATATCTTATAGTTATCTATAGATAGATAGTTGCTTACCAATCATTGCACTATCAGATGGCACATTCACTACTTGTAAAAATAGTCAGTTTGTCTACCTGTGTGTGTACATATATGTATTCATTAACTAATCGTGCAGACTTTTTTTTCTTACTTTGCAGGTTCTGTTGGTCTGCAATTAGACTGGGGAATACAAGGTATTTTTTTTTTCCTACAATACAAATGTTAAATGAACTATTCCTTTAAAGGGGGACAAGGGCAAGTGGGATGGGCTTTGGGGGCTTAGCAGAGAGTTGTTTGTTTTATTTGCAGTGTAACATTCAAGATTCTGGTAAAGTTTATGGTCCTAATAGACTTGATTGTGACAGTTCATATTAAATTTTTAGGCTAATCTATGTAAAAGGAAAGTTACTAGTATTTTAATTGAATCACATGTATTCTTGATAGTCTGTAATTTAACCTTATTCATCGGAGTAAGTTCCTCATTCTGTGGAACCTAAATTCCAAATTTAAGGAGACAGGAATGGGTGCCTCTAGGATTTTTCATGACCCATCGTAAATTGCACTGAACTGGTAGGTCCTTCAAAAGAGCAATGCTGGAGCTGAGAACGAAAAAGCAATCAGGGTTTTGAAACTTAAAAACAAATGTTAAGATAGCAAGAGTAGCTTTGAATTTCATCAACTGGAATTCTTTTTTTTCAAGTACTGAAGAGGGAAATTTTTTGTGTATTTTGTTCTCTTTCCTTACCTTTGTCCATTATGCAAAAATACTGGCGAACACAAATAACTCCAGTCAGCCACAGAATGTGCTGCTGTTGTGTTGGGAGTTAAAAATAGGAGTCTGAAAGCTGATCTTTTGCTACTTACATAGTGGAATCTTGGAGACTACCTTAAAAGGCTTAGACAAAGCTGTGCACAGCAATTGTACTTATCTTTGTACTGCCAGAGGATTCTTAGGTGATGTGCTACCACGTTCCCATTAATTCTAATACTGTAATTACTGTAGAATTTGTATCAACTGTAGTAATTATGTGTGTGTAAAGCATCCTTTAGCAGCTTTGACAATGGGATTCACAACAGAGAGTCTAACCTTCACAGCTGACAGAAACTATACCATACCACAGAAGTTCTAATACTAGTATCACTATAATTACCTTGCTAAAACAGGCAAATAATTTTGTGGAAGTAATGAATATGAAGAAAAAGGAGGAGTTTCTCAGCATTGATGTAAAACCAATTTTAAATGAACATCTCAATAAGGTTTTAAATTTTAACAACAATATATTTAATTTTAACTCTTAGTCCTCTGTGTTTGCCAAGCAAGGTAATTTATCATGGCAAAGTGTAAATGTTTTGAACTCAAAATATAGCAGAAAAGTGAGTTGCTGACAGTCTGATTTGTTTCAACCTGTTGAAGAAATATTTTTCACTGGTTTCTAGCCAAGAGCTATGCAAATATAAATTGATATTCAAATAAACAGCATAAAAATGATTATTAATGTACAGTGCCCTCCTAGATATTTATTGCTGCAGTACAACTTCTGATTTGTATGAATCAGGTTTCATTGTAGTTTATTAGTAATCAACGATGATTATTTGGCTCTAGTGTTTGCAAACTATAATTCATCATCCTCCTATCTTTTATTTATGAGACAATGTCAAATGAAAGAAGCAAATTATGTAGTGTTGTTGTTTGGAAGCGCTCTGCACTCTACAGCATATTAACTTTGCCATGAAGCGTCGGTGTTCAATGTTCTGCTCTGACTACCATGTACATCCAATCTGCCTTCATCTCACACAGTGGAGAAAGTTGACTTTTCAGTGGAGTCTCACATTCTGGCAACTGTGAGTCCAGAAACAGTTCTAAAAAACCCTGACCCGTTAAGGTCAATGGGAGAATTGCCATTTATATCAGAGAAGCCAAGATTTTATCCCTTCTGTTCTCTGTGTTGATACTTTGGTTGACACCTGTGCTAAGCAAATAGGAAGCAGAAGAGAATAGATTCCTTCTGTTCATCCTTCTCTCATGGGGAATAATCTTCAGCACAAAGAAAATATTTGAATATTCTGAAATGGAACTGTTTAAATGCTACTTAGTCCATTTTTGCAACAGTCATCCTAAAGTAAAATATTTTAAGAAAGGGAAAAGGACAGTAACATTGTCTCTATCTAATATCATTATGTCTGTTACTGAGGAGCAGTTATAACTACTAGGAAAGCTGGGCATTTTCCTTCTAGATTTCTTAAATTCCTATAATGACAGTTGCATTTAATTATCAGATTCATACTAATTTAGTATGAAAATGACACTACAAAAAGCAGTTGCAAACCAAATGAAACAAAACAATAAATGTAATTAAGGAAAGCAGAGGTGAGCATATATTATTTATAAATAGCATGTAAAAGCACTTTGTACCACGAGAAGTTATATTTTATTTGTGGTTATTAGTGGCTCTAATATGGCATTACTGCGTAATACTCTAATTGTCACTCCCATAGAAGACCCACATTTCCTATTAAAAATTGCTTTAAAAAAATTCTTGCCATCCTCAGTGTAAAAAAAAGTCCTCATATTAATGCAAACAATATTTTATATATGAGTATTGTCATATTATTACTAATCATAATATTACTGTGTATATGGAGTTCTGATTAAGTTAGTTGTAATGGTCAAAAATTTTATACAGGAAATATACCTTAAAATTAGCAATTTAACACTACATGATGTTTTAATTTTAATACATATATTATGGTGAAATAGCTTGTTTGATAGACCTTATCATTGGACTCAGACAAAATTTGTGTTTTAACTTTGCCCATACTATTTCTTTTCAAAAGCTACTAATGTAACCTAATAGTAGCATGATTTCAGGGAAAAAAAACCGTGAAATGAGACAACTATAAACCTTTTGCATACTAATTGTGTTTTGCAGTATTCATTCTAAAAATCATCTGAAGTATACAGGGCAAAGGAGGATATATGAATTTTCTGATGAAATGCTCTATGCAGGCATATGTAAGGTTCATTATCTAAATAGTATGTGAAACTGAGAATGCATTGGGTTTGCAATTTCACTGTCCTTTGTTTGTGTTCTCACAATACAGTATTTTTTGCAATCATGAATGCTACTTCCTGATTCATGTGTTCTTGGCACCAACTAGACTTCAGACACAGCAGTATTATTAGAGCTAAAGTGGGGCATGCAATACAGGAAATTTAGTCAAGATTTTCTGAAATTTAAAGCACAAAGAGTCTGTGTGCCAGAAAGCCTACAGATTAAGATTATCCTGCTTTTCTGTTGAATGATACCTCCCTAAATGATCTGAGGTTTTCGATCATATATATCTCTCATGGTCCTTCTGAATTCTGTCCTGCCTCTTTCCCATCTTCACCCAGAAGGCACTGTTTCGTTTGAAGAACACTGTCAAAACTTTTAGTTACATTGATTGCATCAGCCACACTTTGCATAAAACACAAATGCCACAGTGCATCACGGAGAGGCTGAGAGACCTCTGGTGTACTAAATAAAAAGGGTTTCTGGAGTTTTGCCCTGTCAGTAGAGACAGTGGCTTGCCAGTCAGCAGGCACTGTAAGTAACTCCAGGTTGCATTTGTAATGTCACAAGAGCATTGTGCTTGTCATGTGAAATTATTAGAGACAGTTGATGAGAAACCTGAAGTGGTGAAATGATTGAAAGCACACCTGTGATCATATTATCAATAAAAATTAAAATTGCCTGTCTCAACTGACTTTTTCAGCTGTCATGTACTGTGCACCATTTCCATGGTAATGAAACATTTATGCCGCTTGTGCTAGCTTTAGATAATGTATTCCCCTCAGGTGTACGTTTTTTATCATCATCCATTTTACCGTATGAATGCTGACGTTGTAGGTGATTGCAGATGTGCCTTAATCCTTAGTTTCCACAAATAGTCTCTCCCTTCCCACTCTTGCTACTCAGGTATTTATAGCTCTGTCACAAAGCCATTGATTGAATGGTGCAGATGTCAGTATATTCAGTTTCTTTGAAAAGACTTAGTAGATTAATTGATACAGACAAAAATAATATGAAAGTTTTATCTAATACAGCACATTCATGCCTAGACTTCAATTCTTTATAAGTAATGCATTTTTTATGGACCATGCAATTTAAATACACTTTTTCAGAATGTTTATTTAGAAGTTAGTAGGAAGACTAAATATTTAAAATAGCCAATACTTTATGATACATACCTTTTTATTTTTAAAAATATGTTGATTAAACTCACTATTGATGACACTGTGCTGACGACTGTCCTGAATCACCTCCCTGTCCTCTGTATGCCTTTGTACATCTTCTACAATGATCTGTTCCACGATCTCCCCAGAGAGAGGGGTGAGGCTGACAGGTCAGTAGCTCCCAGGGCCCTGCTTTCTACCTTTTAAAAAGAGGGGTACAATGTCTCCCCTTCTGGCCTCACCAAGGACTACACCTGACTGTCATGCTTTTAAAATACCATGGAGCCTGTCTAAACTACATGAGCTAATTCCCTCAGGACTCCGGGATGGATTTCATCTTGTTCCATAGACTGACATACTTTCAGATTCCTCGGGTAGTTATGAACGTGATCTTTATTTACAATGGGAGGACTTTAGTTCCCCCAGTCCTTGTCTTGTGGTCAACCCAATTGAGAAGTGTGGGAAGCGACATTAGCTTCTGGAAGTTGCCACTGAAGACTGAGGCAAAACAGTTTTTGATTACCTCAGCCTTCTCATCCAGTTTTACTCACTGGCTAGCCTTTTTTGACCTTTTTCTGGCTGACATACCTGTAGAAATCTTTCTTGTTATTCTTTGGGTCTCTTGCCAATTTCAGCTCCAGATTTGCCTTGGCCTCCCTAATCCCATCCTGACACAACCAGACTGAATCCCTGTACTCTTCTTAGGAGGCCTGTTCATGATTCCACTGCCTGTGCATTTGCTTCTTGCCTGCTAGTTTGACTAGAAGTTCCTTACTCACAGCCATGTTGGTCTCCTTCCTTTCTCACCGAAGTTTTTGTTCCAGTGCATTGCTAATTCTTGTATTCTAGCTGCTTCTTTGTCAGTGAGGGTAGTTTCCCAGGGTGGTCCTATTGACTAAGTCCTTGAAGAGCTGGAATTTTGCTTTCCTGAAGTTCAGGACATTTATTTTACTCTTCACCTGACACATATTCCTCAGGACTGCAAACTCCACTGATGCATGATCATTGCAGCCCAGGCTGCCTCCAATCTTAACATCCCTGATTAACTCATACACTGGTGACCACTAGATCCAGTATTGTGTCCCCTCTGGTTGGTATGTTTACTGTCTGGCTTAAGAATTTATCCTCCATGCATTCCAGGGGTTTCCTAGATTGCCTGCTTCTGCCATGCTACTTTCCCGGCAGATATCAGGGCAGTTGAACTCCCCTCAGAGGATGACAGCCTGTGAGCTGCAGCAAGGAGGTTTTGTCAGTAGGCTCTTGGTGTGGAGGGCCCCCCCCCGCCACCTATCCTTTCATCCCCATCCCTTCTGAATGCCTGTAGCCTTTGACAGCCACACTGCAAGCACGAGATTTGTCCCACCAAGATTCAGTAATGTCAACAATGTCATAACTTTCTGGTGGCTCCAAGCTCCTCCTATTTGTTGCCTGTGCTACGTGTATTGGTGTAAAGGTATCTCCGCTGGCCTGAGAGATACATCGTTTTCTTAAAGGAACATCCCTTAATTCCTTTGAGATATTCCCCTGGTGGCTTCTATTACCTCAGGACTCCTTCCTCATCTTCATAACACTTGAAGCATGGTCCAGTGTGACTAGCACATCTCAGAGTCATCAGCAAGGTGCCCTCACAAGTACTCTGTCCCTCTAATTTTGGTCTGTCATTTCACAACTTGCCAAGAGCTATATCATCTCCTCCCCCACCTGTCTTTAAAGCCACAAAGCCATATATAAATAGACAAAGCCTATCTTTTCTCCCAGTGTCACTACCTGCAACACTTTTGATCTACTCCTTTTGGCCTGGCAGGGGGAAGATGCGGGACATGCGGATCTGAGGTTTTTTCTGGTGTCTGCTCCTGTCTCAGTGGAGCCAGACCATAGTTCCACCACTCTGTCTTATCTTTAGAGTCCATGATACTTCATAGCTTTTCTACCTACTCTCAGCTCTGTCACCAGGCAGACCACATTAACCACCTGGTCATACAGCTGTTATCTCTACTAGTGCTCCATTCCAGCACGAGGCTCTGGCGCTCCCTGTAACCGGGACAACTGTATGTTTTCATGGGCACTTCATTTGTGTCACCACATCTTTTCTGGTGAGTGCTGAGGACATGGCTGGCCATCAAGTGGAAAACATTGCTGTGTTTCTTCCAAGGGTGACCACCAGCTGAGATTACCTCTAGTGCTGGTGGGTGAGTGCTCCCTCGCTGTGCAAAGTGACACATGAACTGCTGCACCACACACTGTTTGCCCACTCTGCTCACTGTGCTCCTGGTCACTCATACTCACCAGAGGCTGCTTTTGAATCACTACAGGGTGTCTGCTCTTGCTCCTCTCCTGGCTTGTGTAGAAGAGTCAGAACTGCCTCTCGTCAGGGCTTCAGTGCTTTCCACTCATGGGTCTTGAGTGCCTCTCTCATCACTAATTTTGACACCTTGCTTCTTTCTCCCTGCAGTGTGGTCTTTGGCTCTAGACCATGTCTGATGGAGCAATTCACCTCAGAGTCTTCACTGAAATGTGTTTAATACTGCAAACTAATAAAAACAAAAATTCCTGATACACGCAAACACACAGAGTCCTGCAGGAATACAGAATGAGATATATTTCATGGTGTCCTGTGTAAAAGATACATATTTCTTTCAGGACAGCTCTAGCTGTGCTATAAGTTTTGAGAAAGACAGAGAAATTCACAAACGTGAATTTTAAATGTTCACTTTTTGAATATTGAGCATGTCTTCTTAACTTGCAAAACTCTTTAAACTAGAGGGAATTTATCTCTTACAAGACAAAGTTATTAGTTACTCTGATGTTTTCTGTGGCGATTTTTTTCTTTAGTAATGTTTAAGCTGTAAATATGATAATTTGTAATAAAGATTGCTGGCCAATATATGTTTCGCTGTCATTAAGTTTCCCTCTAATTTTTTTTCCGTCAAACCTTCTTCCGCTTTTTACAAATGTCAAGTAGTTCTATAAAAAAATTTTATAGCCTCCAAATACCATATTTTTATAAGATTGTAAACTCCATCTTACTGTAAAAGAAATTTATTTAATGAGTAATTTTTTTCCGAGTCAAAAGTAATTTGATATTAGTATTCAACACCTAATGCTGTAAGGCATAACGGGGTGAAATTAACAGGATATTAGCTTCCAAAATTTGAAGTCAAAGAATGACTGGATAGTCTCACCAAAGAAAACACAGCATTGATGACCAATCCTTTGTCCTCTGCATTTATAAAATCATGGAGAATAAATAATATTTTATTATACTCACACATCTCAGTTACTAATACTACAATTTTCAAAAAAAAATTATGATAGCGCTACAGAATTCTAACGTTTAATAGAACTATTTAAGATAATGTTGAACTTCTTGTTTTATGAGGAGGTATGCAGGACTCTTTATCATGAACATGGTGTTAAAACTCTAAAATGCCAAAGCTCAGTTTTGTTTGAGCATGTTTGAGAAATTCAGCAAAGGGAAAAGATAAAATCTAGTAAGACTATAAGGAAGAACCTAAATCTGTAAGGGAGAAGGGAAAAGATAAACAAGGATAATGAATAAAGGCTGTAAAATAAATCAGGACTAACTCAACAAGCTTCCACTAAGTATTTTCTAGTCATGGGACAAAGAGGAGGGAGGTTGTGATAGCAAGTTCCTATTATTCTTAATATGAATAGATGAAAATGCATTTCTTTAAGAATTTATGCATTATATGGGAGAAAAAATTTGCGTCATTCAAATTTTTGCTATTTCCCTAATTTTTGAATTGTGCTTCTTTGAAATCAAAGACCACCTACTGCATGTTTTTCATTTTTATTTGTCCTTAACTTTAATTCACAGTGTAACAAGCTGATATTAGAGAAGCGAAGTCTTTTGTTAAAAGAGACTTATTTTTCATTTCCTATTAAGTACAAAGAAATAAAAATGGAAATTATTTTCTACTGGTCTCATTTCAAGCTTTCCCAATCAAACTTTTGGCTTTGTTCAGTTAGTAAACAAGTAATTATGTAGCATGCACAAACATTTAAGTCAACAGGTTAGATTTCTAGTGTTCTTTTACCTGAGGAGAGAAATGTAAGGGGGGGTCCAGAAGGGTACTGGAGCTACACTGCTGAATATCTCTGGAAATGTCTCACTTTTGACCCATCTCAATGATTCTCTGATTCAGTCTTCAGTTTTTGACTAATCTTATCACTTCTTTTCGTCTTCTCCACCCTTCTACTAGGGCCTAAAATGTTATCAATTTGTATGTGTACTTACTACAGCAGTGAATATTCAGTGAGATGCTGATTCCCACCTCATACAGTTTCAGTTTAACAATGCAGGATCTCTCCTTTTTGTTCAGGTTTTCTCTCTCATGTGTCTCTTCCTTGAATATTGGGTGATCATTTCTGTGCTGACCACTTTCACCTCCTGCTTTTCCTTATATTACAGAGGCCCTTTGCAGTCTCTCCAGACCATCCCAACTTTTATCCCAGGGTAATGTGCAAGATCTCCCTTATGACAAGATATTTTGACTTTTTCTCACTTAAATTAAACTTTTTTTTTCCCCCAAAATCCTGGTACTTGAATTAGCTGTTTCTTCTCTTCAATACTAAAAAGAGACATCTTCATCCTTTCCCTGTCCTGCTTAAAGTCCTTATGATTAATCGATAACAAAAGTACCCTAGTCTTTTCTCTCTCACTAGTACACACAGCCCCTCTCTTGGTCTTGTTCTCTAAAGAATGACACTACAAAAGTCATCAAAATACAGTCCCATGGCGCAGTCATGGTCAAAAAAGTGCATTTCTGGATTTGCATCATTAGGTGTCGGGCACAAATTTTCTTCTGTCTCCATAATGTTTGCCATCTTTTCTCTTGCTTATGGTTCCCTTCTAATTAACAACAGCAATAAGACCAACACTGCCCTGTATTCTTAGAAGAATCTTCTGACTTCTTTGAGGCATTGTAGTTAAAGAATCCATGTTCTCTTTTGCGCTGTACCCATCTTCCTTAGTACGCAGCTGATATCTTTTCTGGGTCCTAAGTTTCAGGAGCTGCAGCTTAGTGTTTCGGCTCATACTTAGGGTTCATTATATGACACTAGATTAAATACAACAACGCTTTTTAACGTTTTCCCAGGCTACAGAGACATAAGTAACAAATAACAGCCATGGATAATGAGGCAGACCTGTGGATAATTCAGTAAAGGAAATAAAAAAATTTCTCTTGAAGGAGAAAAAATGTTTAACAATTGCATTTCCTATTCTCATTTGCTGTTCTGCTCACCATTGTTGCTGCAACAATGTTCTTGAAATTGAATTTTCTGTCTGTGTTATTAAGTGTTCCTGTCCAGTAGCTGTGAGATATATCTGCAGCTGGTGGAAATGGATCAAAACCAAAATTGTGAAGCGTCATGCCACAGTGATCATCTACCTCAGTTTTGTGTGAAGTAGACAAGGACATACAAAAGTTTAAATGTAGAAATCCATTATGTAATCCGTTATGTAATCCTTTACTTTTATCCTTAAATGTAGAAAAGCTTCTAGACTTAATACTGAAAGAATATGTTCTTACTTCATTAACAGTACCAAAGTATATTTTGGTTGATTCTCCTAATAGTACTTTACGCCTTTGTTTCAATCTACAGCAAGGTATGCATTTTGATTTCCTAAAATTCAGTGAAACAAGCAGCAAAATAACTTGTAAATTTATCTATTCAGTAAAAGTAACAGATCAAGTGGTTATTTGGTCACTTTATAACATATCATATAGCAAACTTAATTTATTGAATTTTCCAAGCTGGTGGGCTATAATTAATTAATATTTTATAAAATAATATAATTATACATTATTTCCTGTACTGAAGACGCAAACCTGTTATAATAGATTGCCCATTATCACTAGTTAAGACACATATAAATACTAATTTCTAATTTAGAAAGCTAGCACATTGATTCTGCAGTCAAACTTGGTAAAGAAGAATATTCACACTTCATTAAAAAAAAGTTTATTTCCTTCACTGTTTTTCTATTAAGAACTGTATGGGATTTATCTTTTCTTATAACTGGTTCAAGGGAGAGCCTTTAAAAAACAAATGTTATGGTTTTTGTGGCCTGTCAGGTTTTGTGGGTAGTTGTTCAGCCATTTCATGTGATGTAGAATTTATTTTATAACTAAATTTCACATTAAGATTTTTTTCTTTTGTTGCATAAATTTTTTCTTCAAAGTGCAAACATTATTGTGAGAGAGTTCTTAATAAGAATTTTTCGTTCTCATCCCATAACTATTTTTTTTGTGTTTTCAAAATAGGATTAATCAAAAAGATGTTTTATGTCTAAACATTAAATTTCATGTAACATATAAATGAGCAATTGGGACATCTAGTATATCAAAATATGCTTTTCAGTTGATTAATGTGCATATATTTAATTTCTGAAAACTCTTTGTCATTAGTTATTCTATTTGGGTTGAAATGTGTCACATTAAAAAAAGTGTTAAATATATTTTGATACACCAGATTTTCTATTACTTTTTAATAAGAAGTAAACAGTATCATTTTTTCTGCTATCATGAGTTGCGTATAAGAAAAATGAAGTCACTAACAAGAAATAAAAGTATTTCCAGGACACTTCGGGTGTTTTTAATCAAGTTTTGGCACCTCCTTCTTTTAATCACCATGTATTCCTTTATGTCTATAAAATGTAGGCACCATATGGGTTACAGGAAGTTATTTTGTGGACATATATGTAACTTTTCAGTGGTAATGATTTTAATGAAAATAAAATGGGGCAGGAAAATAGTATCTAGAATAGCAAAGAGAAAACAATAAAAAGTTTTAAAGCAATGCAAGACAGATTAGGGACCAAAAAAGTGAAATCATGGATGTAAGCTTATTCTACAACCTGCAAAAGGCACATCCACTGAAGATACAGGGAGACAATACATATAGCCTTACTCGGTTTATCTCCTCTCTTTTTTACTGCATAATGACATATTCAGAGTCTACAAATTAGGTCTTTCTCTTAAATCAGGCAGAAAGCTCATAAATATATACATAAATGATATAACATTTTTCTTACTTTTTTGTCTTACATTAGGAAATGCTTGTTTACCCAAATAAAGAATATTTTATCTTGGAAATGTCTAAGGTTTTTTAAGAATCTAGCAAATTCATAGAGGTATTATGAAAGCTCCAAAGGTGCTGATATAGCAATCAGCCAGTGTTCCTGAATATTATTCAGCAAACTGAATACATACATTGACCCAAATTTGTGGAAGTTAAACTGTTCACTTAAAAGACCTGACATGTAATAAAATCTATTCTCCCCCTACACAAAGTATTTGTTTAATCTATTGCATGCAATAATCCTATATAGCGTCCATACAAAATTTTACAACTCTTACCTTCCTGAAGAATTCAAGGACGGAACTACTATTGCTGCTATCATTTGGCAAAGGCAGTAATATTGTGGATCCAATGACACAGGAATTTGACTACAACATGATCTAAAATGGTTCTATATTAATCAAAATATATGTAAATGTGATTTTTGAAGACATAATATGATCTAAGGGTCTTACTGGGACTTTGGGGGAAAAGTGCATTTTCTAGATTACCTAGAGCAAAGCGAAAGCATCTGTACCTATTAAAATGCAACACTGAGTCTTGACCTTAAATGGGAGCAAATCTGAAGAAAATTGCTTCTGTATTGGAAGAAGAGGAGATAATTGTTCTTTGGTTTTTTTATCACTAGATTGAATTTAAGCATGTAACCCTTGTCTAAAACTTCTGAAAGTATTTGAGGGTTAGAAAGTCCTGGAAGGAAAACATCCATGATTAAAAGGCATAGAAGACAAATGTTTTGTCACAGGTTTATATATGTTTAGTACATTCTAAAATGTAGTACTTATATCATACATGGAAAATCAAGCCCCACAATCTGAAAAATGTCAGTTAATGTTTCCTGTAAAACCTAAATTTGAACTGGTTCAGCGTGTGTAAATGCATTTGTCATGGATAGCACTCGGTTACACACTGATGTCTTTTAATCACACTTTTCACAAAGGATGATTAATTCTGTATTTCTTATCTTTTGGCTAACAATACAAAACATTTACAGTGTAAATTGCAGAAATGTGAGCCATCTGTCTGACAAATGTGTTTAGTGACAGCTCTTCGCTGAACCTATACAGAGCTATAAAGCTCTATGATGAAATAATAAACCAGTGGGCATCAAAAATCAGTCACTCAAAATTAGCTGATTCTTTATAATTTTGCCTATAAGCTCTCTGCCTCAGTTTCCCTTGTGTAAAATGACATTTATATTGCCTCATCTCATTAGATTATTCTGAAGAGCTGCTAATTAATATTAGTAAAGATCTAGGATCTTACAAAAAAAGCCTCAGAAAATTCCATAGGATAGTTAATTATTCTGCCCTCAGAGAAAAATATGAATAATTTTCAGTAACAAAGGGCAGTGAATAATATACGAGAAAATACTGAATAATTGCTCAACAGATAACAGCTGGGTGTAATTAATTGCAAGCCTTTTTATCCCTGAATATACTTCTAGAAAAATAAACAAGCTTCTGAATATCTGGGTAAAAGGTGTAATTTTTTTTTTTTCTCCAACTATAGAGCTGGTTTAAAAAGGATACTCTGTCTCATGCAAAGCTTACTTTAAAATAAATACATTACGGCATTCTTAAATTTGCTTCCCTGACTTTGCAACTCTCTTGTTTCATGAAGTAAATTTTTGCACTCAGTATTTAAATGAAATGTTCACATAAAAAGAGCAGTGTGTTATACAAGACATGTCCACCTCACTATTGACTAATGATGCACCCAAATTTCTTTTCTGCCTTTCTAAGAATTAATGTACCTGCAATTGTGAAAAATTTGACATTTTTAGAAAAGCAGCTATTTTTTAGAATTTTTTTAATTATCTTTTTTTTTTATGTCTTTGTACGAATTCTATTCTCCATGAATGTATGCTTCAAATACACATGAATACTAGGACTGAAAAAATATCTTTGGTATTTTGTTTTTAAACAAAAGTGAGGGCATAGTTGTTGACATCGAGTGTTTCTGTTCATCAGTGAAATAAGAAACAACTCCTTCTTGCTGTTTTTGTCACTAATAATGATTCAGGCTTCCATGAGACTCTTCATGCTTTATGAGGAATAATATTATATAACACTATAAGAAAGCAAGATTTCTAAAACAGTGTTATCTGAAGTGATGTAACAGTACTAAATTCTTTTATTTTTATATGTTATGAAAGATGTGTTATAAACTAACAAAATGCTAACAAAAATTTATATAAGTGGTTTTGTAGCATTACCTTTAGTAAAGAAAGTTATATCTGGAGTGTTCAGGAAAAAGACCTAAAATTTTTGATTTAGAGAAACAGTCTGACAGAGAAAGACTTAGATGAAAACAATTAACTTATCAGCAGACCTCTTGGGAAATTCTATGATGGAAGAGTTTACTAAGGAATGGGGCATACCGTACCAGAAACAAGCCTTTCGACGGAGACCAGAGGAGTTTATAAAATAAATTTCTGTACCTTAATTGGAAGACAATAGCTTGATACAGGAAGTAATGAATCAAATTCTTTGGGGTATGTAGAAATTCAGACAAGATGATTAGAAAGGTTCCCTAGGGCTGAGAAGTTTTTGAACTATTTCTCAAAGCACAGAGCTTTGAGTTCACTGTGTGTTTCAGCAAAATATTTTCTAATAAGTTGTAGAGTAGATCTTGCAAGAGTGCTTAAGTCTCCTTTGACACTGCTCCCATGGGGGCATCCTGATGCTCAGTGAAGCAGCATTAAGTTCATACTGAGTGCTCCTGAGAATTCTACCTGAAGGAGAATAACGAACACTTGAATACTTAATTTGAGAATTTAGTTGCCATTTCTATGCTACTTATACACTTACAGCTATGGTGATTTTGAGGATTTAAATTGTATTTGCATGGCAGTATTATAAAAACTAACAAAATATTTCCATGTTGGAGAAAACTTCCCTTGTAATAATATCTTACTGATGTAATATGACCATGAGAGACTGATGATTAATAGAAGGATAAACTGGAATGGGAAGAAATTAGTCATCATGTAAGTTTACCAATGTTTAGTTATGTTTTTTCTTTCTAATCAAAATAACTCAGTCTTTTGAAAAAGCAATGCCTTCAGAATCATCAGAATGAGAAATACAACACCTACCAAATTTTTTTGAGAAGACAAATGTGTTACACTTCCTCTAAGATAAACATTCAAAAGAAGATGAGGGGAATATATCTACCAAATATTTTTATAAAATTAAACTATTTGGATTTTCATCTGATCCAGTATCAGACTTTGTTGCATGCCTCTTTCCATCAACAATATCTTGTTTTTACCAATCCTAAGATTTTTTTGATAAAGTGTTGGTTTCAACACAATTCTAAAAGAAAAGTAAAATATAACATTGCATATAAAGTCCATAATTTTATGCACACTTATTTTTTGCATTTATGCATCTTTCATATTTCTCTAAATTATAAGTAAGAAGTTGTGAAATACTGGTTGCATGGTGTAGCATGTAGTACTTTCTGTATTTTTGGGATTCTTGGTTTTTGTTGCTTGTGATTTTTGGGTTTTTTTGTTTCGTTTTTGCATTGTTTTGCTCTCTTTTTAAATTCATTGTAAATTCCTATACTTAATTCCCTATACCTAGAAGTTTAAAAATTCTTCTGATAAGTGAGAAGCCTCAGCTCTATGCATTAACCTCCTATACATTAACATGGTTACATGGCTGGTCATAATAGAATGGTTAATCTTCTCTGGAACTGTTCTTGTTACAGTTTGAATTAAACATTTATATAGTTATTTATTTTATTATGTTATCTAGTCTTTGAACAACCTGTTCATAGGGGTTTTACCAGCATTCAGAATATATACTCATGAAAGAGTATTAAAATTTAGCTGAAAATATCTTGAGTTTTCTTCACATTTATTGCAAGATTAAATCAGAAGTGTCAAGAGGGCACAGCAACTAACAGATCCTTATCTATCTATCATTTATTGGATTATATTCAAGATTGTTTCTGATGCTTTCTAAATCAGATTGCCAAACTTGTAAGAGGCCTAAAAAAATATTTTGGAAACAATTCTAATAATACCACTCTCAATAAACAGTACACATTGGACTTCAGAGTGTTTTGTCCGCAAAAAAGTATCACTTTTGGCAGAATTGGTGTCTTTTATCTTATTTATCTGTGAGAATGAACCTCTGAGTGTCACAGGTCACTATAAATCACAAGATTTTGGCATCTGTAAATATTTTTTTTCAGGCTACAAAAGGGCTTAACCCAACTTCCTAAAAATGAGTTGGTTATTAAAAGTTACTTAGACACCAGAGGCACTGTAAATAGAAAATAAAAGACCTTACGCAAGTTCAACCCTAACTAAACCCTAAATTTTTCAGAGAGCTTTTCAAGTAGTATACATCTTACTACTTGCTTTGGGAGAGGCAAGCAGTTTCCATCTCCTGTTTTCCTTTATTTGACTGAGTTCCAGAAAGCAGGAAAAACACACATGGCTCTGCAAAGCAGGGTCAACCAATTGCCACAGGATGATATGGGCCAGGCAGGGCAGATGCCAATACATATGGCCAGGGGCAGCTGAACTTGTCCATAATGGTGACCAGGATCATTGGCAGCCTCATAATCATAGGGCACATCCACAGTGACAAGGCAGGTCAAGCCCTTGGATCAGTGTCAGGTTCTGGATGAGCAGTGACAAGGCCAGGAACTGACACAGGTGGACAGAGGACTCTCCCTCTAGCTGGGAGCAAGTACAGGAGCCACCACCTTTTGAAAGCAGTTCCCAGTCAAAGGACTAGAGGAGCAAGGTATCAGCACAGCTTCTTAGCTGAGATTATTTTCAAAGAGCTCTTTTCAAGGCTAAACACCTGCATTGTTATTTAAACTGGCCCTGAGCCCAGACTTACAAACCCCTGGGGTAAAAAGAAATGCACTCAGGGACCTGTTACTGAGTTTACTATTTATCAGCACCTTTCTTTGGTACAGCAGTTGGCAATGCTTTCCAGTTCCATCTGCTTCTTATACCTACATCTAGTTACATTTAAAATCTTGTCATTCGCAAAATATATTATGAGACAAGAAAAACAAGTGAGTTGAGCTAATACTTGCTGACAAAAAAAATTAACAATATAGTTATAAGTGTCCAGGGAAGGACAGCAAAGCCGGTGAAGGGGCTGGAGCAGAATTCTTATGAGTAATGGCTGAGGGATCCTGGAGAAAAGGAGGCTGATATTATTGATCTCTACAACTACTTCAAACAAGGTTGCGGTAAGGCAGGGGTCAGTCTCTTATCCCCAGGTAAAAAGTGACAGAATAAGAAGAAATGGCCCCAAATTGTGCCAGGGGAAGTTTAGATTAGATATTAGGGAAAAAAACCTTCCCAGAAAGGGTGGGATAGCACTGGAACAGGCTTCCCAGGGAAGTTGTAGAGTCACCATCTCTGGATGTGTTGAAAAATCATGGGGTTATGGCACTTGAGGACATGGCTTTGTGGTGAATACGCTGATGATGCTAAGATGATGGTTGGACTTGATGATCTTAAAGGACTTTCCAACCTTAATGATTCTATGGTTCTATGATTCTATTAATTAAAACTCAATTATTGGTCTAATTACGAAACACTAACATAATTTTCTTATTAATGTGCTGTTCAAATTTTGTTGCTCAATTTTTGTTGTTTAAATTCACATAGAAATGTCTCATTAATAATATAATTTAAATTGCTAAATCAGCAGCCTTTCTAGTTTATTTCTAGTGATCCTCAGGACTTGTCTAGCCACTGCACATACAGAGCTGGACCTCCAACCCATTCAAACAACAGTCATTTGGCCCCTGCATCCTTGCTAAATCAGTACAAAGAAAGCTGAGCCACAGCAAGCTCAACCACATCCTGTGACTCTTCATTATAAAGACACTTACAGGACTATCATGCCTTCATATTTTGTCTTTTATGTTAGATTGTGGTGCAAGAAAAATAAGACCCATCAACTTAATTTAAATTGACATGAAAACGTTCTCCTATTTAAAGCTCCCAACAATGTTTCCTTGAAGTGCTGCTTAGTTTTTACTTAGAATCATAGTGTGGTTCAAGTTGGAAGGGACCCTTAAGGATCAGCTAGTCCAGGCACCCTGCCACAGTCAGGGACATTTTCCATTAGACCAGGTCGCTCAAAATGCCACCCAACCTGGCTTTCAACTTTTCCAGAGATTGAGGGTCCACAGGTTTCCTGGGGGACTTGTTCCAGGTCTTCCCAATTCTCATAACGAAGAATTCTTTCCTTATTGCTAATCTAGATCTAACCTCTTTCAGTTTAAAGTCATTCATCTAGATCTAACTGCCGCACCGACCGATTCCTTGCCCAAGCTTGACGGGCGGCAATGTGATCCGATGCCCTCAGAGCTGACAGTGGGCTCTGGGGCTTTTAGTTCTTGGATCCACAGGGGCCGGATGGAAGTTCCGCAGGGAACTGCGAGGCAAACGGCTTTTCGCAGGTTACGCCGGTAGCTGTTTCTGAGCGACGGCAGAGGCAAGAAGGAGAGAGCCCGGCTGCTTGTGGCTCTATACCTAGGCTTTATTTCTCGTTCCTCGAGGGACGGAGGAAAAGTGGCATAGGCGGGAGCCAACAGAACAGCCCCCTTCAAGGGTGGAACAAAGGTTTTTAAGGGCAAAAACACAGGGGGGAAGGAACAGCGGAGATAACCAACCAGGGAATGACAAGGGTTAACACTGACCACTCAGGGGACAGGAGAGGAGGGACAGACTTGGGACATCAAATCCAAAATGGAGCCCTTAAGATCTTTCTAGAAACTAATTGCATAGTATATGAACTTATTATAAAACATGAACCAGTGGGACCAATCCTGAACCAAGGAGGGAAGAAAGGTCTGGAAACAGGGTGGAGATGAGATGTGAGTGGCGTCTCGTGGGCGTGGATATCAAACCTCTGCGTCTCCCTCAGGATTCTCCTCAAGGGTGGAGTCCTGGGCAGAGAAGTTCACCCACTGGGTGTCACTCACTTTAAATGCAAGGGGCTGGACCACTGCCACATCTAACCTCTTCCAGTTTAAAGTCATTCCTCCTAGTCATATAAGTACATGCCCTTCTAAAATGTCCCTCTCCATCTTACCTGTAGGTCCCTTTAAGTACTAGAAGGATCTAGTAAGGTCTTTCCACACCTTCTGTTCTCCAGGCTGTTCCAGCCCTTTGATCATCTTTGTGGCACTCCTCTAGCTCTTCTACAACATGTCCGTGTTCTTGCATTGGGAGCTCTAGAGTTGGAAACAGTGCTTCTGGTGGGGGTCTCACAAGAGCAGAGTAGAAGGAAAGAATCACCTCTGTGACCAGCTGGCCACGCTTCTTTCGATGCAGCCCAGGGTTTTTTGGGTTTCTGGGCTGTAAACACGTATTGCTGGATCATGTTGAGCTTCCCATCAGCCACCAGTCCTGAGTCCTTCTCTTAAGGGCTGCTCTCAATTCATTCCTTGACTAGCTTGTATTTGTGTTTAGGATTGCCCAGACTCAGGCCCAGGACCTTCCACTTAGCCTTTTTGAGATTCTTGAGGTTCCCATGGGCCATTCTCAAGCCTCTAAATCCCTCTTAACAGCATCCCTTCCCTTCAGTGTGTAGGTGTTATCGGTAAATTTTCCAAAAGTACACTTAATCCCACTGCCCATCTTGCCAATAAAAATGTTAAATGGTGCCATCCCAATACTAGCACCTGAGGAACACCACTGGTGTACACCTGGACATCAAGCAGTTGAACACAAGTCTTGGAGTGCAACTATCCAATCAATTCCTTGTTCACTGAGTGGTATATCTGTCAAACCCATGACTCTCCAATTTAGAGACTAAGAGGTTGTATGGGACAGTATCATATACTTTAAACAAGTAGACTGTGTGAGTTGATTTTCCCAAATTTTTCAAGCATGATTTACCCTTAGTGAAGCCTGGCTGGCTGTCACCAATCACCTCCTTATTTTCCATCTACCTTAGAATAATTTCCAGAAGGATCTGTTCCATGATCTTGACAAGCATAGAAGTAAGAATGACCAGCCTGTACTTCCTCAGGTCTTCCCTTACCTTTTTAAAAATGGATGCTATCTTTCTCCTTTTTCAGTCATTGGGAATTTGATCTATCATAACTTCTCAAATATGGCCAACAGTGGCATAGCAATGTCATCTGTCAGTTTCCTCAAGACTTACAGTTGCATCTAATCAGGTCCAATGGACCTTCAGGTTCCCTAGATGGTCTCAAAACTGATCTTATCCTACAACGGGCCTTCAGTCCCTGCCTGTGCCTCTTGGACACTGTATCTGGAGCACTTGACAATGAAGACCAAGGCAAATACGTAATTAAGTACCTCAGTCTTCTCCACCTTGAGGGTAACCAGATCTCTCAGTTTCTTCCAGACAAAGCCCACATTTTCCCTAGTCTTACTTTTATCACCAATGTATCTACTAGAATCTCTTCTTGTTGCCATCACTGGCCAGATTTAATTCTATCAGGGTTTTAGCTTTCCTAACCTGATCCCAGGCAGCTTGGACAGTTTCTTTGTACTCCTCCCAGAGTATGTGTCCTTGTTTCTACCCCCTGCAGGTTTCGGTTCTATGTCTGAGTTTGTCCAGAATTTCCTTGTTTATTCATGCAGGCCTCGTGGTATTTTTGTCTGACTTCTTTTTTGCTTGGATGCATCATTCCTGAGCTTGTAGAGGTGATTCTTGAATATTTACCATCCTTCTTGATCCTTCCTCCCTCCAAGGCTTTATGCCACTGTATTCTACCAAGAAGATCCCTGAAGAGGCTAAAGTCTTCTATCCTGGGGTCCAAGGTAGTGACCTTTCTGTGCACCTTTGTTGCAGTCCCAAGAATCTTGACTCCTGATGTATTGGAATATTTTGCTGGATAAAGGCCTATATATGGCTTATTTGCATTTTCCTGTATTACTTAGATTGTCAATATAGTTAATTCTTCTTTGAAAACTGGTTACAGTAATATAATACAACATATTTTGTTAGTTTCTTTTTGGTTTTTTAGACAAAAAAATACTCCTACATAACTTAAGTTTGTTCAAAACTTTCATTACATACAGAATTTCTCCTCTGTGCTTTTTTTTTCCCCAAAATACCATGTTTATAGTGTAAGGTTTTTACATATCAGAAGACTGTACCTCAAAACTATATTTTTATTAAAAAAATAATTTTAAAGGTGTGCAAAATAGGTGATAAAGTTTTTTGGTCATTTACTCAACACCTGCATGTTGGTAAGCATTATCAAATGTGACCACGTTCATCAGCCCAAAGTGTTTGATAAAATTTGAACTGGTCAAACAATAATTTCTGTATAGATAACCTTTAGACAGTTCATTTAAAAGAAAAAAAATCGTTATCAACTACACACATTTGTTTGTAGGTCTCTACTTTTAAATACGTACATACACATAAATAAACAGCTAGTTCTAAGCACCAGATTCACAGCTCAGGTTCTGAGGTGAGATTCATTTTAGCCAAGCCAACCTTCAAATTGATAAGAAAGATTTTCAGATATTAAATTCACCTCTTTAAGTAAATTTGTCTGCAATGTAGTGTAGTCTTGACACAGACTTTCAGGAGGTATAACAGTAGCTCAACAAAAGCAAGTATGTGGTGGAGATTAGTTCTTGATTGTCTCCTTGTGGCTCATGAGAAACTCCAGACACTTTTTCCCCATGTCAATGATCCCTTCAAAAAAGGTCATGGTATGAGGGAAAGAGAATTCTGACTACTATCCTAGCAGAAATAGAAAAAGTGGAGAAGGGAGCCAGTGGAGAAAGACATTCTTCAGTTTTCAGGCCACACTATTTTCCCTTGCTCACCTCCTTAGAGCTGATAGAAGATGACAATGGCCTATCTGTTTGCCACCAAAACTCTACAATCAACTAGGTTACATCATGTGGCACTTTTATATAATGATTTGTTTTTTCTTCTCAGTTAATCTCTTTGCTCTCTTTCATACAACAGAAGAGTGTCACAGTATTTCCCTAAAGGTAAAACTGTTGTTTTATTCCTCTCTGTATAGCTACAGATCTCTCAAAAAGACAGACTTCCCCTAGTCCTCTTGCATCACTGAAAGAGCTGCAGGTGGAGGTTTAACCTTCTGTCTGACATAGTAGTAATTAACCTAGTCTCCTCTGGCATCTAATGAGGTCACCACAATTTACACTGAGTGCTGGTTGGCTTGTCTTTTTCGGCTTAGTTTAGTTAAGCTAGATAAGGAGAGCTTGCCATTGTATTTCAACTGCATTCCACTTTTTTTCCCCCTTGATTACTGTATACATAAACACTGCGAAAACTATAATTTGTGATCTGCAAACTTAGTCAGAATTTTTATTCCTATTTCTACTTCACTAGAAAACATGGTCCATTCTCCTCTTGAAATGGTGTTCTATGACTGTGCTTGCACTTATATTTTTCATATATGCTGAAGAACTTTATTAATGACAATACTAAGTTTTTCAGGAAATTTCTCCTTTTATTAATAGCTTTTTTGTAATCCTATTTGCAACCATTGATCATGTGTGTCTTGTAAGGATAACTTCTCTTTTTATTTTAAGATACATTTATATACTTTTTTTTTTTACGATAATAATAATGGTCAGCAAGCAAAGCTGTATTTATAATAGCTAGCGAATGTTCACTTTTCACAAAAAATCTGACATTCTTAAAATCATCTGGTTCTTTGACTCATAAAGGGAAAAAATCAAGCAGCCAAATTAAAGAGTTTAAAAGACGGACATTTCTGAAGTTTCTAGTTATCCATTTTTTCCATTAACAATGCCACATTCTGTTATTGCAGGTCTTGATTCACAGCCTCAAATAGGCTTCGAAAAATATAATAGAACATCTTTAATTAAATCCCCAAAACTCACATTCAAGGATAAATAATAATCCATCAGCTATTTCATTCTCTAACAGGACCCAGGAGAACTTGACAGTCTTAATCACTTCAGCCATTTATACCTTCATTTTCAGCTTTGTTTCAGTTGAGCCATTTAGTGGGGTTTATCTAAATTGCAGTATCTTTTTTTTTAATCACACTTCATAGCTGTAACACAGAAAGTAATTTCAGGTGCAAAACCGAATATCTCTGAAGTACAGACATCCATGGCATAAGCACGTTAGAATGAAAAGTGACCTGTCACTGAGTGATATTTGTCTCTGTAATGAGTTGAAGCATTGAGGAACTGTGCCGGTAGTAAAATTAGGAACCACCACCAGCAGCAGCAGCGCAACAGAATTCTAACCTGTTAGAGAGCATTCATTTTCCTTATTGCACAGGACAGCTGTGGATGACAGAAATTGTTTCATTAATGTAAACAAAGTTTGAACTACATCCCAGCATTGCTACAGGTGTGTGGAAAAGTCAAAGTAAATACTCATACAGTTACTAAACACTCATATCAATGCTGTTCTGGGGGTTTTACCTATCTTGAGTGTAAAATAACATTTATATGTGCTTTTAGATTTTACCTTTGGTATTGTATCTTGTTCTTTTAAAATATTTTCTATATATATAGGGATATGACTTTACATTGTCAAATTCACATCTTAAATATCAATATGACTGTCCCAAATTAAAATTAACATAAAAAAGGAGGCAAAATTACTTGGTTTTTATTATTATTTTACAATGATAAATTTTTTCAAAGTAGTAACCCTCTTTTTTTCTTTTAATTAATTTTATCTATTGGTTTTATAGCCAAATATGTCCATAACTTGCTAATGTCAAACATGTACAATGATGACCTGTGTAGTGGCATTTATATATTTAAACCCCTACTAATATTTCCATTAATTGTTAATATTAGTTATTTAACCCCCAGTAATATTAATGTTAATATCATTTTTTATTACTTGTAACTATTCCTCCAGTGTATTTTTTTGTATTCCAAGGCTGCCAAATAAACTATTCTGAGTATCATTTCACATCTGCAAGAGCATGAGAACATAAAATCATGATTTCTTTCAGAACAAACAGCTCACACATAGATTCTCATGGGCAAATGAGTTAATCAGAGAATTATTAAATTGGATGTTAACTTCTTCGGGTTAGGATTTCACCTTCAGTAAGCAGCTCCAAGAAGTATCTCCCTAAACAACTGTGCCCTTGCCCACTTTGCGTCATACTTGTATACAGTGAAAGTGACTGCAAGACAGAAGTGGAAGCCTACAGTTCTGTCAAGAGTTCATGGTAGAAGTGCACCCCTTTCCAAAACACATCCAGGCACCATGAAATTAATGGAGAGGAAAATGAGGGAGTTAAACTAGCAGGAAATCCCATCTGTGTAATAGCAAAGAAACTAGTAAGACCTAAGTTTCGTACTACTAATGCCTAGGACTACCCTCCTTTAAACTTTCTATCTCTCCTTACAAAATAAGAATGAATGAGGAGACTCTGTTAGTCTCCAAAGGTGATATTGTTTTCCTAGAGTCTTTTCTAATGTTCTTTGTGATTATTTCTACTTATTAAAACTATATAAACAATATATTAATTGTGCAAAATACTTAAATGTGAAGACTGAAAAATTAATTTCTCTCTTTGAGAGCTTATGGGCTAAGAGTGTCACTGTGTCAAATAAATTTCCTCGTTATCAAGAGTTTTAAACTACTATAATTCAACCTTGAATTAAATCTCACTAGAATAAATGTAAATTTCATATCAATTCACATAATTTTCTGATATATCCTATATGACAGCTGCTAAAAGGATAAGGATACCATTCCAACTATTCAAGGAGTTATCCAATAGGACCCCTGGGAAACTGTCCTCAGCAACAAGGGAGCAGAATTGAGCTATAACACAGCGTGCAGGAGTTCTTAATTGCCAGGTGTAAGAAGACAGTAAAGGAGACTGGCAGTCTGAGCTAAGACCTCCTGGTCAAACTAAACAACAAAAAGAAAATGCACAGGCATTTCAGGGTGGAAGCAGAGGTTTATAGATACCTTGGGAAAAGTATAGGGAGAATTTTCCTGTTGTGTAAGGATGGGGTCAGGAAGGCCAAAGTGTGGCTGAAGGTAAATTTGGCAAGGGACACCAACAATAAGTAGGAGGTCTACAGGCATGTCATCCAGAAAAGTTTAATGACCATAATCTACTTGATGAGCAAAACTGGCAAACTGGTAACAAAAGAGGAGGAGAAGGCTGAAGGTCATGGCAGCACATGACAACATTTTGCCTCAGTCTTCACTGTCAGCCTCTCTTCTCACGTCTCTTGGGTGTATGGATCACAAATTGGGAACTGGAGTAGCAAAGTCCATCCCGCTATAAGATCAAGTTCGTGACCACCTGAGGAATCTGAATGTACATAACTTTATGGGACCCAATGAGATGCATCCCAGAGTCCTGAGGGAATTGGCTGATGTAGTTGCAAACCCACTCTCCATGATATTTTGAAAGCCATGGCATCCAGGTTAACTGTGCAATAACCGGAAAAAGGGCAACATTACACCTCTTTTTAAAAAGTGAAAAAATGAGGACCCTGGGAACTACAGGCCTGTCAGTGCCTGAGAAGAGCATGGAACAGATCCTACTAGGAGCTATATTAAGGCACATAGAGGACAGGGAGGTGATTTGAGACAATCAGCCCAACTTCACTAAGGGCAATACCTGTCTGACCAATCTTATGACCTTCTATGATGGAGTGGTTACATCAGTGAACAAAGAGCTATGGATATCATCAAACTGAACTTCTGTGAGGCCTTTGGCACAGTCTTGACAACACCCTTTTCTCTGAATTGGAAAGATATGGATTTGATGAATGGACTGTTCAGTGGATGAGAAACTGGGTGGATGGCTGCATTCAGAGAGTAGTGGTCGGTGTTCATTGTCCAGATGGACATCAGTGATAAGTGACATTCATCAGGGGTCTGCACTGGGGCCAATACTGTTTAATGTCTTCATTAATGACCTAGACAGTGGGCTTGAGTGGACACTCAAAGCCACCAAGTTGAGCGATGTGGTTGACACTGCTGAGGATTTAAACACCCTCTAGAGTGACCTGGATAATGGTCACTCAAGGTCTGGGCCCATGTGAACCTCAAGAAATTCAATAAGACAAAGCGTGAGAGGATTAAGAGCAGCCTGTAGAGAAGAATTCAGGTACCGGTCAATGAAAAGCTGGACACAACCCAGGAATATGTTCTCGCAGTCCAGGGAGCCAAACTTATCCTGGCCTCCAGCAAAAGGAATGTGGCCAACAGATCGAGGAATATGATCCTACTCTCTCTGCTCTGCTTTGGTGAGACCTCCCAAGTGAAGTACTGTTTCCAGCTGAGGAGTCCTCAGTACAGGAAAGACATCAACCTGTTGGAGTGGATCTATAGGAGAGCCACATATACAATCATAGGGATAAAGCAACTTTCCTATGAGGAAAGAATGAGAGAATTGTAGTTGTTCATACTGGAGGAGAGAAGGCTCCATGAAGACCTAATTGCAGTCTTTCAGTACTTAAAGGGGGCTTTTAAGAAAGGTTAGCACAGCTTTTTAGTAGAGTCTGTGGAGATGGGACAAGACGTAATGGTTTTAAACTAAAAGCGGGTAGATTGAGACAAGATATAAAGAGGAATTTTGCTAATGAGGGTGGTGAAACACTGGAAAAGGTTGCCTAGGGAAGTTGTGGATGGCCCCATTCCTGGAAACATTCAAGGTCAGATTAGACAGGGCTCTGAGCAACCTGGTCTAGTTGAAGATGTCCCTGTACATTGCAGGGGAGATTGGACTAGGAGATCTTAAAGTATCCTTCCAACCCAAACTATTTTATAATTCTTTAATTCCATAGTCATGGATAGTCCTAGGCAGTAATTTGACAAATGCTTTTCAAGATAAATTAATGTTTCAAGAGATGCAATAGATAATATAAAAATATTTTTCACACTAGTTGATAAGACGGGCAAACACTATATTTTAATTGAGCTACCTTAAAAGGAATTGCCTTTTAGCAGATGCTTCTCAATAACTGATTGCAATTAGCACCCATATATTAATATAGACATTTAGTAATTCTTTTTTGAGTTGTTCTGTACAGTTGTATGTATTTCATCTAATATAAAGCAAGTTACTTTATTCTAAGGTGCTTACAGCTCTCAAAAGAAAAGAGAAAACCATGAAAGAGAATTGGTCTGTTACTACTATCACATTAGGGTAAACCAGGAATGGTTATATAAATTCAATGACAGCAAAACAGGGCCAGCTACTTCAAATGCTCAAGTGATTATTGCTCAATTTTATTTTGTGATTAAAAACTACTTATAAATACGCTTTAGGAAACACAAGAATTGCAATATGTAAGCCATCAAGTACTATATGGAAGGAGGCAGGTGTTGCTGCATTTTGCTAACACTTAAATATTTAGCATGATCATTAAATTTTATATTGCACATATGCATACATTTCCAGTCAAGTGAATGCATGCAATAGAAATTTCAGCACTTGTCCCACATATTCAGTTCAGGAGAATCTGCCCCTTGTTGGTAGTGAATGAACAAATGAATGAGCAAAAAGCTGCATAAGTATGGATGGTGCATCTAAATCAAGTGAGCTTTGGTAAAGAATAAACAAATAGAGATGCAAGTGCTGCCGTTCCCTGATGGCTTTTTATATCATCACCTCCCTTCTTGGAAAACGCTTTGAATCTTTCATTAATGCATTTTCAGATGGTTTCTCTTTTCATAAGATATTCCTTCAAATTTCAGAATTATTAAAAAAATGGTTGGAAGATGAATGCAAATTTATGTATAAGACAGTTCAGCAGATTTAGCATCTCTAAGTTGTCAGTATATTCATGTTTGATTCAGCAACAAAGGATGATTTAATGCTATGGTAATTAAAAGCATATCTTTTATTAATGTAATTTAGTAACAAATTCCACTCAGGAAGTTCATAGACTGAGAATCTTTAGTTTCACAGCTCTCACAAATACTGCAGGTTGAGGCAGATTAACATGGCTCCAAAAACATGTAAAACTTGTCCTTCCTGCTTGTTCCCTTGAATAGCCAATTCCCTCAGTGGCTGCCAGAAATAAGCCAAGTATGTTTTCTTCCCATCAGAAAACGAACACCATTTTTTTATGCTCCAGTCCACAAAACACACACAGTGGCTGCATCCATGCATAGTCCTGAAAGTTTCCTAGAACCCTGAAGCTGAGCTGGGTGCTGTAAAAGCTAGTTGAATCTGCTGCTCCAGAGAGGTAGCAACTCGGTAAATAAGAAACACATTTTTATACGAACAAAGAAAAATCCTCTCCCAGTGAGTAGAAGAAAGTAAAAAACACTCAGGCACATTTGTTGCCAAGAAAGTTTGGAAAGTGATTCTTGCCTTTTTCATGTTCCTTCTAGTGCTGAAATCTGAGAAGAATCTTAAAAGGAACATTCTTGTCCCACAGGTAGAGAGAGTGTCAAGGTACTTGGCTGATCTTGACCCAACACAGGCATTTTTTTATGTTCTTACATCATATTGATCTAAGGATCATTCTAGAAAGTTACTTAACATTTAAGTATTGTCACTAATAAATTTGACTTAATGTTCTCTTTATTACATGATTTTTGCATTTGATTTTATTTTTTTTTATAAAGAAATCTGCCATTAGTAGTCCACTTAATTGTGAAGTGCATTAAATTAAATAGAATTCAGATGAGGATCCTTGGAGAAAGTCAGTTGCTTGATGACAATCTTCTTACTTCTCTAGTCTGGTTCAGTGACATTCAGAGACATCCACAGCTGCTCTAGCTTCAGCTGAAGCTTTGTTTTAGCTCTATGATTTATGTTAAGATTTATGTCTTAATTAGGATTTAGGATTTATGACTTAATCCCACATTATCTGCCATACTCTTCCCTCAGAAAAAAAAGGCAATGAGTGAAAATATTTACATGGTCTGATTAGGCATTCTTTTCACAATAAATCACAATCCAGTTTTTACCTTGACTTACATTGGTAAGTACCCACCACACAGATTTTTGATCTTTACTTTTTATAATAAAATAAAGTATTATAATAAATTTATAATAATACATTATTATAATAATAATTATTTATAAATAATTTATAATAAAATTAAGTATTTTATAACATTTCTGATTTCCAACCAACATATGATCTTAAGAGCAATTATTAAAATTCCATTTATACCCATTAAGACAAGAAACCCTTACTTTTCAATAAGACCTGAAATATTAAAAGATTCATGTTAGATTAAATAGGAAAAAAAATCATTACCAGAGATTGACACAGCACAATGGCAGCACTCAAAAGGAATTCTGTTAGTGTTATAGTCTGATGTCAACCTTTTGACATCAACACAGACATGCATTTTTCAGCTGAAGGGTGTTACTGGCCTGTACCCATTGTCAGCATTCTAAAACTCATGCTACAAGAAAACTCTGGCCACTGATAGGAAGAAAGATTGCTTTCAACTATAGAACATCCTCCTGTATTCTTTCAAGCTCCTACTAACACTTGCACTCAAAGAGAAATTTTTGCTAATATTCTCCTAGGCATTGTGAACTGATGGTCTGCACTTCCAAACCTGCATAGTCCTATAAAAGAGTTTGAGAATAAAGGGAATAAACAATGCAGGATCCAGGTATTTCTCAATAATGTACAAAAATGACACTTCTGTTCCTTTAACATAATAGATATCAGCCTTTAGAGAAAACAAATAAAGTATGAAGTGTAATTGTACTTAACCAAATGCACTGGTTCTAGCTGTTCAACTAGAGTTTTCAGGAATATTATATCTTACCTTCAAAAACTGACTTTTTTTTTTTTACTATAGGAAACTAGAATGTGAATGTGATTAAAATCCAGAGAAAGACCTCTTTTTATAAATGCTTGCTTGTACTACACTTTCTCCAAAAACAGATTTTGTTGACGGCTTCAAGACTTGAAATCCACAGTTGCTTAGCTCTTTATTTTTGACCCTGCCTCTCGTTGGAGTTTGTTTAAATGAATAAAATAAAGTTTTGTTCTGTATAAAAAACTCTCTAGCTTTTATACAAATTTGTCGTTGTCATGGAAAATTGGGATTGATTTTTACATAATGGAAAATTATGGATTCATTCAGTAAACATCAATACCAATTTGAGTTCATCACGTTAGACTTCAGGATTAAACCCAGTGATTTTACTGAGCCTTTAACAACCTGTTTATATGTCCCATCAAGAGTTCTTAAAGAGAGGAATATATGTTATCAGACATATTAGATGAATAAATTAGTAGAAAGCTGTAGCCATTCTGAAAATTTCAATATTTCAATTTCATCCCCATTCAAAGAATTCAAAAGTGAAGATTTATTAGAACTGGAATCAATATTTATTTCCTTTATTGTTCTCATATCACACCAAACCATCAAAATTGATCAATATTTTTTTAAGTAAATAATTTATGGATATGAGAAGTGTAGTGGTTCACTGCAGTTCACAGTAGTTAAACATCACTGATGCAAAAACTGTAATATCTTTAGTTTTTCATATACTATATGGCATTAGGATTATACAGGAATATAAGATATTCACAGTCATTAGCACTTACAAAAAGCCCCATCTGGAGTCCTGTGTTTAGTTCTGAGCCCCTTGGTACAAGAGACATAAGCAGCTACTGAAGAGGGTCCAGCAGAGAAGACTGAGAGGGGATCTCATCCATACATATAAATATCTCAAAGGTGGGTGTTAGGAGCATGGTGCCAAACTCTTTTCAGAGGTGCCCAGTGACAGAAAGAGGAGCAAAAGCCATAAATAAAACACAGTTTCCACCTTAACACGAGGAAGGACTTCTTTACGTTAACAGTGGCAGAGCACTGGGAGAGGGTTCCCAGGAAGGTTGTGGAGTCTCCCTTCTTCTCTGGAGAAATTCAAAACCCACCTGAATGCATTCCTGTGTCACTTGCTCTGGGTGACGCTGCCTTATCAGGGGCACTGGACTGGATCATCTCCAGAGGCCTGTTCCAACTCTAAGAATTCTGGGTTTCTGTGAAATTAGGTTTCTAATGTTCCCGTTGTCTTGTTACTTGCACCACTGTTTGTTTTCACTATCTTTTCTGCACTATCAGTTAGTATTTTCAAGAGTCTATCCTGCATTTTGCTTCTATTTGGTCAATGATGGAGCTAGCAGACATGGTCCAACTATCGTGAAAGCTGATTTACATGTATGATATGCCAATCCAGACAAGTGTATTTCCTTCTATTAAGTAACTAGCCACTTTTGAAGGGACACAATCTTTAATCAGTGTTCTAGCTTCTTGCATAGTTGTTTTCGATGAGGTAGGCTCTTACTCAGAAATTTTCCGTCTTGCGTGGTTTCCCTCAGCAAGATTACTTCTTGTGTCTTTGGACTTACTTAAGGTGGATTGATGGAAGTGACTCCCGAAACACCAAAACCTCGATACCTGCATCCAATACAGACTGAGTCAGTCAAAACATATTTAGTTTCACTTTTTTTGAGAATGCTAAAGTGTTTTTAAGAAATAATTGTACCCTTTTTTTTATGATTTTTCTTTTTTGGACTCTTTTTATTATTTGTCTTTTTCCTGCTGCATGTGTAGAGATTTATCTTTGAGATTTTAGTTCTTGTATTTTATGTAAGCTGGTTTTCAATTCTAACACCTTTGTCTAAGTAGAGTCTAGTTTAGCTTTTGCTTCAAACCAGAGTCTAAAGAACAGATACAGATGGTTTTCTAGAATTTTTGGAGGCACAGTATAACATTAAAGGAGAGAAAAGAACAATTCAAATTTAAAGATAAACAACTGAGCACATAATAGAGTGGGGAGACTTAAAATAAAAAGAAGAAACAATGGAGGATCTCACTTAGACCAAAATATTAGAAATTTCCAAAAGAAAAAAAAAGGTAGCTAAAAACTATTATGAGAAAAGCTGATGGGAAAGAAAAGATAATGTAGCTGTCTGCCAAACTAAGGAGAGTTACCTTTAAAACATAAATGTGGATTATATGTCTTCTTTTGTTTTTCATAACAATGTTTAATCTCTTCTTCTTAATCTTTGGTAACACTTTGTTTCACAATTATGGCTGGTTTCGTGACTATTGTTGTTATTACTACTTAAAAATTCTTGATCTTTTCTAACGTCTTTTTGACAATATGAATCTGCAGTTCAGTGGAGCTGTACTGTCTCTAGTGCACCATAACCATATTCAGAAATTCCGAAAGTGTATATGACAGAGGAAGCAGTCTGTTGACTAATACACTGATGACATTTATAAAACTTGACTAATAATCCTTTCTAATATATTTTTTTTTATTATTTCCAAAGTAGTTTTGATTTCAAGTAAAATGAGTCCATGTTCTGCTTGTTTGATCACTGAGCCACTAAGCAACATACAGTGTGGATGCATTCTAACCATGTGTATATTCATTCTTTATTTGTTCATAGACTCAGCTGTATCTGTATTGACTACTGCAACTGCATCTAAAAGAGGTTTTCTGGTCATTAGTGCAAATTCAAATCTCAGTTGCGCAGACTTCCTTTTTTTATAGTTTTTCCATTTCACCTTCAGAAATTTAAAATCTGAAGGAAAGCATTAAGACCTTAAAAAGGATTTATATTCTGATAATTTGAAAAAGTAATTATCAGTTAAACTTTAGGTCACTACATAAATACCCAAAAAAATGGCATAATTTTCTTTGAAATGATTGGATCCACAGTATGCGTCAAGATAAATCTGTAGTAGTCTGACTTTTCCTCTTCTGAAAACCTGATATTTAACATTCTTATATGCTCAACTTATTCTGCAGCTTTATTTTGGTTTTAAAACCTGTAAGGTAAATACTCCCTGAATTACAAATATTGTACTGTTGACAGAGAGACAGAAGACATATTTCAATTTATTGATTTGTGCTACTAACCTTTGCTTTGAGAGAATTCTTCATTTATTTGAGCAACAGACTGGTGCTTCAATACACCTAATATTTGTTGAATTTTAGTGAAAAAACACACCAAATTGCTTTTTCCAAAGAGTCACTTAATCTCATTAAGTTTATTTGACATCAACCCATTAAAATATAGTACAGGTATGAAGGCAGGGTGAGTGAGAATATTATAAAGAAGAGAAAAACATAAATATTTGTTGTTCAACAGGAGCCTTGTTTTTATTTTGATGGGACTCCAGGTGTTGTGAATTTCTCCTCATCCCCAATAGCACTGTTGCTGAAAGAATTGTAAATTAAATTTATTCCTCAATGAGTATCCTCACAGGCAATTGCTCTTAGTGCAGTGAGGCCTTTTAAAGACACTGTTTTCAAAATCTGAGTAGCCTTACAGTGATAGGACGTCAGTCATGTTGCACTCCCTTTCCTGCCCAGAGCGGAGAGAGTGTTCAAGTATGTGGAATAGGTGTACATAACATGCTACTTTACTATTTATTAATGAAGAGAAAGCACTTTGCAATGGTGGTCAAGAAAATCTCAAGTCTTTCATGCATTCACCACATCACGTCAATATCTTTCTTACGTGACTGTAACATTTTATCTACACAGATGAACTAGAACTTTATACTTCAGTTGAAATTTAGAAGCCATGGGCTTCTCAAGAGGTATAATTTTTTCGTTTTAATTAAAGAGAAACTATCATACACAAAATGGACCGTGTTATTTGGTGCACCAGTTCAGATACTATAAAACTGAGAATCTAATATTAAGATTTGGCTATACGATCTTTTTTCCCTTACGTTACTTTGATGATTGCAGAAGTACTGCTGAAAGCAGTCCTTAATATACTTCTTATCTCTTGGATAAGTCAGCTTCATAACTTCTTTATATTATGATGATTTTATGTTTAGGTTGGTTTAATTATTTTATTTTTTCATAATTTTTTAGAATTTTTGAAGAGTGATAAAAACAAGAACTATGGCAGAAGCACTGAAATGTATTTCTTGTGACTGCATGGAATGTAAACATTATACTTTTCATAAAAAAAGTATAAAAATTAAGTTGTACATATTAGCAAAATATATTATTAGAAAGTCTATATTGTATATACAAGTTTTTATAAAGATTATTAAAATTTATCATGTTTCCGTATTATTTATGTAGTACACATGAAGGGCTGTGTTTATGACTATTCTTTAAAACAAAAAAGTATCTGTCATATGTTCTGAAACTTAAGTTAAGTTCCCAGTTCTGAAAGTTATTGTTTCACTCCGTCAAGTTGGAAAGCAGTTATAATTCTTATATTTTATCATAAATTCCTGATTTGGCTAGACCAAGTGTCTGCTATCTGACATATAGACAGCTCTCTGGGCTTTTTCCTTACTGTATTAATTTGAACAAGTCTTAAAAAAACCTGTCAGCACCAACACAGCAAGAACAAAAAAATCAAGGGAATAGAAAATTTGACAATGTTCCCATTGTGTTGACAAATTATAAGAGATACTCCTTAGCCCTTGTCCTTAAGAAGTCACTATCTTTCCTCTTTCTAGAAGACAAAGTATAATCTCACAGTATTACTACTTTTTGCTTAAAGGACCTGAAATGTTGTTCATAACATACCAATATATGAGCTAACAGTTTTTGTAAAGTATGGATATCACTATACTATTACTGCTTATTCACTGTAAGGAAAAAAACAGCATTCAGTGCAGAGAAATAATGATTACCAATTGTAATAGTTAAAAACTGGAGGCAGATTGTTCTAAGAAAAACTTCTTTGATTATAACACCTAAGACAGTATAAACCAATCTGTTTCCAAAGCCTGAAATCTCACAGTAATGACTTTCAGTGTTTCTGTATTAGTCTTGCTCTCCGTAAATTACCTATAAAATTGTAGCATCTTTATGTGTAACACAATTTACTTTTACCTAAATGAGCAACCACTACTCTTTCTTGATTCAGTTGCAGGAAATGTATGTGACTAGACAGGAGAGTTCTTCTCGACTTGCTAATTCACTCTTCTTTTCAATAGCTTCAACCTCTTCAACTTCAGGTTGTACTGTTCACCAATCCGTGAACTCATACACTTTAAAGGAGAGGCTATGTCAGCTCTTTGAGAAAATCATTTATATCTGTTGCCATGTAATGGTTGATCTGAGTTCATTGTTCTGTAGCTGTACAGCAGACTTATAAAAAGGAATGGGAACGAATGATAGTGTGCTTGAGTGTTGTAATTATCATTATCCATAGAGAGCAAAATATGTTAAACAACACACATGCATGTTGTAGAAATCGTCCTTGTTAGGGGTTCAGGAAATCTGTTTGACATCTTTTAAATCTAGTGGTTGACCAGTCACCAGATTTGTTTTCACCTGTGTTCCCACCCCATCTGTTACACTCTGTGGGTCTTTACATTGCCTGTAAATGGTCTTGCCTCTTTTCAGTTCTGTCTTGGAGAAATAAAAGTGGCAAGTATCACAATACAATATTCAGTGCATCAGTCCCTTTATATTTTATTTCAGATACTGAGATTGGGATAAAATTTGTCCACCTTTAATCAATTTACATCTATGATTGATCAGCAAGTAAGGGGGCAGTGAAACCAAGAAACACTTTTTCATGTATTAGAATATGTGACGTTCTTTTTCAAGGCCAATGCTAGGTGATAGCCATCTCCTGATGCTCTAGGCTGGAACACAGTAAAATAGTGTTAAGCAGGAAATAAAGTCACAATTATTTTATCATGTCATTTCCATCTGAGGATCAGGTTTTACTTTTTTGTAGAGGTAATGTATGTAATGTTTTTTGGGACTTAAAATCTGAAACCACCAGACATATATCTTTCAAAAGACAGGACAAAGTTTATTTGTTTCATTTTACTTAAATGCCTCCCAGAAGAGACTTGCTTAGGAAAGGCTTAAACAAGGCTTTCCAGTGCATGTTAGTGATTTTATACTTATTTTAAAACCATCACCTGTTAGGATTAGATTTTATTAAGTATTGTGTTACCATAACTGCTAGCTTAAAATTTTGTCTGTTCATTGATGACACAGAAATTCTGTGTTAAACAGTCCCCCTGTATTAGGCTTAAATAGTCCTGTCTCTTTCATCACCTGATTTAATCATAATCTTAGAATGTGATGAGGTTGGAAGGGATCTAGTCCCAGCCCCTCTTTCATGGGCAGGGATACCTCACACTAATACAGGTTGCTCAAGGCCTTATCAAGACTGCCTTTGAACACTGCCAGGGTTGGATCAATTTTTGGTAGGTAGTAGATTCCACTGAGTGGCATCTCAAGTAGCTTACAATATCTCTTGCTAAATACAAAGAATACGTCTTTCCTGGGAACCCCTCTTGCACGACACAGAAGTATCTTTGCAGGGTCAAGTGTAGGAGAAGGGGAGAACTGCAACAGTTTCTGGTCCAAGCCTTGAAATCCAAACTTTGACCTGCAGCTTAAGAAGTCATTGGTCAAAGTTGTGAGACAGCTTGTTCAACAACCATGACAGTTAAAATGACCTTGAAGTCAAAAATCACTTTCTAAAGTCATCTAACTCTCTTGTGAATTGATTGCTAGTCAAGCTACTGTCAGAAATGCTGTCATCGTTCTTGTCCTCTAAGTAGATGAAACTTTCCACAACTCTGTCATTAATTTATGCATAAACTCTGGTTCTTTTCAATAAAAATGGTAATCTTCATGAGGCAGTTTGAGAGAAAAGGAACAAAATTCTGAACTGTGACTGTGTGCATCAGGAATACATTTATCTGAGATGGCAATGTGCAAATGAGTAGAAACGTCTTCATCTGTAAATACACTGGGATACTCATGCTCTAGCAACTTTAAGAAAATTTTATTCTGTTTTCAAAAATCTTACAGATATGCTTTTTGCATTATTTTAAATTAGTATTTTTCTGGATTTGGGGGGAATTAGAATTAGAGAGTTGTTGTTTTATGTACTATGACATAAACTTTGATGAAATGTAGTGTTTATCAAGCGTTAAACAATAAATGTATTCTTTTTCATGCATAGATACTATTTTTCTCACTGTGGCTTTTTCATCTAACTAATGATCACATAGGTTGAAGTAAAAATACAGAGGAAGTATTTTCTAGGAAAATACTCTGTTTGTTAAAATGGAAAAGAGAACACCCAAAAATTAAGTTATATCAAAGGAATGGCATGTTTCACTGAGAAAAATATTTTGAAAACTTATTTAATACTTCTATGTGATTTTCATTTATTATGATAATATATAATATTGTTTTGTGATATTCATATTTTTCTAATTGAGATATTCTTCATCACTACAGTAGCAGTAAATAAAAAATAATTACTCTTCTTTTTTATAAACAATCAGTTTTTCTTTTTATGTTGGTTGTTGTTATGCATTGTAGTTTGTTGAATTTATAGAAAAAAATTTGAACAGTATCAGGCCATCACACCTAAGGTTTTTCTGAAAACACTAATAAATATTTTTTGTCAGTTAAACAAAAAACAGCAAGCCTCTGTTAAGTATCAGAAATAGTTCTGCAAGTACAGAATATTCTCAGAACACTTTCTCTTCATAAATGTTATTTTAAAATGTTATGAATTTCCTAGAGCTGATATGCAGACAGTCTTGAATATTTTCAGGATTATACAGTTATTATGCATTCTCCTTTTACAGGTAGTTCTAGCTTAATTTTCAGAGTCAGCAGTAAAATGTGTGTACATGTAAATATGCAGACAATAACTTTGTCCTCAGGGAGAACAAAGCATTTACCCAGAAATGTTTGTGATAATTCTGTCAGAAAAGAGCCGTCCCACAATACCTTATAACTCTTTTTATTTGGCTATGTTCCCTTCCTACTTCTTTTTTTTTAAACTGTTACACTGGATTATAGTACATTCTGTAAAAACTGTTCAGATTATCTTTTTCTGTTCTCTTTTTTTTCTTAGTGCAAAACAAAATTACTTCATATTAGTACAATTCTTGTTCTAGAAGTATGATACAACTATAATAACACAAAGATAGAAACACAATGGTCTCCCTAATCTAATTAACTCAGTCCTCATTTTACCCCTATAGTTAATAGATATATATGAAGATGTATATATATATGTATCTTCAGAGCATCATTTAAATAGGGGTTTTGTGGGGTCTTGGAGTTTTGCTTTTGTTCTGTCTTTTTTTTTTTATTTCTCTTTTTAAACATATGGTTACAGCATTTTAAGGTTATAGATTTAAAGAAATTTGGCGTACATTTCCCACATGAAGGGAATTAAATCTTTTAGTGAAAGAGGAAGCAAAAAGAAAGAGACAAGAGATTTGTTTTGAGAAAGGAACTTACACTGGTTGAATGTTTCATAAAATACTTCTTGCAATTTCCATTCACTGTTTATTATTTTGATAATCAAGTATTGATAATCCTTAATGGGACCCCTGAAACAGGAAATTTTTTCTCTTATGCTTTTGCATATGTTCTTACCTGTTCACACACGTCTGAATGTGGACGTCTGAAAATAAGCAACAGAATTTTACACAGTGTGAACAGAGATGACAGGTTTCTGTAAATAAAAATAGACAGCTGATATACACTAATCTGCACATTTAGCTACATTTGAAACAAGATAATGTTAAGTTTCTTTACAAGCAGTTCTACCACAATTTTTTATAGTAGGTCAAAATGGAGTTTCAACTGCCAGTTAAATATTAGCGATTTAAGAAATGTTTCTGTCTCTCAGTATCCTTTAGTAAATCACATTTTTTCTGGTTCATATTGTCTTTGGGTTGTGACAGTGTTCCTGGCAACTAAATGACCTACATGACAAGGCACATCGCATGTCTGTGAACATATGGTCTAACATCTTGTACTCCTTTAAGAACACCATTGTGGTTTTCTCGCATTAGCTGTGTTATCTGTTACAAATGCCACACAGTTGGCTCGGAAAAGGTTCAGCGCACTTAAAGATTTCTCCATTGCAATGGCATTATTTTTAGTACTGTCCTGATTAATGGAGAGCATCTTTTAGAACAAAACAAAATACAAAAATGCTGATATAATTACTTTGGAATATAAGACTAGATAAGAAATTACCATGTGGAAGTTTTTATCAGTATGATTGCTAGCATCTGCCATCAGAGAAAACCACATTTCAGTTTTGTGTGCCTACCCCTTGAAGCAGGAAAAAATATGCAAAGCTAGGACAACTTTCTGTTTTCATACTAGACAAATAAAGGTTCTGCCCCATTTGGAATTTTCAGTCAAGACAAACGGTTTTAAAATCTGTTTTCACAGATGTTGTGCTATTGCAAAGGAAAGGGTGATTCAAATTAATATTTCTACTCTCACTAAAAATGTAAAACAGCTGCATTTTTCAGAAGGGTTGCTTGGATCTACTCCTGATTCTTTATTACAGTCTATGTATTTCTCCACAATCTAACCACTGCCTTAATTAAAAATCTTTGTGCTTTATTAGTCCATATATGATTAGATTATATATCACTCACTAATATATTGCAGTGCTCTCTGTTGGAAAGGGTTGTCTCCCCTTGCAAAGGAGATGATGATAATAAGCCCTACAACTAGCTTGCCTCATGTTCTTTTATAAAAACAATAAAACAACATCTGTTTTTTAAAAGAGTCACAGCATTTGCCTAAATGATAACTAAAACCAACATTAGCAGCAGAATTCTACTATTAAACTAAAGAATTCTTTTAGTCTCCTTGATGGAGCAGTATCCATAGATGATGTTATAGCAGCTGAGGACTTCAGTTTTCTGGCTGGTGTAAGCAGTCTAATTCAACATAACTTTCATGTTGTTTAAATGATTAGCCAAATTCTCCAGATTTTTCATACTGCTCTCTTTATTTTCTTTCTATCTCATTAGTCCTTGTGCCTATGTGTTGGAAAACAGCCAAATTGGTAATTTTTTGAGTTAGTACCAGTAAACAGTCTATTTAGAATGCATTAACTTTCAAAGTCTTCTCTAACGTAGAGTACAAAATTAGTTTTTTGAACAATGTATTTTTCTTGCTCTGAAACACTTTTAGAGAAGTACAGAATAAAAATCATAAATACCCAAAAGATTGCTTACTAGTTCGGAACTGTTTACTAGTGGTAGAAAGCAAAGTACTAACCAGAATTTTTAATTATGTTAAGGGCCAAAATTAACTACAAAGCAAAAGAAACTGATCAGTGACTACAACTTTCATGCCATAATGCTTTTGTGTTTGGGTTTTTCTTCCTAAGGGTAGTCTCAAGTATCTCTTCTTGGGCTATACTGAAATATTCTGCTTTACTTAATACTGGGTAGGTAATTTCTTTTATAAATAATTGAAACAGAAACTTAGGCAACAAGTAAACTATTTACTTGATAGGCAACAATAAAATAGTGCTCTGTAACCATTCAAAAATTTCATTTCAGTCAATAATTTTCTTTATGCTTTCCTGTTTGCTCCTTCGTGCCAATTGTGTCTAGCTTTCCTGGTAACAAAATAGAAAGTTCCGAAGAACTGGAAATAAACACGAACATGTGTATGTATTCAGAAATCCACTCAACTAAACTTTAAAGCAAAACATAGATGACATCTCTTTTTATTAGTAGTAAATATATTAATTAAGTAGTTGACAATTGAGTACATAGAATTGGAGATGGGCATATCTGTGAGTTTTGCTACCAGTGTTGCACACATGCATTATGATACTTCAGATTTCCATCTTAGGGTCTCTCCTGTCTTTGTTTTTCATTGAAATTTAGTGAAAATTTCTTAGCCAGTGTAAGTACATGAAATAGTTATCATAAGTAAATGCTGTTCCCAAAAGAAATTTTGTCACTGAGCAGAATTAAAAAAAAAAATTAAAAAAAAAAGTGGATTTGTGTTGGTTTTTGCAGAATTTTCATTGGCTATATTACACAAATGCTCAAAGGATGTGGTACTGTTAATTCCCACAGCTACAGTATCTTTTTTTTCTTTGTAAAATAGTGCACTGATTAGAGCTGTATCCATTTACTCAGTTGAAAAATATTCCTTCCTTAGATACATGTCCACTGTTAAGAAATATAGTAGAGAATAGAAATCAGAGGAGTAGGATCAGTAAAACGTCAGATTTTCCTGTGCAAAAAAATCCCCTCCAATCCAATGTTTTTCTGGAATTCAATTAGACAGAATGATGACTACTCAGAAGCTGTTTACAGGGAAATCTCTGTCCAGTTACAGTGCTGCTTATTTTATTTTATTTTCTCTAATAAATATCTGGCATTCCAAACTTCTTTCACACAGAGATTTTTATTGAGTTTTTTTATGGAGTTTATTGAGTTTTTATTGAGGGAACCCAGGTGTATATTCAGATTACTAACTCAGGTAGCACAAAACTCTACCTTCTCCTAAGACTAGTTTAAATTTTTTATTTAACTGAATCATTTTTGACAAGTACATTGGTATAAATTGATGTTAATCCAACAATGATAAGGCAATTGAGGAACTTCTGAAGAAAAATGACACAAAATTGTTTTAAAATTCAAAATTACTGCCTAGGAGAACATGACTCTCAAAAGAATCAGAGTAACAGAAACAGAATGAAATTTCATAGTTCAAAGGGCAAGATCATGCATTTTAGTACTAGTAACAACAACTTGTTGTTGTCTGTTCAGGTTTGTAAGCTTAGATATGATAGAAAGGAAAAGAAGAAAAGGTACGTAAAGGCATGAATCAAACATGGAGCTAAATTTACAGGGAGAAATACAAATGATATGTTCAAAACACTAAAAACTCACCTAATCTCATATGAAAATTCAATCTTTTTAAGAAATATGAAGCAAATTTGAAAACAATTTGAATCACCCTATATTAAAGAACACACCTTAAGCAAAAGGATCTGAAAAAAATTATTCTTGCAAACCAAAGTCAGTTGAAATTGAAATTACTGTTGTCTAGAAATAGAGCTGTGAAAGAAGTAGCGCGCAAGGAGTGAAATCGCATCATCTGCCTAAGTACCAATGTGTGTGCACTGGCCATGAACACTTCCATCTAGAAGATAAGTTTATGGCCACCAGATAAAAAGTCATCAGAGAGAGTAAATAAGAAATGGGAGGAGAATTGTTGAGAAAAGATTTGCACAACTGTTACATCTGTGGAAAGCTCACTTTCCCAGGAATTTCTCTGCCATTTCTAGATTCCTGTTTTAAATTTATGCAAAGGAAACATTGGAATTCTTTGATCAATGTTAGTTCAAGTAATGAAGCAAAGATCTGGAAGTGCGAAAATGGACATTTTACTATGCCATAAGCCACCTCACCTTCCCTTGTTCCATGCTGAAGTGGGACAATATGACTACGCTGAAGCAGGCAGTTCCATATAGGATAATACAGGTGCTTTTGGTAGATAGATTTCTCTGTATTTTGGGAGGCTTATAATTACTTTTATTTAGATTTAATCCTTTTTAAAAAACTATTTTTAAAATTTTAATCAAATATTTGTATAAAATATAATTTAAGAATAATTTCTTCATAAAATTGTTTTATTACAGGCATTATTCATATTGTTAGATGGGGGAATGAAGTGATAAGTTAAAGCACAAGAGCCTGCTGCAGCTCTAAGTCTAGACTGACCTCCAGGAAGGCACTAAAAACCTCTTTGAAAGAAATCAACTATTGAACAAATTGGTTCTTGCAGGCTTTAAGGCATAACACACATGATGTTACTCTGTTTTTCCTCTTTCTTAATTTAGAAGTTTCCAGTTATTGCCGAGTCATTTGAATGGCAGTTTGTACCTATTGTGAGGAGAAACTGGGCAAAAGCAAACTATTTCTTTTTTGTATTTCCCTAATTTGTTATAAATAATGAAGCAGTACATTGATCTAGGAACTTACAAGACTGGCAAAATTTTAATGTAGTAAAAGGAAAAACAAATATTCTAAATCTTCCATAAGCAGAACTAGTCATGCAGTAGAAGAAAAAAATATTTCGAAATTTAGTGATTTAAATCTATATTAATGAAATAATGTCCACTGGAAGACCATTAGACTTTCATTCTCTCTTAATAAAACAATAGTGCTTTTTCAGTTGTCTTCATATATCGGATAACCTGCAATTCAACTCTAGTACTTAAAATCCATATTAGACCATTTGATTCTCTTTTATAGTATTTCTTCAAACGTATTCCCCAGATTATTCTTCCATGATGAGTTGGTGGATAATTATTCTCATTAGTAGAAAAGAGCATGCAAGCTGCTCCCTGATTTTTTTAAAAACCTAATCACCTGTAATATTTTGTAATTATAGCCTTCTTCTCTAGGAATCTTTAAATCACAAATCCACACTTGTGTAAGTAATGCAGAAAAAGTATGTTTAAAAGTGTACTTTCCCTTGAGATTATTTTATTATGACTCTTTCATTTGCAACAGATAACAGAGACAGAAGTGACTGCCTAGTATATCACAATGTCAAATTCCATTAATATAACGATTAATTACGCTACCAAAAATATAATAAACTCAACCAGTTTGTATTTTTACCCGCCTGTCAAGAAAAGCTTTTAACTCTGCATCAAAGTGCACGTTAATTTGTGCAAGTGCACACAAAGAATGGATGAGTTTATTTTATCATAACCATAATAAGAGTATTCTATAAATAGGAAACAACTATTAGCTCTTAACAGACTAATCAAAATAAAGCAGTCATTTATTAGTCCATTTACAGCAATGCTCACACTTTGCAGTCCATAATAATACAGTGAAGTTTCATAAATAATACAATGAAGCTTCTTGCTCAAGAAAACACACTTGTACCTGTACAAGTACCTGTAACCTTTTCTCCACTATAGTTTTTCCTTCAGTTTCATCCCAGGTCCTGAGCTTGAGACTTCAGACTCCTTGAAAACAGAGAGGTGGTATATAGTTTTGGGTAGCTGCTAAGTCTTAAAGTCTTCACTGCTGAAGCTGACAGGGCAGATCCTGTTTTATACATGTCAATGTCCCAATGTGTTTTGCTTTTGTGGTTTCTCAGCTAAAGCCTGGAAGGTATATGATCACCTTTCCCAAGCTCCTTATCTATAAGTGTCCATTGTTGTCACACTGGGAGTTTCAGAGAGCCTCTGCCCTTGTTCACATTCAGCGCTGAGGGCGCTGCAACTCCAACATGTTCAATGATGGTTACTTGGCTGCTAGACACGAGTTAAGGCAAGCTAAAAGGAGACAGGGGCCAAGGCCAGCCCACAGAGGTCCTGAGCCCCTGCACATAAGCCAACACAGAGCAAAAATTGTAATTTTATTAGTACAGTATACTTATTTTCCTCTTTGAGAAGAAATTATGTTTACTGTGATACCTTTCTGTCCATTCATTTTAGACACTTTATTTTTTCCAGCATATGCTATAATTATATCTACTATTCATCTTTAGCTCATGGAAAACCATTCCACAGGTTTGTAAAGTTAATGAATAATGATCCTTCAGAGTTCTTGAAGAAAAATAGGGGAGTGAGAACCTAAAAGTTCATTGGTAACCAGGGTAGGCAGACTTTATGCTGATACTTGAAATATCTCATAATTTGTATTGCTGTGAAGATTAATTCTTCAATAACATACATCTCCCTCTCCCACTGTTAAACTTTTTTTAAAATGTGCAATCTTGCCCAGCCCTGCTCCTTATTCGTTCTTCTGGAGAAACATATTAATCTAATAAAGGTGTTTCTTCTCATCTTTTTTTCCATTTTTTTTCTTTTTACCCTATAAATGTGTCATAAAAAAATTTTTGAGTACCTTACTCCCACAGTTTTAGCTAATAACTTTTCCATGCTGACTCTCAAATCCATAGCGTCTTCTCATAACTGATCCTGTTCTATATCAAGTTATCCCTTTTGAGAATTTTTAAAAAAATTTTTAGTGATCAGTTCAACACACCACACCTGGAATAGCCAACCTTGCTTTTCAAACTGTGTCCTTTTTCACTACCATCAGTTGTAAGAGTAAATAGATATTTGTGTTAAGGTCTTCTACTCCTCAATTTCACAAAAGGATTTTGCCAACTCCTTCTACTTTGCATTTCACGTTGCTTCTAAAACATCTCCACTAGTGCATCAAACCTTGTGCTATTTATGCCTTCTGCTGATATAATACTCCAATAATAATGCTATCCAAAATCCCTTCCCTTCCCGCACCTTCCCGCACCTTCCCGCACCTTCCCTTCCTGCACCTTCCCTCCCAAAAGACCCCAAAATCAGCTAGTCAGATTTGAGGTTTCTTCAGAGTGTCAGAATGTATATAGGCATCTTCCACCTGTCAAATTTTGAATCTCACCCTTCCATGAGAGGTTTGAGATTCTAAATAATCACCAGGCCCTGGCTGCTGGTTCTGTGTGATGTAGGAGGGTTATAATTCTCCAAAGCCACAGCAAGTGCCTTATCTTTGTGCTTGACTGACTTCCTGCCTGGCTTTGCTCCTGCTTCTTTCTTAGAGCAAAAAATAATCTTTTCACAGCTTTCAAGTTTTTTATTTTTCCCTAGCCAATATGAAAAATCAAAAAACTGTATATCATTCTTCCTGTTTTCAAACTTGCTTTATCTTTCCCTGCACATGTACATGAAAAACACAGCAAAAGACAGGGTACCAAAACTGGTTCATGCCACAGTGGCCTGAACTTGTTTTTCGTTTTATGTAGCAACTGAGGTACATCTGCAAGGTGAGAGGTAAGTGGTCTGCCATACCTCTAATAATTCTGAGTGAACTACTAATGTATTCAAATCCCATAAAAGTGTCTTGTTTTCACATATTTGTTTCATACTTCTTGTGTTGTGTATCTTATATTCTTAGGGGAAAAAATCCCAACAAATCAACAACAAAAATTCTTTTTCTTTACTGCAAATCTACTCTGCTGAATTGTGGATAACTTAATGTAACAGTACTAGATCCTGTTTTTGTTTAAACCTTTTTTAGTTTCAGAACAGGGATCAAATTCATAATCCTTATTTTTAAGGGAATATTTTCAACTTGGGCTGTTACTAGGGCACCTGCAGCAGGTGATTTCTAAACATTCTGAGAATTTGAAGTATCCACGTATCGTAACCATGAAGATAGATGCAAGACTGCAGAAACATCAAAAAAAAGGTGCTTAGAGCTCTCTTTGTCATGCTTGAGAATAACGTTAAAGGGAACCACGCACGTATGGACCTAATGATGGGCAGCATTCTTTGAATTATTCCACTGAAGCTGCAGTCCACATGCTGTTGCGTCCAGATGTTTTCTGTTCAATATAAGGAGATTAACAAACCTCCCATTGTCACCCTGTATCAGGACTCTTGCGCAATATCCATCAAAATACTTGGAATACATCGAATACATCAAATACAAATGCTAAAGGGGAAGAGCCTTTATTTGAGATTTGTTGTATGCTTTCTGTTCCTCTTCGCTGTAACAAACCTTGAGGCAGTTGGCAGGTGGTATCAGACAGAACAGATCTCCAGCCGCTTCATCTTCCACTTGACAAATAGACCATTTCACATCAATCTTGTGGTTCAGTACCTTTAGAAAGTTTACAGCATCTTTCTGTCCTGAAATCTCTTGATCTACTGTTACTACCTGTCCCTATATATAAATTACTATATTGAAGATAGATTTCCTCGTATTTCCTCCAATTTCTCAGTTACAAAAAAATGAAAACTTTCTGTTTGATTCACCTATATAAAGCATAATTATTTCTGTTGAACTACAAGTGTGTGTCCCACTAAAAGATGAAACCAAATGTTTCAGAGGCAGTTCATTATGCTGTGATGAAATAAAATTCTAGATATTCTGCTGTTATATTACACTAGGAGTTATTGCAATATATTACAGGGTCTTTTTGAGTATAGCCAAGAACCATGAACACTGGGGAACTGAGTTCTGAAAATACACATATTATATGAGAAAATGTTACTTCAATTAATATTGTGCCATGTTAGTACACTTAATACTGGCATACTTGTTTTAAATCAGAGTAAATATGAAAATTTCTGATTGCATTATCTAAGTGGCAACTACTGAAATCATGTTGCCTGCACAGTAACAAGAATATTTATAGACTTTTATGAGTGTTTTGACAAATTTTATAGACTTTTATGAGTGTTATTATGAGTGACACAGACATTAAATGTATATTTGGTTGCATTTACTCATTTAAAAATGTCAAATATTCTATCAGTTCAAACTAAATAAGTCTATGAAATAGTAAAGAAACCAATGGCCTTAACTTACAATTTTGGACATTAAAAGTATTCAAACAATTAATTTATCTGAAAAGTGTGATTTTTTTTGTTGTTGTTAAATAGAAATTTCTGGAAAAAAAATTCAGGATTGATACATATATGAAAATTTAGCTTACAACTAACATTAAATCTTAAGCTGATAGAATTTTGTGTCCAACAGGTTTGTTCTTCTTTCATACTTTTCTGTATAGTTATCTGACTGACAAATTTGAGATCACAATATTAAGTTGTACGTACATTTTGCTTATTTTTAAATTAATTTGACTTTAATATTCAAAATATTACAGAAGACAAGAAAATACGGATTTACAAAAAAAGATAAATTGATGATTTTAAAATTAAAATAGATAAAATCTCCCTAAAATAATGAAGGTAAACTAGAGAAAAACAAGAATGTGCATCAGTTTTCAGTTTTATTCATAAAAATTCATAGCATTACCTTGAATTCATAAATTGTGAGAACTTTCTAGATGAGAAATGGCCTTCAAAACACCCTCAGTTGTATATTTATTGTTCTGAGAGACAGTCTGATCTTTGTAAGAAGGGCAGAGAATCATAATAATGCACCATAATGTTGAATGGTATTTTTAAGGCCATCACAGGAGCCATCTGTCTCCCCATTTGTTTAAGCCATGGTGAGGTACTGACCTCTGAAGGTGTACTAGCCTCTTCCAAAGTTAGTACCAACCTTATTCTGACTCCAGACAAGGTATGCAAATTACTATACCGTGGCTTTTTATGTTGGAGCATTGTGCCGATATTACCCAATGACTGTGCACACAGCGGTAATCTAAGCTGCATCTGCGGCCAAAGACATCTGGCATTTCATGTTCATTGTGAAATTCATTAGGTGCCAACCAGTCCTTTCAGACTTGCTTCTATTTGAAAATGATCTTATTCACAAAAAAAAAAAAGGATGTCTGATGAATTCCATGATTTGGAGGATGTATTACTGAGTATCAAACTGAGATTGTCACCTTCAAATAAGTAGTTGAATTTCAGTACTTCCTAAAGCTTAGAAGGTCATATTTCTTATGGAAAATTACCATCGAGAGCACTAATAAGAATCCAGAACTCATGAATCATAATGCAAGGTGGGGGTTTTTGATTTGTATTTGTTTTTGCTTCTTTTTTAACTTATCGTCTTCTGCCTTTATTACATGGTTGGTTTGGCTTTTACTGTTCATTTATCTGGGTAATAAAGGAAAAGCTCTGAATTTGGCCTTTCATTGTTATATAAAATGGTCTATAGAGATTAATATTTGTGAGAGGTCGAAAATGCCCAAAAGACAAAAATATGATCTTATGTCTTATGCTCTTTTCAATTTAACAATTAACAGAACAAGCATCCGAAACCCCAAGTTATGACAAGCACAGAAACTTGTAAACATCACTAAGAATTAACACTGAAAATCTTTTGTCAAATATTGTGAAAGGTGTGTCTAGAGTAAACTCCCAAGAGCCTTTATGTGAGATGTGTACTGAGAATTATTGATATTAATTTCAAAATATGAAATTATTGATATTAATTTTAAAATATGATAGATTTGTCAGATGATTATTTATTGCCATGTTGACAGTAGCAAGCCATGTTGTGTTTCCAAAATGAAAATTGAAAAGAATAAGATCAGGGAAGGATTTTGTTAGGGTTTTTTCAATTTCCCTGAGAGAAAAATGCCAAGTTATGCAACATCATTTAACAGCATAAGATGCAGGTCAGAAATAATTAGATGTGGCAAGAAAACTGAAAAATTTTGAAGTGACAGTTGCACTGGATTTACTATTTATTTTGAAACACTATGTCAGTCAGTTACGTTCTTTTCAAAGCCAGGAAGTTATTTTGGTTTTGCAAAACCTTAGGCCATTCTCTTTCATATTCACACTACTGATATTATTAACAGGATAATCTGAAAAAAAAGCTTCACAAGAGATTACATGTTTTAGAGATGCGTTTGGACTTTAAGACAAAGTTCTCACCTTGCTCTGCCTACCTACATATTACATGGAACTGGAGGCTTAGAATCTGACAGAAGGATCCTTCTGGTTTCTGAATATTAGCATTCTTTGGTGGAGTCTCTCAGAAGCATTTTAAAAATTCCGAAAAATAAAATTTTACATACTCAGCAATTATTTGTAGATTTTGACAGCTAAATTTTTTGGGTTTTTATCCCTGCCTCACATGAACATTTGTTATTTTTATTAGTAGTTCCAGTTCCAGTGTAATAATTGACACACATGCAATTTATTCTTAGATGACCAAATACAGTTACGTTGGGATACATCGGGCTGTAAGTCTTTCTCTCCTCTAAAGTGTTGGAAGTCAAATACAGTCTTGTCTCTGTGGTACTTATTCAATTGGCAAAGTCAGTTGGAATTTTCTGCTGATTTAAGGACACTTGATGCCTTATTACAACTCACTAGTGTTTTATTCATAGAATCATAGAATCATAGAATCACAGAATCACAGAATCATAGAATAGGTTTTACTCCTAGAATCATAAAGTGGTTTGGGTTGGAAGAGACATTTAAAGGTCATCTAGTCCACCATCTTCACCATAGGCAAGATATCGTCAACTAGATGAAATTGCTCAAACTACCATCCAATCTGACCTTCAAGGTTTACAGGGATGGGACACTCACCACCTTGCCACTGGGCAATCTGTTTGGGTGTTTTAGCACCATCATTGTAAGAATCTTCTTATATATAATCTAAATTGAAGCTCTGTTATTTTAAAAGAGACAGCCCTTATCCTATTGGGCCCTATCCAATGGGCCCTCAGTGAATGCAATTTGTTCTTCAAGTACTTAATATCATTCAGTTTGGAAATAATGGGAAATTATCCCATATTTTCCCACTATTGTGGAACTGTGAAAATATAGAATTTCTTATTACTGCAGCTCTGTGCTTTTATATTGCTTTGCTAATTATTTAGCTGGCATTACAGGCAATGATCTATGATTTTCAGTCAGTGTACCTGAGGCACTATAGCAATTCTTTCTAAGCCCATGGCTGACTTGGTGGCAGTGCTGTCTGCAATCTATTAAGCTGTTTATGGAGCCGACATTAAATTGTCCAGATTTTCATAGTAACCATGGAATGGGTTGGGTTGAAAGGGACCTTACAAGACCATCTAGTTCCAACCACCTGCCATGAGCAGGGACACCTCTCACTAAACCAGGTTGCTCAGGGCCCTATCCAACCTGGTCCTGAACACTTTCAGGGATGGGACATTCACAATCCTACTGGGTAACCGGCTCCATTGCCTCATTACTCTCATAGTGAACAGCCACTCCCCCTTGTCCAGTCACTACAAGCTCTTGTAAATAGTCTCCATCTTTCTTGTAGGCTCAGGTACTGGAAGGCATTTGTTTCTTTCTACATGTTTTTCAACATTGTGGTCTCTCTCTTTTCAAAGTTACTTTGTTTTTACTATGGCTGGTAATGTTGGGTAGAGTTGTTATTGTTTACTGTGAATAGAAATAATGGAATATTTTACATTTTCAGCTGGAGCTGTTATCAAGGACAATTTCCATTTTTGACCTAAACTCTTTTTTATGCTATTTTGACACGAGAAATTGCCTAGAATATTTACACTTGTGAAAGGTACTTTATAATTCTGAAATATTTAAAAATAATTATTCGTATATAAAATTTGTTATTCTTTCATAAAACACATAAAATGTCTCTGTCATCAGGAAAATTTGTCTCATATATTCTATTTGCATTTTTCTCCAGTATATGATACCCTATAATTTAGAAAATATCTATCCCTACCAGATAGATTCTAAATTGACACATACATAATATTAACCAAATAATCAGTGAGATACCTCACTGGTCAAATTAAGGTAGTGTTGATAAAGGTTCCTTTGTATAGTCTTTTTCTGCTTTACACGCTTCTTTGTCAATCTTCTAGTAAGTAGATCTAGTTAGCTGAAAGAGGGGAGCACATTCTTCTAGATTAGTATTAAGATCATCCTCTACTGATGGTCCATGCTGGCAATGTAGAGCTTTTTGATGTCTCATCCACCCTTATTCTGGTGAAGACATATTAATACAGTAGCATAAAATTTAAGTAATCCATGGCAAAACTTAAGTATTTCTGTAGAACTTTATCTAGAACAGTCCAGTAAATATTCTGTATGCTGCTATTTCTAGAAATCCTTGAGTCAGAAATTCAGAATGAATTAATAGAATTAAACCACTTTAAACTGAATGAGTGGAAAGGACTGCTTTTCTTCATCCTAACACTGTATTATCATACTGTTAAGAAAGTAACACTAATTCATACATTTATTAATTTACTTTCTAAAACTCTGAAATCATACAAATAATAAATTTCTATTTTTGATCTCATATTCCTGGCTTTGATTTTACTTAATCTTTGAAAAGTTTTGAAATTAAAGTTATTCAAAATCTGAAGGAGGAATTTCTTTGGGAGGCGTGGGGGACTATTTTACTTTGATTTTACCATAATTACAGATTGACAAAAACTAATTGCATCAGTAACTACTTTTCTTATGCTAGAAGGCTCGTGAAACTTTCTGAAAGTTTATTTTTGTTTCAATATTTTGATATGTTAGATGAAGCCACATGAGATTCCTCTTGGGCAAAGTAATTTCAAGGATGACAAATCTTAGACTAACTTTATCAGAGATAAATACATCCTTTAAATAGGAGGTTCAGCAAATATAAGTTTATGTTCTTTGACAATTCTGACTCAAGATGGTCTTGTAGGATTCATTGTCTTCTATGTAAAAATGCCATGATTGAACCTTGGAGAATATCCATATATTTAAAAGTTTAGAGCACGTTCTTCTTCACGTTTGTATCAGATCCATATGCAGATAGTGTCTTCCTTCTCTGAAAGATAAATCAATTGAATTAATAAAGGGCTTTTCCTTCTAAATTCTCTTCTGCATATTCCCTAAACAGACATGTCTTCATAAGTCACATTTAGCTGTTTGCTACCAGTATTCGTACTTGGGCTTTTTCCAGAGTTTGGGGGTTCTTCAAGGCTTCTCATCACTGTAGAACCTGTACCTCTTCTGCAGGTTTCTATACCCAAAAAATGATACTGTACTAGATAAGTTACATACCTGATTCTGTTTTCATTTACGTTTGTTCAACTCATGTGCATGCAATGAACATTATAATTTCGAGGCTGAATTCTATCTGCAGAGTTGGGATAGTGGTAATTAAAAATTTAGGGCTGCTTTTCAGAGCAAATTTGATCTAGAATATTGTCAGTAAAACCTGCCTGGAATGTTGCAATGTCAATTTTATGCAATCATTTATCAAACTATTTTATAAACACTGTGTGATTAATGTACAAACATTAAGTAGATATGCATACACACAGCTGACTTATTAAGTTACCTGAAATATCCTGCACAGCAGTACATTATACCACACAGGCCTATTTATTCATCTCAGAAATCTTGAGTTGCCAGATCACTTAATAATAAGTGACAAAAGTTCCATTTACTTTCATACAATGAGACATAAAAGCCTCCAGATATATATAAACTACCTTTTGAAAATTGTTCTCAGAGAAGTAAATATAGGCTAAGTATATGAAAGAATCACAGTACTAATTTAAAATGACATGCCAGTTTCAAACCAAACCAGGCCATGTTTCTTATTCAAAAATGTCACTCTTCTATAGAGATGTTACACTTTTGACATGGAGTGAATTCTAGCCACTTCCCGGGAGCTTTCATGTCTCAAAGCTCTCAAGCAAACAAGAATAATGTCACAAATTGTGCAAAGAAGCTTGTATGAGTCTGGTTCAGATGTATATTCATCTCAGTTAAGATGACCTACTGTTCTTCTCAAACATAACCTAAAGTTCAGTGTTAAACTGATAGTAATTGCTTAAAGGCTTCAAAATAGAGTTTACTATGAATTTATGAGGAAAGTAGTCATATTGTTTTAGTCATAGTAATAACTCAAGTCCTTGAGACACAACCCATTTGTAAAAAGATTGAATCATTATCCTGACATTCGAGAAACATTTGTTGTGATAGCAGCTAAACTGAAAGGAAACATCTTACATAAAGAAGCAAAAATTATGCACAAGAACCTTACAAAACCATGAAAAAAAAAATCCCAACCTTGTCTTTTGTTCTCTGCAGTTATTTTCAGGTGGGAAAAGGTTAACCTTAGTTTCTGAATTGCATTACCTTTTAACTGGTATTATAAATCTCAAAATGCATTCATTCTGTTGAAGAAAATAAGGGAAAGCATGGAAGGCATCCTTTGATTTTTTTTCTCTTCTCATGCTTTTTGTTTCCGCACAATACTATGTTTCTATCACAACTTATCCAGCTGCAATGAGACAAAAGGAATTTACAGGTAGAATTTTAAAAAAGAATTTATAGGTAGAAAATATTGTTTGATTTTTTTCTACAGTTTTCTGAGTATTTCATGTAGAAAATTGACCATTAAAAGTAGTAGAGGAAAACAGTGGACTTTTTTTTTTTTTAACATTTTTATAATGAACTCTTAACACAGAATTTCTTCTACTAATGGAAACAGTTTACCTATTCTTTTTTTTTCAGTGTGCTGTGATTTTTCTTATTTTAAGGAATTTCTAATTCTGATATTCAACTAATATTAGAATCTGTGAAGTGGCTTCACTAAACCTTAAATCCTTTTGACACTAAAGGAAATAGAATTTAGGCTATTATTTTAAAATTAAGAAGTGGGTTTTATATTAAATCCTGTTTCCACCTCCATCTACTTGCTGCAAGCAAGTGGCCAAACATCTCATTCTTCCACTCTATAAAATGCATGTATATCTTTCCATGTCATTCGCAGTGACTGTTTAATATCTTGTCTTCAACTTTTTAATTCAAGTGATAGGTCTAAATTATGTTCTACTTTTTTCTTCACATCGTGGTGATTTTGGAGTTAATCATAGATGAGTTCTGGCTGGTTGTGGATAGGATTTCCAGTCTTTCCTTGCAGCAGTACTCTTCCTCAAAGAAAGTACAAATAAACAAAAATATAAGTGGTAGCTCTAAAAATATCTGGGACTTCTTTTGAGAAAGAGTGATTCCAGTATCAGGGAGTACCAGTGGAAGGCTTGCTGCCACAAAGATGCCAGGAAATACTAATGTGGAGTATTGAGTGTTAGAGCAAAAATACAAACATACCAGACCCTTGAGTCTGTTTCTCCTGTCAACATCAAGCCTGAAATCCATGGGTTTTTATGACTGCTTGTATCTCAAAATTAACACTATTCATACAGTAGTTCTGTGGAGCTGAATACTGGTATTGAAAGGGAGATATAGTCTGAACCTTCAATTCATCATGGGCCACTCCTACAAAAATTGAATATGAATTCATGCATTGAATCAATTTCTTTTTAGTTTTAGGAGTGTCGTTACCATATCTTTTTAAGAGAATGCATAAAAAGCCTAGCTACTGGGAATAGCCCAAAGGCATATTTGAGCTAATGCATCCTAAATGAAATCTTAACCTTCAACCTTCATTTTCTAAAAGCATATTCTCTAATTAGATAGTGCTCTTTTCATGCAAGGTGTAATGCTGATTAGGTTTATATCACTGAGGGAAATTTTGCCACTGCAAGGTCAACATCTGTTGACTTAAAAACTAGAAGGCATAATTCAGTATTCGAAATCATAGCTGCTTCTAGTAGGGTTAATTGAACAGTAACTCATCATTTTCTGAAAACTCATAACAAATGCAAGCTAAACAAAGCTGAAGATTTTATTTTCACATTCTGATACGCATTGCATAAATTAAGCTCACATAACATACAGGTTAAAAGAGGTACAACCGTGAGCCTCAACACAGGTTTGATTGCATTTTTTTCTGGTTTGATTCAGTTTTTTGCCTTGAGTCTTCTGTACTAGAATGCAATTAAGGAACAAAAAACATAATGACATTAATGATAGGTACTCCAACCTCAAAACATGCTGGTTTAATCAGGAACTCTGAATGTGACTTCATGCACAAGCCCTTGTCAATATGTGCTTATTTCTCCCACTTCACAGACTGAGAAACAACTCCTCTAGCTGGAATACAGATAAGACACAGACAGAAAAACTACACACACTTTTTTTTTCCCAGAAAATAACTAGTTCTTTTGTGACCATCAGTGTAATAATATATGCCTTTCCAGTACATCACTAAGAAGGTACTGTACTATGATGGATATTTCTAAAAATTTTTGCTTTAGAACTTGTAAAAATAAATTCCAAATACAAGCTTATAGAGATACAAATACAACAAAGGTTTCCTATCAGGGAAGTCACATTCCCTACTTAATGTAATATTAAAATCTACAAGTTTGATAATTAATCACAATAAGGTATCAAAAGCATAGATGTAAAGACCAAGCACATGATTTAGTATTTATTAACAATATTATAAGATGAATATAAAATTATTAGTCTAGAAAGCCAATAAGTTACAACAAAGAAAATATGTCCAACTCATTAATAATAGTATATACTCCACTGTTTCTTGAGTACAGACGTAAAAACTATTTGCGTTTAGTCTTAGACTTAGTTTCCTCACAGGGAAAAAATATATTTTCTCCCTATAAGTTCTCATATAATGTTTTCTCTCATCACCTTATGGAATCAGAGAATCATTTAGACTGGAAAAGTCCCTTAATATGATCAAGTCCAACCATTAACCCAGAGCTGCCAATTCCACCACTAGACCATCTTCCTAAGTGCAACATTTACATGTCTTTAAAATAACTCCGGGGCTGGTGACTAAACCATCTCCTCAAGCAGCCTGTTCCAAAGTCAGCCAAGCTTCATATTGAAGCAATTTCCCATAATACACAGCGTATTACTCTTCAACCTAAAGAAACTGAAGAACACTTTCAAATTAACCAATATTTCAGCATATATTTTATACTTTAGATTATATAAAAGAGCTATTTTTCCATTAGTTGAAAATATTTAACTGCTGAGCATAATATTTAACATGTCATATCTTGGTAGGAGTGAAAGTCTAAGTTGTTTACATCAGAGATATCCTGTCATTTCAATAATTTAATAACTTTTAGTATTTTCCTAGTTAAGACATGAAGATATTAATGCCGTCCATAGTCATTTGTGGTAAAATCACTGGAGTGATTCTCAACCAGTGAATCAATTTTCACAGACGACTTGTAATAGGCTGTAGGGTGGCATGCTTGGTACTGAAAAAAAGAAGTGGTGCTGTAAGATTGAAACCATGCTTTAAGAGAATGAACAAGAGTCAGCAGCAGCTTGCTCTCCTTGTTAGGATAAGCTGGTTCTACTCTATCCCAAGAAAGTTCATTAAAGCATGGGAAATTTCTCTAACACCCACAAATGACAAGTTCAGTTGTAGGAAAAGCAGATTCTGAAGAAATTCTCTCAGCAGAGGTTTTCCTTGTATGACTTTCTTGATACTCAACTCAAAAATGCCTTCTAGAGAGAGGCAATCTCTAGCAGCTATGTATATTTTTATATACAACTTTCTTACTCTGTTTGAACCTTTTGCGCCATCATAAAGTAAGACTTTTTGCTGCAGCATCATGCAAGAGAAAGACTTGAGGAGCATAAAGACCAAATGAATAAAGCATTTTGATGGTGAGCATAAAGACTTTCATGAGAAAATTTAAAATCCTTCATTGGCTATAAACTACAGAATACCTGATGTCAAGTCAACAAATGTTAGCAAAAGAACAATGGTACAAGACTCTATATTTATTTAACATATCAGACAGCCTGTCCAAAACCACAAAATCTTAAAGTAGTTGAAGTAGCTGGAATACTAGGAATCACTTGAGTAAATCAGGTCACTTGAAGAAAATTAGCATAATGCCACTTAAAAGTCCTTTAATAAAGGACTTCCTTATAATTCTAAAGTCATTTAATTAAAATTCACAAGACTTAATAGTAGGTCAGCTACAGAAAAAAAGCTATGTCATTAAATAAAAATTCTTTTTATTCATGTCAAGATGTTTTATCTTCCCCCAGCAAGCCCTTTACAAGATTTATCTTATTTTTGATCTTCTATTTGTTCTTTTCCTCATTTTTAGTGTAATATTTCTTTCAACAAACCACAACAATTAAGTCCAGCTCATGTATTTGTTTATTCATATAACACAGGAGAGAATTTTTACAATCTGCTACTCTTTTCCTTCTAGTCATTATTTCGCTTATGAGATAATGTCAAAAGGAGATGAATACTGTCACTGGGTAATGTCCTCCCACTGCAAGATGAATGTCAAGACATTTATGAAAAATAAAGGATCACATGAAACAGAGATATCTATTTCAAAGCTGGAAAGCATTTTCCAGTCAAAATATTCAGTGCTGGTCACAAGATGTCTATTCACTTGAATTGTTTTGAAAAGATGAAACAGATGACAGTCGCAAGTATATTAGTTGCTTTCCTGCTTGACATTCATCATAAAAGTTTCATTTAATAGTATTTTAATAATATTATTTTAAAAATATTTTTTCCAGATACAAGCAAAAATGTAAAACAAGTATTGTAATACTTTCTTTAAATATTTTCTGGTTTATTAGTTGCATAGAAATGCATCATTTGACAGGTATAAAATATACAAAAATTACTAGCTAGAAAATACAAGTGTTATTTTATCAGATAGATAGATGGATAGATAGTTAAAGTATTGTGTAATTTAGCTTTGCCCATACCTAAGAATGAGCCTCTGATGAAACTTAAATAAATACACATTATTGTCACTGGGTCTAGATTTGCAGATACCTTAAACAAAGAGAAAAAAACCAAGTAGCTGGTAATACAAACATTTTTGAAATATTATAGGACAAATATAGATACCCTGTATGCATTTGATCTTGGATTTACACTATAAAGACATTTACCAGAACTGTGGACAGAGACTTCCACTTTGTTACAGCAAATGTTAAACTTAATCTAATGCTCAGAGTTGCCCTAAATGAAAAATAAAACACAGATGAAAACAGAAACTAACTAGACATGGTTACAGCTGCCTTCCTGGTTTCCACTTGCAGTGCTTAATAAATAAGTTTCCTTTCTGTATCTTTCACTTTGCTGTTTTGGCAGCAGCAGTAATGAGCTATAAGGTATGTGTGTATGGTGCCATGAGGGCATAGTCAAAAGAAAGGATCCCTGGACAAATAGCTTCAGCAATACAGCTTTAGGAAGCAAAAAAAAAAATTGTGTAACATGTTTACTCTTCAATAAAAACAAAAAATATACATTTTTAAAAATTAAGAATATTCAAGTACATGTAATTAAGAGGATAACTTTGCAGATACTAATGAAATTTGATTCCTTACTCTTTTATTATAAGAAAATTACTCTATCAAAGCTGATGAAAATGTAATAATATACATGACTTTTCTGTTGCATTGGTTATAATTAGTAGTTTCATATGAGGTTTCCTCTACTGTATGAGAAGCAGACATCAGTAATTCACGTGAGCTGATAATCATGTTACAGGTTGGTTTAATGAGATTAGTGCTTTTTTGTAATTATTATGGTAATACACCACCTGTGACTCATACAATTCTCTTCTATTAATTAGTATGTGATTGCTTTAGTATAATTCATTTCTTCTGAAGTCCCAAGTTTATTACACTAAGTTATATAGTTATTGACTTTATTATGTAGTTTATTTCATTATGGATTTGAGGGGTTTTTTGATTGAAATTTCATCTTCCTCAGAGCCCGCAAATCTCACTTTATATTCTTGGGATTCGTTTCACTGAAAGAATTACAGAAAGAGTACAAACTTAGTCAATACTTGTGCTCAAATCCTGAGAATCACCATAATTTTTAAAGCGTGACTTGAGCCATTGTGGAAACACTCTGAGGAACCGTCATACCATATCAACCGCACTTAGCCTGATTCTCAACTTCCAAGGATGATGCCTTATATTAAGGGAAATGAAGAAGTTGTCATGATTTCTGCAGTTTATTATTTAACATAGATGTAGAAAATTGTGTAGAAAATGCCAGGGTTAGAACCCTGTGAAGCAACAGAGATTTAGGGCAACACAAATGCTTCGCCATTTCCTTCCACTCAGCAGGTGACATAATGCACTGCAAACACTCAGGAAAGCTGCCCAAAGTTGGCTGTGTGAAGCCCTGAATTCTAAGGATGGGTCTGTGCTGAGACAGTTCTAAAAAAACAGTGAAGAAAAATTTGCAGTCAACACTGGAACCCTTAGATTAATGGCCTGAATGTATTTCCCATGACTTTGTATTTTACAGTAGATTTGCTTTCTATCCTGTTCTTATGTTTCTTTCTGTCCCTCAAGCAATGCTGAGGAAAGTAAGGGATATTCTGTTAAAATCCCCGTCTGTCAGGAAATTTCCTTTGAAAAAGAACTAATGTGGTAATTCCAGAACCAACCAGAAAGGGAAATTCATGCCCAAATCCTGAACGAGTTCAGCAATTTTTGGTATCAGAAAAGCGGTATAAAAAGTATGCTATTACTCCAGACCTCTGTAGGGAAATGATATGTGTTTCTCACAGAAATTCAAAATTAATTACATATTTTTTATAGACATGTGAAAAAATAGTGATCATACCTAGTGAGGCATACCAGCCTATTACTGGTAATAGATAGATGCCTTTCCAATCAATATAGAGTAAAGACTGACATCTTCTTATGAACTAAAATTTTCTATCACATTATAAAGCCAGACTCAAGCTTAATCTTATAATTTGTTTTGAGAGAGAGCTTATACTTCACCAGTATGACTGGTGAATGACTAAATAATTTTAGCATTTTTTGTTAATTGTGTGTGAAACCACTCATAATACTCTCTTAGAGAGGAAAAAAGCAAAACAATAAAACTGCTAGTTTAAGATTCTAGAACAAATATGTAAGGGCTTTTTCTATATGGTTGTTAGATAGATCACCTTTTTCTTATGTTGAATACTTTAATTATAAAAGCTGCTACAACAAATTAAATACTGTTCTCTTCAAATGCAGTGTACACATGTTTTTTCACATAGTAAACTTCATATGGGCAAATTAACATTCCTCATAATTATTTTAAAAAGTGCAAGAGTGCTATAACGGTTATTTCTTTGCAGCACACACTCTCAGTGTGTACACGGCTTTTTTGACTATGCTAATATTGTTGTTCTAAATAAAACTTTTTTTTTCAGATTGGAAAAAAAATGATAATAATTAAAATCCTGGAGACTACTGGGGACAAAAAATACAGCATTTGTCTGATTATTTATTACACAGTTCATCAATCTTTCCACTTAGGAAATAAGTTTTGTTCTATAACAAAAATGTATGCATCAAAAAATTATCATCAAGACTAGAATTTATCATATTGTTGCCTAGCTGCATCAGTGGAGTTTCTCAGAATCTCAGTGATGACAGAAGAACCTAATTAATTGCTTATAACCTGCATATTCCTATATCTTTCCAGTTATTTGCCACACAATACAGAGTGCACATTAGTGCTAGTTTGGGAATTCTGAACTTACCTCTTATTTGTGGACCAGATTTGCCTTGTGTAACTTAAGTCTACAAACAAAAGCACCTGAAGTTAGATGGGATGAATCTGGGCCTCTGAGATAGGAATTGTTTAAGCATTTCCTCCTTTTCTCCAACTCTCTGGTAATTTCTTTTTGCCACTTTTATGCTTTTTCTCCTGATTACACCACTCTCCTAATAACCTCCCCTGACATTATCAATGCACAGTTTTGCTTTCAGCAGTTTCATAGTTTCTCAAAACATGGAAGATGCCTAACAGATAAGAAAAGTACAATTCTCCTTATGCAAAAATTTCTTATTACTTCATAAGTAAAGTTGATATGAAAAGTCACATAACCTTAGATGAGTTATTTTATTCAAAATCCAAGAAAGTTAAAAAGATTGCAGCTTCAGCATTGAAGAATTTGAAAGGTATATTTCAGAGTTACGCCCTAATGCCGCATTAGTTTAAGTGAGTTTGCACCCTGGTTTTGGCTCTTTCAAACCACAGTGGCTCTAGTCTCCAGCATTCCTGGCAAGCATTTCACACACTACACTATTCTGCTATGCCTTGTTCTGTTTCTTATACCAGACTTACCCTAAAGAGCAACTAAGCATTTATTAGGATTGAAATATTTCTTTTTAGTTTCTATGTGGCAATCATTGTGACAAACAAGAAAGTCTCACTTTCCTGTATTTCACTTAGGAGAGAAAATATAGGTGACACATCGTATTAAAATACCACAACTATGGGTAGTTCTGTTTTAATGTCAGGTTTGAGATCCTTCCTGGCATACATTGTGTCAGTAGAGTTATTGTTTATATAAATACTTTCTTAATTATACCTGTGGATGTCAATATTCCAGTACTATTTGTTACTCCACAAAAACAAGATTGTTTAGTGACTGAATTTTGCACAACCAACTATCCTAATATACAGCTTTCTCTTAATTCCATCCCATGAATCATGTTATATGATTCAACTATTTCTCCATCTATTGACAAAAAAGAAATCAGCTAGTATTTGTTATTCAACATATTTATCTGTTTATTATATATTCAACACAAAGTACAGTGAGGTTGTAGACTAGACAATATTAATTCACTTTAAATTGAAAGCCTAAAAGAATTAAAATAATATTTATTTTTACATGCAAATTCTCAAGAGAAAAATCCTTACTAAACGTAAGTCAAGCTTTGTATTCTTCTAGGTTTGCTTAAAAACCTTGACTTCATCTGGCTTTGCTATTTATATATTTTTTTATTTATTAACTGATCATAACCCTAACTTCTCTTTAAGAAGAAATACTGGCAAGCAGAACCAAATATTGCTGCATAAAAGATAATGAAAGCCTTACATGAACGCATTCTACCAACAGAGAGCTAAAAAGTCCTTCATAATGTGAAAGGTTTCTGGAGTCTATTGGATAACCGACATAAGTGCAACAATTAAACATGAAATGTTCTGTAAGAATGTTTCTGGTTTTAATAGTGCCCAAAGACCGTCAGCATAACCCTCACTTATGTAAGAGTAGCGGCTATCTATGGACCTTGCATATGAAGAGTTCATTTCAGAAGCCAGGCGTAGCAGAGCTCAAACATGCTTCTTAGCCATATCTCAGGGTTTTGAAGTTGTATGCAATTCCCTTTGACCAGCTTATTGTTGGAAATTAAGTAGAATTTCTAAAATGCTCTGGATCTATCTTTAGATATCTCATTAAAAACAAGATCCTGTTCCTGAATTTATTCATCCCTACTTAATCTACTACCTCTTACCTGATTAAAATTTTTTGAAATGATATTAAAATATGGAGCTAAGGAGTTTTGATTTATAGCGTTTTACAGGAACTTAAATACATTTTTTTAATGTACATGCCACTGCTGTCAGTCTGATTTTTTTCCTGAATACGAAATTCGCAAGATTTGAGCACACTTGACTGCTGATAAATGTGAAGACCACTAACAAGGGAAAATAATCTCTATCAATGTCCTTAAAATTCATGCCTACAAATGTGTGTGAAACTTTTTTTAACAATTTTAGTAGAGAATGTGTTTAAAGGAAAACTGAAAGCAGAATTTTCTTCTCAGCAATGCAAATCAACAGGTTTACAGTGTCATCCATACTGATATAGTACTATATCTGTGTATCAATACATTAAAAGATATATTTATCCCAAATATCTAAAAGAAGACCAGAAGTTACCTGACTTTTGCATCAGAGTGGATATTATGACAAATAATTATAACGGAGTGATCACAGAATGACTGATGACTTTATGCTTTTGAGTTAAAGGGTGGTGCCCATGCAGGAGGTGAAATATACAACTAACAAAAGGCTTTAAGGGGTAATCTAATTGTTTGCAGCTTACCAAAGAGCCTCTTATACACTAAGCCATAGAATTATACAGTGTACAGCAACTAACATGCATTTTGTATGTGTGTTTATGTATTTTAATAGGTGATTTCAAGAATGTCCATTGCTGGAGCATTTCTCTATCAGGACATTGGAGTCACTGTACAATTGAAAAAATAAAAAAAAATCCCACTAACCAGAAACTTGCTAAATCAGTGGATTGATTCAGCACATTCAATACCATTATCTACAAAAACAAAGAATGCAAGATCTGGGTCAGTGAGTCATCATGTTAAGTCCACCACATGTTCATGCCTGATACTGGGCCATCTGCCTGGCAATAATCATTTGTTCTAAATTAAATATAATGAGGACATGATCAGATAATATGAAAAGAGACATGTTTCCTGTTCTGCTTTTAAATTATAAATTTCTGTTCCATCAGTTTTCATTATATATTCCTTAATTTTTCATATATCTTTCTCTTCTAATATCAACTTCTAACTATCACTCTTGCTATTCTGAAATCTTTCTGATGTTATTTTAGTCCACAGTAGTTTTCTCAATTTCTCATTAATAACTTTCTTAAAATTAGGTTTGTTTCTTGTAATCTTTTCATTTTATTACCTCCACCTATTGAATCTTCATCATTTAATCATCTTCTTTTCCTCTGTTGATTTAACCCTTTCTCCAATCTACACCTTTATAAACATTTGACTTCTACGTCTCCTTCAAATTCCTTGCAATATGCAAGCAAGAAAATCTTGCTGTTTTTTTTCTTGCCTCTCTTTTAAATGTCTTTATCTTATTTTATTTTATTTCTTATTTTTCAATATCTCATCTGCCTTCATAGTTCTGTGTGAAGTCCTATTTGACCAGTCTAGCTTAGTCATTACTTCATTAATGTCCTGCATGAACATATGTGAATTCAACCTCCTACCTTTTTTCACTAAAGTATTGTAGAAAACAAAGGTTTAGATATAATATAGATATAATATAGATATACAGATATACTAGATCAATTCTTTTCTTCTATTCCAAGCTTTAACCTGATTTTCAATTTCTCTTTTCTCTGTGTTTGGACCAAGGACTTTGCAGAGATTATTACTTCTGTCAGCATTTTGAGTGGCTAAAAAACGTTTTGTAGCCTTTTAGCCTTTGATATTATAATAAAAATGCATTGTATTTTTAAGAAGCTTGATACATAATAGAAAACATATATCAATGAAACAGAAGATATAATCCTACATAGCTGGATGAAATAATTTTGAATTTCTATGAAGAGTGAAATTTTCCAGAGCTTAGGGAAAAGTAATTTTTTTTACAAAATTGACAAAGGAAATATAACACCATCTAGTCCTTCAAGTACCAGAAAAGACCATGCTGCTTGTTAACTCTTCAGAATTAATTTGAATTCAAATAATTTTATACAAGTATAAGCAACTTCAAATTTATTGATAACTAACTAATGTATGCATAACTGCATTGAAAGTTTTAAAGATAAGTGAAATCAAATTATGTTTTCTGTTTGTAAGCTAAGTCCAGTGTTCATTTCACATTTCATCAGCTGTCCACACCTTTTTTTAAATGTGGTTAAATGAACTATTTAGAATGAAAAAAAAAACTTTTAGAATACGTACCTGTCTTCATCAAGTAAAATACAGATACTATCAATGTACTTTTTGTTTTCTGTGTGAAACTAATATCTAGAAAATGCATCAATAAGTGGTAATGTATGCAAGCCTACTTTTCTTACTAGCTCATTTTTCTTCCCTGTTGCACAGTTAAGTGGAATCATACAGTGATACATATGGACCTCTAAACCAAAGTAGTTCCACAGTGGAAATAATTTTTTCTCATCCTTCCTTTGTTTAGACTAACCCAAAATGTTTCAGGAAACATGAAAAGGTCTTTTGCATTTTACTCCCACATTCAGAGGCTTTAGAATGGTGTGTTCTGATGCAAAATTTCCCAAATTTTGGACTGTGGTATTGAATTTCTAGTGTGGGCCCACCTTTACCTTCTCTATGCAGTATATACTGCTGGTTGAAGTGGTATATTACCCTCCAAAATGGAAAATGGGAATTTTTTCCACCCCAAAATTTTCAAACTTCTAGTTTCAAATAAACCCTTAGGAGTGCAGACATAATATGGAGACAACTTCTAATTCTTGCTATTGGAGTGCATTTTTTATGGAAACTTCTTTGTCAGGTTTCAAAATTATAATCAAAGCATGAAAATTTGATGAACTCCTTTCCAAGACCCAATTCAAGTGAAAGCTATTTTATCTTTATGTGATAGGACTTACCAGTGAAGTAATTGACTGAACATAGCATCCATTGCCACACCTGACATCATAGTTTACTAACTCCAACATTTGATTCTGGAGAGCCAAAGATATTCTCACTACTCAGGAGATACAGAAAAATTAAAGAAAAAAAATATTAAAAACAACTTTACAGAAAATAAAATTTTTTGTGTGTTTTAGTGCTGTAGACTTTCCTACCTCATCTTTTCCTGTTTGGTTGGTTTTTTCAGGGTTGGGGTTTTTTTCCTTTTCTTTCTAGTAATATTTTTGAGTGGGGTCATAATCTTTTTGGTCCATATCAACTTTTTTAATGTGATACCTTCATAATCTAAATACATTAATTCACCATTGCAATCATCTTGAAAAGCTATAATCTTGAAAATAAATCATGATGTGAATAACAAAAGCTCTTAGGAAGTACTTAGACAATACTAATCTTCTCTGAAAGCATTGTGATAGCTATTTTTTTTACTTGGAAAATTAATGTAGATCTTAATCCAGGAAACAAGAGTATCAAATTTTAATATTGAGTCAGTCAGGTTATACTGACACTGTTGACAATACCAAAAGAAAAAGTTGAAGAGCTGGGATTACAAAATCCTTTCGCCAAGTCCTACAGTGAGTTCATGAAGCATTGTCAACTCTTCTTTTTCTCATATTTGGCAATTTTTCCTAAAACTAAAATTCCCAGCAGAAGTTTCTCACTTCAAAAATTTCCTTTTAGCTTTAAAAGCTAACTGTATCTTCGACATGTGTTCCAGTTTTGATGAAAGAATGAATAAACTCTTCACATCTCAGGGCCTATATGACATTCTTGCTCAGCAAAATTTTCTATAAGTGATTATGTACTGATTTGATAAAATGGTCATTATATTTCAGCATCATATTTCTTACCCAGCTTGTCTCTATTAAACAGGCATCACTACAATGGTTCCCTTATCTTTTAGCAGCCAGGGGCTAAGAACAGCTGGATGATTCATTCGGTATCCATTAACACTATCTGAAAAGAAGAGATACCAATTTCTCATTCCTTGTGACCAAATTTCTATTATTCTGTCTTCTTTATGAGTATCTTGAACAGGTAACCCAAAAGAAATTATTTTCTTAAATAATTAGTTGTGTTAGTATCAAAACTATTACTTTTAGAAAAAAAAAACCAAAACATAACTTTTTTAATTACAACAAAAAAAATTAATAAATAAACCCCGGTATAAGGTTGTACGTCAGTTATATAGCAAGATGCTCTCTAGAATAAATAAAAATGTTTGTATTCCTAGACACGGCATCACTCTATAATAGAATAATTCAAATGACACTGAAGTCAACTAATGCTTACATGTCCACAGACTTAGTAAGGTTTAACCTCAAACCTGATCCATCTTAAACTCATCTGTAATCTGTTTCATAAGGTATTGAAAATTTCTTTTCTCTCCTATGTTGGTTTGGTTTCTTTCCCCCTTTACAGATGTTTCATTTCTTCTCTGTGTTACTTCATTCTCATTGTAATAGTTAACTTCCTTATTTTGAATCTTTTTTTAAACTAGGCTGACAGTTTTTAGTTTTACCTGGTTTTCTTCTCCCAAGAGTATAGCAAACCTTTTCAATTTCCATTTAATTGTTGGATTGTAGAGCTTTCTCTGTATTTCCTGTGGCAAAAATACTCCTTAACAACCTTTCCAGGCTTAGATAGGATGTATTTCACAGTCCTGCAGTACAATTTATCTGCTTACATACTGAGAATTTGAATTGCTGAGGACTTATAGCAGTTATCCCCTTGTGGAAACCAATTTACACACACAGTCAAATCAATTTAAACATATTTCTTTCAAAATAATATAGAGCTTCCAATATTATCAGTAATATTTCCTTCTTCATTTTTCAATTAGCACAAATATTTTGTCCAAAATCAGCATTTACATTTCTCCAGAATTTAAAATATATTAAAATTCACATTTTTTATGAGATAGAATATTTAATGAATAGAAAATAATTAATATGCTACCTGCCACTCAAAGACAGGTTTTTTACACTTACTTACATATTTTGAGTGTGTGTTAAATTTGTTTGCCTTTTTTTCTTAGCTTTTGCACAGTTGAGATCCTGTAATATGTATGTTTTTTGTATTGGAATAATAATCCAGCTTTAGAATTACATCTAGGGAAGTGAAACCATCTATGTTAATACCCTTTGTAAGTGTTCAGCTGAGAGTCTTTCATAGACAGAGCATGGAGTCTGAGAACCTGATTCTCACTGGCTGTGTAACACAACCCTCCTGGCACCTTTTACATGCTATGTGTAACCTCATTCTTAAATGCAAAACAACTTGTGGAAGCCTAATGGTACACGTATTCTAGAGGTGGTTCACAATGCAAAATATTACATTTCAGATTATTTAGAGTTTCTGTGCCTTTATGAGCATTTAATGTTCTCCTGTAGACATAGTAAGAATAGTTATTCATGTTAATTATAAAAAAGAAATTTGACTTTCTATTCTGCTATAGTCTTAATCCATAGGTCTTGTGTCAGACTTTCATTTGTTCATTTCTTTATAATCAATATCCAAATTTTCAACATCTGAGACTTTAAAAAAAATTGTTCCTTCTTCTTTCTTTCAAAAGAAAATTAATTAATTGTATGAACTTCCAACCTTGAGGATTTTTTCAACCTTTGTTTTAAACTGCATCCAAGCTAACAAGACAATGTAAGGAAGCAAACCTTGTGAATTGGCAACCTGAGTAAACCTAGATTTAAATAAAATTAATGCTTTTCTACATTGTTGAATTGAATAAATATTTCTATGCAATTCTCTGAAACTGCTTCATAACTAAGCAAAAGTTAGAGGCAAAGTTAAGGTCTCCCTTGAAAAGAGAACTTCAGAGCAATGCTATTGTACCATTCACTGTGCTGGGAAACCAGTAACTCGCCTCCTGCTGAGATGTCTATAACAACGACTAGAAGGTCTCTGCAGAGTGTGGTCAGGCAGTATCCAGATGTACACCCAGTTTAGGAAGGTAAACCAAGGGACACTCTGTAGATGAGCCACCTAACAAAGAATCTTGGCCTGGGAATTAGTACTGTTTGTATGTCTGTATTTCTCTTGAACTCAGACATTTCAGAGGCTCATCTGCCAATGATCTCCTCAATAAGCTGATCAAAAAGCTGATTTCCAAGTTATGCTATAGGATACACTCTCATATGTTCATCAGTAGAATTTAAGGATATCTTTTTGGTGACAAGAAATCTTTCTCAGGAAAAACAGAGTCCTTAAAGGTAGCATCTTCTTAGCACCAGCAGAATAAGATCATTATTGAAGAACTGAATACATAAACTTTCATGGCTTGCTTGTACTTAAGGAACAACCTCTGTCTGAGAGATATGAAATGGTCATTCCTGGAAGATAAAGGGTCCTGATGTAAGCCCATGCCTTCAAAGCTATGGTTCTTCAGGTGGCTCATGTTGCAATTTAAACTGGGAAGTAGGTTAGATTTTATGGTTTTGTGAACTTTAGTTCTCATGAGGGAAGATCAGCTAAACTCTCAAATGTTCCTGATATATCCAAGCTAAGGAATGTGAACAATTATCCTGTTCACTATGTACTGTGTTTATATTTAATTTGGTTTAATTAGTTGAGTATCTAGAAACATGGGTTTGTGAAAATCTAAATAAAGTTGTAACATGCTGTATAAATCTTACTTTAATGGACACCAATCTCCATGTCTTAGGCTAAATTAGATGTAGTTTTTCTTGAATCTTTGTGTTCACAATTTTTCACTCTTAATATGAAAGTACATTTGGTTTATATTTGTCAATGAGTTGGATTTAGAAAAGCAATTTCACTGGATCTAAATTAGATGCGTGTTATCTTGAAGTTACCCAACATCCTCTACTGCCCAGAAAGATATTTTACACTCTTTGTCAAAAGAGGCTAAATGTCTGTCCTATCAAAACTACTTCACTGCGTAACATTTCTTCTTATTTGTGTTGTTCATATAAGGCATGTAACTTCCATTAACTCCAAAGCTGGGGAACTGTGCTGAAAACTGCAAGATCCCATGCTTGAAAAATACATAATTCGTATATCATAAGTTTGGTTAAAGATATATATTTAGTGGACAGCCTAAATAGAATTACTCTTACTACAACACAAAGAGATTAGATTTGTGGTTTCTATCAAAAATATATGAACCTTGAATCTTGACGTCTTGAACCTTGAATCTTGACAATGGGGCACTATACACTCCCAATGTTAGCTACTCATGAATGTAACTGTTAGGCCAAGAAAACCCATGTGGAAACTAACAAAGTTAGAAAGTTAGAAAAGAAAAATCCATGCAGTCTTTTACAGCATGATCAATTTTGAAGACTTACTTTTCCCTATATATAAATAAGAGTAGCATTTGTAATAGGTTTTACATTATTACCATGACACATTTTAAGGTCATTGCCTGATATACACTAAAACCATTTCTGGACACTAAATAAATGAGATATTAAGGACTTCTCTTGAATGCATCTTCTTCTATTCTGATAGCAATATAATCCTACTTCGTAATATAAATGCTTCAACTTCATTGAACACTGCTTATCTTGATACTGGTGGCTTTCAATGTGTGAAAAGTAACATTGAGAGTAAAAGAATTTAGGCTAACCTGTACAGTTCCTAGTGAAAAGTCTCAAATGATATGGCAGCACTAAACTTTAGACAGGTTTATTTGATTAAATTTTGATAACAAATAATTTTGTGACTTACTGTCATTCAGAAATTGCTGGTTACTTCCAAAGTGCGTTATCAGAGTATCACAGAATGTTGTATTTATGGAAAGACCTCTGGAGACTATTTTATCAGCTCCCTGCTCAGAGCTAGACTGGGTATACCAGGCCCTGTCAGGCTCAGTTCTGATGGTAGAGTATCTCCAAGAATCTCCATTCTCTTTGTGCACCTCTACAACCTCCCTGTACAACTTTTTCTAGTATTCAAATATTCTGATGGTAAAATCTTTTTCCCTAATGTGTTGCAACTTCTGCTCACTAGTTCTTTCTATGTGCTGGAGAAGAGATTGATTCCATCGTCTACACCTTCTCTACAGGTACTTGTGGATAGCAACAAGATCTCTCCCAAAAATCTTCTCTTATCTAGGCTGCACAAACCCTGCCTTCCCAGCCTTTTCTTGTATGCATGTTAACTGCTTTACTTGGCTTAGTATATTAAACTCAGTTTTCGATCTATTTACTCACATCCATTTTGTTCATGAATGACTGGAGCCACCTGTATATGCAGGACTGCCCTCAGCAGATGATAAAACAGCAGCTGGAGATGACCCCAAGCCAAACAGTGCCCTCCCTTTGGGCCACAATCCCGACTCTCACTTCACATGGTGAGCTGAGCAGGGTAGTGATGACAAGGAGTTCCTTGGCAGTGTCAGTCAGGTCTACTCTGAGACTGCAGGAAAAAGCAGCGACAGAAACAGGGCTGGAAACATTTCTAAAGCATAGGTCCATGGCCCAGGAGACAAAGATGGGGAACACAGTCGTACACCTGCAACATTAGCTTAGGAAGGAACTGAAGGAGCCTGTGGACCAGTGGGAAAATAGACAACAGGTCCAAGAAATTTGACTTGCCTAGTCAGCTCAGAATCATCTGTATTACTTGCTCCTACCCCATTGCCCTTCTCACAGGTGTTACAGTAGCTGAAGTCTCCTATGATACAAAGGCACCTGGTTTTGCACAGCTTCCTTCAGATGTCTGAAGTGGTTCTCTTACTGGTTTGGTGTCTTGTAGCAGACACCCATTAAAATCTCTGTCATGGTCAGCTGTCCTCTGATTTTCCTGGTGAGTACTTGATGGATCCACTACCTGTTCTCAGCATTAATTCTCTCCCTGTGCTATGTTCCTCCTTCCTCTTCACCTTTTCTGCCTGTCCCCACCAGAAAGCCCTCTTCCATTCATCAACACACTCTAGCCATATGTGAATTAACTTTACCACATTTCATTATTCTGAGGGAAATTGTAGAAGTGCACAAGTGGGCAGATTTCTAATCCCTCTTGTCTCCCAATTCATACACATTTGCATACGTGCACTTGAGGTATCTCCTCTTCACTAAAAAAATTAAGATGATATCCTCTGTGCCTGTGTGTACTGTGCCTTTAAGTCACCCTCAGAGCTCTCCAGTGTCTTACCCTGAGAAAGGTAACCCAAGAGTATTGCTGGTGTCCATGCAGATGATCAGAAAGGGCTAACCCCATGAGGATTTGCTGGTCACCATCATTTTCTCCACACTGTCTCAGATATAAGCCTCACAAGACCAAAAAACCTCCCAAGACAACTATGCGGTCCTCACATCCCACAGAGATGTAGTGTGCCCTGTACTTCCACACTGCTGTTGATGCTTCCATTTCTCATCATGCTTTGATCATTAGTCCCTGACAATCCGATATGAAGCCCTTTTCATTGGTTTAGCAGGCATGAAGTCCTCCAGTATAAAGTCATGCACTTGTTTGTTCACTTTTAAATTGTCAGCAACAAATACTAATAAAACTGTAAAAAGTGCATTCTGTCTTACTAAGTAAAACTAAAGTATAAGACTTGGAAGTATCTTCTTTGCAGCTTGAATATAACTTAATTTAGGGAACTTTAGGTGAAGTTTGATGCCATATGTGAGTGTAATACTAAAATACTTCTGTGTAATACTAAAATAACTTAATGCCTCTTGTTACGCTTGCATTAATGTACTGTGTTTCTAATCAGTTGTTTTCCAGAATTTAACCTTGGGACAGGTTTTTGGTTTTCTCATTATGTGTCTCTGCCTCAGGCTGTATATGTGTGACTGTGTTTTGTGGATTTTTTTTCTGGTATCTGGACATTGAGATAGCAGAGAGGTGCAGATATGTTAACACTGGCGCTTTAGCAAAACACGTTGCTTTTTTTTATAAGAAAGTAATAATAACATAAATACCTTCTTGAGAAGCCCCTGCTAGAGTTTACTCTAAAAACAGGGTTCATTATGTCATGGTTAAACACTTAAATTTATATGAATAGCAAAAAATTCTTGATTGATATTTTCTGGTGTTTTAGATCATGTATAGTGTAGATTCATGATCTCATTCAAAAAAGGCAGCCTAACAATAATTTGATGTACAAACTGTGAGGAGGAAATGTGAAGGAAAAATACATCCTTATCTTATTAGATAAATAGCACAACATGATTGTTTCAGGTAAAGAGCACACAAATAGAAATTTGACTGGAAGGATAAGGGGAGCAATTATGTTCATACTAAGAGGAAATTCAGCTAGAAGTCTGGACAGAGCTGTACTCTTGGAGAAAGAGCTCTTGAGAGGTTAATTTAAAAGATGCAAGAAAACTGTTTAGGAACAGACAGAGACAAAAAATGTACTAGCTTTGAGGAATTCTATAGAAACATTGGGTTTAGTGGAAATCTAAAAGTTGCTAGTGTACAAGTACATAGAATGAGTCTTCCACAGAGAATGTAGAATATGGAAAATGTGACGGTTTCTTATCATCAAAGGTTTCAGAACAGCATTCTCTAGAAATAATTTTCTAATGGATTGTAAATCAGTGTGCTTTTTTTTATGAGAGGTTTTATATAACTCAGCTGACTGTAATAACAGGATCCTGTTATTCAGTGACCTGAGATGTTCCTTTCAATGATGTACAGTATATGTATGGAATAGGAAAATAGGAGCTTTTTTCAGGCAGAAAACAAGAAGAGAATATCAGCCTCGGTAAGAGTGAAGGTGGTATCATGAAGACAATCTGAGAACTGAGAATATATCTGTTTTCTCTTTAGAAATACAAGGGATAGGAGAACAAGAAGTACGTAAAACCAAGAGAAGCAAAAAAAAAAGAGATAGGCCTGGTCAGATTGAAAATCTAAGAATATTCTGAAGGATACATTTATATTTTCAGTTTTTTAGTTAAAAGTACATATGTTTCTATCTTGTTCATTATTTATTGAGAACACAACTCAAATCTGTCTCAGTTTAATTAAGTAGGTGCATTATAATACGTTTTCTGATCAAGTCTTTCTTTCTTTCTTTCTTTTCTCACGTCCTTCCTGACTCCCTCAGATTCCCTTCATTTCTTCTTCCTCTTCTTCTCTTTCTCTTCTTTTCTTTCTTTCTCCAAAACCAAGCTACATTATTGTCCAAAATAATACAGCATAGTGATTAGATACATTTCTAAGTCTGCTACATGGAGACACTCATCTCCAATCTGTACAAAAAATTTCCTTAAATTTTTTGTTGCTGAGATATTTTCTTTAATTAGGAGGTGTCAGAGAGAGGTTCTCTATTGCCCAAAGGCATACTTCAGACAGCCAGGCAGTCTTTTCCCATGGTAAGTTGTAGACGTAGCATCTGCTATTCATCAGTGTAACATTTGCTATTCAGCAAAGAATTGTTTGGCACTATCAGATATCTGGTATTCCCTTGCCTGCTGCTTTTTGGTGTTTAAAAAAAAACCCCATATAAAAGAAGTAGTGATAGTAGTAGTGATAGTTGCGGTATTAAAGTGGCAGTCTAATACTTGTATCAAAATTTCTACAGGCACTTTCTAATAATTTTAGGTGTTTTTATTACTTTTCAAACTAAATCAAAATTTTAATCTTTAATTCTTTATGATCCAATAATGGTTAAAATACTGAAGAATCCACAAATCATTTGGTTGGCTGAGAATTCACATTTTCAATGCAACAGAAACAGGTATTCTGCTTTCTATATGTCTTTCATTAATCTAGACCTGAATAAAGACTAGATTATAATATTATCAATTGCCTTTGAACAGTAATCCTAGATCATCTTTAGTCTCTTGGCTTTTCAACAAGAAAAAATCCTGGATTTTAATTTCTGGTTTGTGAAAACTGAGCCATAACTAGATGCACAGTTATCACAGTTATTCAGTTCTAAAATAAAACCTTAAGAAACAGTGACCATTTCACAAATATATACGAATTTTGTATCTGAAATACTACTCTTCAGTCTTAGCAGAGATGACTAAAATATCGTTGCTGTTTTGGGGTTTTTTTGGTTAATATAGTGAGGACTCTAGATTTACAGAATGAAGCATTGGATCCAAAACCAAAAATTATTACAATTTCAGAATTTAAGAGAAATTTTTAAAAATAGATATTAAAATTGGCCCAATGACATTATCTAAAGTAATAACTTGACATTCAAAATTTTTGAGGCCCACTGACATTAACAGCTAACAGCTAAACCCTTTTGTTTTATTTTCTCTAGAGTACTATTTCAAAAAAATTATTTGAAGAAAGTTTTATTCTTCTCAGAAGTATCTGTCTTTCGTACTCTTAAAAGTTAAATGGTGCCTCAGATCTTATCAGTGTTGGTGTAGGAACGAATTAATTCTTATTCTATGTACTTGTTAGTTTGACTCCAATTATTTGGTTGTTTGGTTTGGTTTTTTTTTAAATTTTTTATGGATTAAAAAAAAAAAAAATCAACATTATTCCGTTTTCCAGAATTGTCTGTTTGCTTGATGTTCCTTCAAAGAACTACTAAGATAACAAGCCTGAAGATTGTGTTAGTAAAAGGATGTTAAGCAGTCTAAGAAAGTATGGTATTTGTTATCATAGCTCCTCTCTTTGCAGTCAATGAGTGAATTGTGACAAATTAGGTAAACAATTCTACTCTGTGGAAAACTTTCTTTAAATGATGATTTGCTCACTATATCATCTTTATTTTTATGTGCTTTCTATATTTAATATACAGGAAGGTGTGTCAAAGGAGTAACAGCCACTTTACCGATGTGTATATAATTGGTAACTGTCTGCTCTGATTGATAACAATAAAACTTTAACCAAACTTTCACACATTTGTTTCCTGTTAGACTACTGCATTAACCTTAATTTTCAGCTGGTATTTGTTTATCTGCTTGATGCAGCACTTTGCCTGCATTTGTTTCTTTGATGTTTACTCAGAGTCTTCAGGGGGTGAGAAGGGATTTTGTATTTCAGAGGAGCTTAACTTCGATATATTTACACCATTATTAAAACCAGGTGGTCCACAACAGAGGTCAACAACTTCTCAAAGGGAACATGATACCTAGTATTTTGCTTTGCCAGATCAGAGTTAAGAACATTGCTTTCCCAGAAGGGGCTCAGGAGGAGCCAGGAAAGGATTTTGTTTCTTTGCAAAACTGGAGTGTTTTGCTTCATTGAATCAGTTTGTTTAGCCATGTCTTTCCTCTGTATAAGTTTCAATCCCTCTGACTCCAATCTTTAATGTAAACAGTGGTACTTTGCTATAGATGAGATATACTTTTTAAAGTTTATTTCTCATAGAAAAAAAGTTTAAATATTATAAAGGCAAATATTTCTAATAATACAGTTTGTGATCTATTGTGATTCCCACTGAATTTGAAAAAATATTCACAGAAAATGTCGTGCATATAAATGTGTTATTTCTTGTAGTATGTTTATTGTACAAACAGCACAAAATTTTACTTCATTGATATGCTGGGGAGACATTCAGTGAAAACACAGCTCTTATCTTTGAGTTCCACAGGAAGGGCTGGTTACATTGCATTTTCTGACCAGCTGTACTGAAGAGTAATATCTTCATTTGGGGGTGGATGAAGTAATTAAGTAATCAGTTCAAAAGTGCTGTTTTCTAGATTTGTAAAAGAAGATATTTTCCCTGAATGTTAATGTGGTTTACAGGCTCTGGGCTAGACTATAAACTCTGTTTTTCAGTTGCAAATCTCAAAAAAAAAGCAAAACAAAGTGCAGAATCTGCAAATGCAATAGAATATTTCCAAGATAATGTCTTCACATTTTATCTGTTGCTGCAACCATTTCTCAATAGGGAGGCCTTAACAGGGGTTTTTAGTGCTGAGATCAGACAAAACAAGTCCCAGATATCCTAACCAATAAACATGTCAATAAAGCTTTGGTGAAAACAAGTATAAGCATTCAGTATCACACAGAACTCAGTAAATGCTAGTTTAAAAGAGTGTTATTTGTCAGTAATAATGCAATTCTAGTAGGAGTCTTTCTGAAAACTTTCAGTTTGTTCCTACTTAATATGGAGCAAGCCTAACATAAATTAAGATAAACAATACATAACAAAACTTTCAGAATGGCTATATTTTGGTAATATTTTAGGATTTAAACAAAATTCAGTGTATTGGTATCAGATGTATTCTATGTCACCTTTACACATTTCTTTAGAAGAAGACTTAAGGCTTTGTAGGCTGGAGGATTAATATCTTTAAACTGGCAATATCACAGTGCTCAAAGCATAGAATTTGCATACCCATAACTGAAGTTTTAAAACAATTGGAAAACTGAATAATTTCCAAATTAAGACCAGGATATTAAGGGTTATCTTGTGTCACATAAATAATTGCATGGGATTATTAATGTCAGACTCTCTTACCTCATCTCAATGCTTAGGTTTAAATAGCTCCAGATGAACTTTGGGCAAAACAGATGAATGCTTGAATCTGACTAAATAACTCATCTATACTCATGATTTAGGATACTAAATCTAAGAGCCCAGAAATTAAAAGGCAGTTACATCATCTGTTCTTCTAATGCAATCTGGTCACATTTTTGATTTACAGCTAATTGTTCTGCACAGTTGTGGGGTTTTTTTTCACAGCACTTTTCATAAAAACAATTCTGGAAGAACTATCTTTTTTATCCTTCAGTATACTCCATTCTATGTAGAATGCAAGTTTCATTCTGTCTTTTAAAATGGAAATGCAAACCAGAAAAGGAAGAGTCAAATTGCTTCTGATAAACACGGCTCTGCCTCTGGAAGCTTCTAGATGTTGGGGTTTTGAATATAGAAAGAATATGGACTATATTCCAAAGAAATAACAGCATAAAGTAAGGCTGCTATAGGCAGATTTAGTATGCATTCTTATTTGCATGTTGAGTTGTTTGCCTCTATGCTTCTTCACTGCAAGTGAGTATTTCCTAAAGGCTGAATAATATCCCAAGTATTTGACAAACTCTATGTTTTGTTTTCTGAAGCTGTATAGGCACAATATTTCCAGCCAAATTGTGAAAATTTCTTGACTCACTCTGGATTCATATAAGGTTTCTTTTTTTTTTTTTTTTTTAATCTGTGACTGAACTTCTTCAACATGATGATAAATTTTTATAGAAAAACAGGATTTGCAAACAGCAAGGATGTGTTGATGATAGCTGGTTACTATAAGGCACAGGGGATCACAGAGCAACTTTTGATGAATGTCCCTGGCTGTAGATACATAATTGTCTGAAATCAGTTTTTGTTACAAACACATTTATATTAATTCATAGTGAGTATTTCAGCTTCTTTCTTCGAAAGTAATTTACCATTTGAATGTTTTCCCCTTTACAGTTATGTAGCTTATTCAGCATTTAATTCAACTCCTAGTTTTGTACATATACCTTCTTAAAATCTTATGGATACTTTAATTGGCTAAAATTTCATTACAGCAACACAACCCTCTGGGAAGGAACTGACTGTATTCATTGTAAGATTTTTGTTGTCTTGACTGCATGAATCATTGCAGTGACTAAGAGTTCATTTCTGTCTTCTGACTTTCCTCAAACTACCTCTTCTAGGCAGTTTTTGTTTCTGTCTTTTGTTTCTGTCTGAAGTCTGAAGATTCAAAGAAACTGTTTATTAATACCTTCAGTGCCTATGTTGTTCTAGAATTGAAGCATATTCAGTTACATTAATTTATCAATAATTTAGTTTTCTGTTTTCTATTACTATGTGTTTTCAAAGTTGCAGAAGGACAAATAAAGTGCATTTTCTAACACAGCAGTGGAATGCAGAGATTAATATAATACTATGTAAGAGTGCCCTTCTATGAATCAAGGAAAAATTAAAGACCTATGATTTCCAGAAGCAATTATTTGTCCCTGAAAACAAGTACCTTTCTTATCACATCAGAATTTTTTAAAGTTCAGTTTTGAAAGCTTTGAAAAGTCAGCATCGTGCACCTTCATAACAGTGAATTTTACTGTAACTTACACTGTTTAATTCTTCAGCTAACAGTTAGCCCTCAAAGGCAGCATTTTGTGCAGAAGTGGAAGCAGACAGTCTTCTGAGGACAAGGATGGTTTTGGTAATGGTGGGCACACTGTGGGGTCCCCAGCAGCGTTCACGGGCAGTTCAGAGGCCTATACCCTGCATGAGCTCCCATGGGAGGGTGTAGTTCTGCAGGTCAGGGGCTGCAGTGGCCTCTGGGATTTCTATCTGGGGCCACAAGCACTAGTCTGCACTTGCAGGAAGCATGTACTGGTAGGGGATTTGCAACAGAAATCATGAAGCTGTGGGAGGAGGTCAGCAGACCACATGTCTTTCAAGGCACTGCACTACAAGAGCTGAAACTGCTCTTTCAAGCTGCACTGAGGAAGCGGAGACAGCACCTGTGCTTGTTAGACTGGGAAATGGAGACAACCAGGCTGGTAAAGACTGTGATCTTGTGAACTCTGGCACCAGGATGATCGTTCCTTTTCCACATGAATCTACGACCTACAGAGCAGTTTTAGGGGCCCAGCACAGCCAAGGGCAGGAACTTCTTCCCATCAAAGACTTTGATGTGCCTGTGCCTGAGACCCGTGGCAGCACTGGCAGGATAAGGCAAAGAATGGTGGTGGGAGACTCCCTGCTGTGGGAATGCAGGCTGCTAAGCTGACTCAGCCTGTTAGCAGGGGACATTTGCTGCATGCTGAGGGGTTTGGTCCAGAACACCATGGATGGGCTGACAAAGTTTGTTCAGCTTGACAGGTAGTCAGACTATTATTCCACATTTCTTCTCCATAAGGGCACTAGCAATATGCCTGGGAGGTTAGGACTTCATAAGTAGTGATGAAACATCTTCAGGGAATGAGAAGAAGGGCTTGGTGCATGGTGATTTTTGCCTGATCTTGCTGGTGAATGGGAAAGGCTTGCAGGAAACGAATGAATCTTGGAAGTCAAAAGCTGGTTGCACATTTGGTATTGGCAATGGAGTTTTAATTTTTATCACCATGTGACCTCTGTGAGAATTGCTTGGAAGAGAAGGGATCCATCTGACCAAATCAGGAAAAGTGTGTTTGTTACCCAGCTGGGTAACCTCAACAGTACTAATCTATTAACAAGAAGGAAGGGAAAGAATGGTCAACAATAAAATGAAGAAGCAATGCACCAAGCTGGCAAACAAAATAAGAGGGATTATGTAAACACTAAGGACTTCAACAGCTGGACTACTGCCATGGACAGAGGCAGATTCTTCATGAAGGACAGGTTGGGAAAGTAAAAAGAGAGGGCTGCCTTTCATGTAGGACAGCAGGATTTATGGCATTCTTTGTCTGGGTGATGGACCAACCAAATTAGTGTGCAGACCAAAAGTGGGAAATATTGTGATAGGTGCCTGCTACATACTGTATTAATAAAGAGGAAGCAAACTATGCCCTCTTCTGACAATTTCACATTCATAGGCCCTTGTCTTCTTGGGAGAATTGACTCAGCCCAATGCATGCTGGAGGGACAACACAATAGGGCATAAGTAATTCAGGAGTTTCTGAGGTGCGCTTCCAACAGCTTCTTGACACAGGCAATCAGAGACCCAGGAATGGGAGATAAACTACTGGACCTAACACAGAACTGGAAGAAAGCAAATTCTTCCTGTCTCCATGACAGCAATCAGAAATACTTGGGAAACAACAGGCCAATCAGCCTCACTCTGATCCATGAGAGTTCATCTTGTTCACACAGACAGTTTCCTACTTCTCCTCAGTTTAATTTGGTTTTGCTTTTGTTTTGTAAAAAAAGACAAACTTTTTATTTAATCTGCATGGTTTAATGTATAACATCTTTAAATCATGTTCAATGGTTCAAATGGTTAAATGAGTTTAACATCTTGCCAAAAACTAAGAAAACTTCATTTTGATAGCACTTAAGAAATGGTGGAATGGTGTTAAGATATTAGCTGTTCTTTGGGTTTTGGGGTTTTTTTAATGTAGTATTTCAAGTTTAAGTTTTCTTAACTAGGAATTTTACTGAATATCAAACAACAGATTTTAACAACTCTCTCAGGAAATCAGGAAAAAACAGAGCACCTTTATTAGCCCACTGTGTTCACATAATTGGATCACTTGCCCTCTGCCACCACTGAGTGAAACATTTGTATTGACTCACAGGTCAAGTATCCATTAAAATAGTGATAAATCAATCACCATCCTTGCCCCCATGTACAGAAGTACAGGAGCTCTGAAGTAATGACTGCTGTTCAATGATAGCTTAGTGGGCTTTTCTGTCTCCCATAATGAGACAGAAATCTAGGGTAGTTAATTAAGGCACTGTATATTTGAACACCTTCATAAAAAGTCAGTGAATCAGTTGACACAAATCAAGGCATGAATCCAAGAAAGTGCAGGTGGGATGAAATGCATAGAGCCTATCAAAGCTCATCAAATTTGAAAGTCAAAGACGTGAGTTCCTCAGTTGGAAAATTCAAAATTATGTGTGCTTCTCTTTTCCTTGATCTTTATTGCTTTTTTCTGTATAGCATATAAGAGCTATGTGTACTAACTGCAATTTATACACTGAAGTGCAACCACATTTTTATGTTTAGTTTACATAAACAGTTATTAACAGTATCCCACAACCTTCCTATTGCAATAATTCTCTGTAATTATTTTCTTTACATTTTCTTTGAGCGATAGTACTTGTCTGAATTGGGAGATTTTGCCAGCCTCTTTGCATTTTTCTAATAAACGCAAAATGAAAATGATCTTGCAAGGTGGCAGGGTGTTTGGGGATGTCAGTGTAATTATTGCAAAGGAGAGGAAGCATCCTCATAAGATGATCAGTCTATTTAGTGAAGAAAAATTCCCTGATGAGTTTTCTTCCTTTATGTTTTCAGAGTGTAGATTTTACCTCTCCATATTGTGGTCATTTCTAATAGAAAATTCATAGACAATAAATATTTGGATCTCTGGTGGGCGTCTCATTCTCACTTTCCAAAAGTTATCCTAGCCATTTGAGACGACCCCTTAAGGAAAGTATTTTCATGTCTCGGAATAATAACAGACTTCTCTAGAAGCAGTATTAGGATTTGGGACTGTATTAAATCATACAGACCTCTCACTCACTGAATCCTGCATTAGACTTTGCTGTAAAAATACATGAAGGACTGAAGAAAGCAGAGGCAGTTTCTCTTTTGAAAACAAATACTGAAATGTACAGCAATCTCTTTTCTGTCTCATACACCATGAAAGCGAACTCCATCATCTGCTCGTGATGGACTGTTACAGAGGCAGTCCAGAACAAACGCTGTCACAATAGTGCTTGTCAGATGAATACTCACTGGAGGAAATGAAGTTCCCCCTGGCATAAGGAGATTCAGTCCTCTGACTGGTTTTATACCACATAACCTAGTTGTTCCATAATGAACCTAAGATTAGGAAACTGCAGGCGAGCAATAGTAGAGTTTTATTTCTGTTGGATCAGATATTTCTCCCCAAACAGGAGAGAATTTTCTAAGTAGGAATTAAATATTCAGATATTTTGATTTTTCATGTATTCATTCAGAAATAAAAAAATGCAATCCATTCATCTATGGCAGTCATTAGACATTGACACATTCAGTACCTCTGTCCTTCTTCAGTCATTGTTCTGACCACTGTAATCATGGGCTGCTGCAGTGGGTCAGCCTACTTAACCTCTAAGACAACATTCAGTAGTATTCAGAATTATCTTTATCTCATTCCCATGTAGATTATGAGAGTTTTCATGTCTTCAGTTACTCTTTCTTTTTCCTGTTTGTTAAATAGAAGCTTGACATCTGATTTTTTTCCCCTTTTAAAACACTCAGTAACTGTTTTTTGTATCCATTTGCTTTCCTGATTTTTTTACTGTTGAGACTTCAACATATTATTTTGTCTAATGTGCAACACTTACATGTTTTGGCAACTGGAGTTTTTTTTGTAAAAACATAATTGTAAACATAACCATAATTTTTTATCTGACAGTAATCAGTGCAGAATAAAGAAAATCCATAGATCCGATCCCCAAGTGAGGGAAAAAAACAACTAAAACCAAACCGTAATGGCTCTCCCTACTGCTCTTCCACACATGCATCTTGAGTGTATTAGTTGAGAAGCTGGAAAATTCATTATGCATACATATAATTGAGACAATCATCATGTCACACTTTTTATAGTACAATGCCCTTTCTTCACATTGGCATGAGGTCATTGCAAGATGGCTAAAATAAAATGAAATTAGAACAGTCTTTCATTAATTGCAGATTCTCAGGCTGATTGTGTTCACTACATTTCCTTTAGATTTACCTTTTGATCTGTTTTCTATCCTTATTTGTAGGCAGGCAGAAACACTAGCCAGAAAAAAGGGGAAAAAAAGAGAGGTGATTATTCAACAATCCTTCTGAAGATTCATCTGTGCCACACAACTGTTCTTGCAGAAAAAATTTCAGAAACACCAAAATGATGAATAACAGTGAGAGGAACTGAAATAAATTTCTGTATGGTTTTCGACTAAGTGCTAAATTCTGACATTGTTTTGCTGTACTCACTTCTGCATTATCAATATGTGCCTAAGCATTGTAAATCCCATTTCAAAACAACAAAATTAGGGCATGTAGAACTGATAGACATTCTTAAATGACACTTTCAAGTTTGGAAGATAGTCCTTCTCCATCTGAGATATTTAAGTGAGTCATAATTCAGTTTAATAAATTTGTTTGTCACTGAAATCTCATGTAAAATTACAGTCCCCTTTCTAAACCAGGGCTTTAGGAATTGAATAGCAGTCCGAGAGTCAAAAAAACTCCCTTTCTATGTACTTTCCAAATATTTTGAGAAATGTTGCACATATGTTTTATGTACTAATTTTCATATAAAGGGCCAAGAAAAAATTAGTCAGGATAGAAATTCCTTTGTGTGCAAATATAACATAGGGGCCTAATGTTTGATATGAAATTTTAGATGCTTCATGATAAAATGTATGTTCAAAATATGCATTGCTTGAAAATGGGGAAAGATATACATAGAGATTTGACATATCATGCTCATTATTTATCTACTAATTAAATTGAGTAGTGTCTGCTCTTGGATCCACATTTTATGCACATTGTTTAATATGTCTTTACTTAAATAAAAGCATTACATTCACTTTACTTCTTAATCTATGGTCATATAATAAAACAACTATAAAATGTTCATAAAACCTGGTAGTGCATGAATTCTAACAGAAACTGTTTTTTAAAAAGTATATTATGTTAATATATTAAACAGAATGAAATTACTCTTTTGCTCCCTAGTTGACCCTAATTACTACACTCATAAACTACATAACTTTTGCGTCCAAGAAAATTAAATGGATAATGAATTCAATTTCTTTTACACCATATATTATATTTAAATTAAAATTATTTCTACTTAACAATATATATAATTTTACTTCTTATTAAATCATTATTTTCCTCACTTTCAGGTAAATAGAAGTTCATATTACTCAGAATGTATTAGACGTCACATTTTTAAGGAAAGAGGCATAATAGCAATGACAGTTATATTTCTCTGTCTATGAACAACTTAAGGCTATCTTTTAGTATCTTGACTTAGAAAGTTAATGCAATTGGGCTTCTGTTCTAAAGGGCAACTGAGAAGTCTCATGTTCACGTATGGTCAACTATTTTACTTCTTTTTAAAATTATGAATTGCTTACTTTAATGTTTAAAATCAAATCCATATTTCAGTGAGACTTCTAGGTATTCTTATCAAGCATCAAAAGTCCAGGTTGTTCTCTTGAAGGTAATGAAACTTGGTCTAGAAGGCCTTTTCTTTCCAAAGAAAGCAGCTTTGTCTGCCATTCCTCTGGACAGACTGTAGAAATCCTGTTGTTCTTATGAGAATTGTGCCATAAAAAGTCATCAATTTCTCACATCCAGCAAAGACTGCAGCTCCGAGTTGTTAATCTGCTATGCAGTCACTCATATAACTGTGCTTCTTAATTCTAAGGTAGCTCAAAGAACTTTCCATGTGAGCCTTTTGAGATGTCTTAAAGATACTATGTGCAAAATGATCAATTCACACACTGTTCTTAAGTCACTCATGGAAGATGGGGAATAAAAAAGATTTTTTAGCAAAATTTTCCCTCAAAATTTCAGCTGTGAGCAGCATCCATCCAGAATTCCATCCAGAATTCATTCCTAACAAGCATTATGTGCAAAAGTATATGTCGACAAGGACAGGTGAAAGAGAATATGCTCATTTCATTTTATCTATTTCAGTTTTATTACGATGCATACATATTTCCAGCTGTCTTTAGAATACACTAATTGAATTTTTTTTTTTTATTTTGCTTTCCTATGCAAGAGCCAGTCCTACAGTCCACATAACTAAAACATAGTATCTGATCTTTTGTTATATTCTGATTAATATATGTGTTAGTAACTGGGCAAGGTACAAATTGATGCTTGATGTAGGCAACAAAACTTACCAAAATGCACAAGGGAGATGGCAAGGTTTTTTAGCTACTGAATTTCCATCTTCCTGTGGAATATGCTGACTTTTCTAAATTATGTTTTCACCCTCTTTTAAGCAAGAGCACTTGTTAATCAACACCTTTGTAGTAACCTTTTCTCTCCATCATGAACACAAAATAGGTGATAATTACTTTCACAAGCCACAGAAATTTTTTCTTAGTTACAGATTTATTGAATATACTGAGCCATATGAATGACTCACATTAAGGGATACCAACAATATTGTACTCTTCAAAAAGTGAAGAAAATTAAGATAAAATAGCTATATTTTATTTCTTCAATGATACATATTTCAGGTGTCTTTTCAGATGTGCAAACAAGTTTTCAAATTACTGTCACAATTTGACAGCAAGGCCATTTTTCACTTTTTGATATTTTGCTTTCCCATTCTTTGAGATATTTCAGTGCATCAGCTGTTTTTTCAGCTGTGTCCAGTACCTGGCCATATGTGCACTACATGCTTGTTTTGTGAGAAATAAACCATCATAGAAGGTAAGTTCAGCTTACTATTCCAAAGCCTTATACAACCAAAGTCCGAAATTATAATAAAACATTGCATTGCTGTAACACAAAAAGAGTAAAGAGCAAATTTTTAATAAGAGGGGCAATAAATTGCAATAACAACCAGTTCAGGCTAGCTTGACCATCAGCTATTATTTTTTCAAGGTAAATGTAAATAGAACATAAAATAGGAAGTGTGATCATTAGAATTCTAACTGCTGATAAGCAGGTATTATTTTTTTGAGAGAGAGTCTAGAGAGTCTTAAATCATATCATATGTTATCAAACTCTATTTCTTTCCTTCCATGTCTCCGATCTATTTTTCTATTGCAAGATTTTAAAGGCCCTTCTTCACAAATCTGTGTTGGCCTGATTTTGGATCACTGATTATTATAAATGTAACTGACAACCTCATTTTTTCTTTACGGCTGTAGGTGGAACTCAATTATAATTCTCTGCTATATATGTGTGTCTATATATGTATATATATCTATCTATATATACATGTATATATATGTGTGTGTATATATAAGTGCATGTATATATATATGTGTGCATGCGTGTATATATATAGGGGTGTGTGTATATATATATATATATTTAAAATTGCAAATGCTTCTGGAGTGGTTTTGATTAAAACAAAAAAACTTTCTTACAATAAAAGGGTTTTTACTAGTTTTGGAAAGATTTGATGCAAACACCTTCAAAGTCTTTGGAAAGATTTCTGTTTTCTAAAAATAACTTCATATGTCATCTCTCTGTCCTTAATTAGGGATGCTGAAAACAGTGAAGAGCATAAGCAGCAGAAGTCTTCTAAAGCTTGTTTTACTTAATCACTTATATTATATGAGCTTTCATTTAGATGCAGTGTATAGTTAGCTATTTATATATTTTTAGCAGGGAAACAAATGAGCAACTTAACTCTATGATAAAACACAATTTTAGAACATCCTATAGTTATTGTTTTGTCCCACCTTAATACCAAACACCTGTTCTGGCTGTTCTAGCTATTCCGTTCTCAGCAGGTTGCAATTGCCAGAAGACATTCGTTACTGACTAGTTTATATCCATGCTTTCATATAAAGTCCATGACACTAAATGTTTCACCTGTGTCTCCCTAATGTTTACCATCCTGAAGTATCTACTTGGAGCTGTGGTATTTTCCACAGCTGTCCTTTGTAGAGAGGTAAAGATATGAATTTTAAAACAACATGGTGAATTAATATTTACTGTAATTTTTTTTCTTTTTCTAATCTCTTCTACTTTGCCATAGCAGGAACAAAGTAGAAGGTGTCTGTTAGAGTTTTACAGCAGTGAATTTTGCTGCAAACGCTAGGAACTATTCTAAGGCCTACTTAGAGCACTGGCTCTTTTCATGGGAAAACTGAGTACCTTTCTGATTCCATATTCAGCCTTGACATTTCAATTCCTGACAGTTTCTTGCTCTTTTTCAGTAACTGAACTTAATGAATTTTTATTCCCAAATATTTTCTCTCTTGCAAGTTTAAAATAGTGATGTGTAAAATAGTGTTTTTAGAAACACAACCTGTTAAATTATCATACTACCTCCAGTACAAAAAAAATGCAACTATATAACTAGACCGAATATAAAATCAATAGTTTTACTAAATTTGGTAAAGAGAGATAAATATCTGAGAAAAAAAAAACAAGTTTTAATGATTTATGAATAGATAAAAATTTTACTTTTTTACCAAAATATTTCTTTATTTCTTTTTCCTTGTATGATTTTCTGCAGCCAAAATATATGTACAGATGGTATTCCAAAAATGCCTCAGCATAGCTTCTTTCGTAGCTAAAAGGTCTGTTTAAGGTTTTACTCCAGTTAGAAGATAAGTCTTTTAAACAGGCAGTGACCTAGATATTATAATTCTTATTCTGGCAGTTCTCCAAATGTTGAAGTTATTTATGTCTGATATTTTAAATATTAAATCAGCAGATTGATACTATCAAAACCACTGGGATCCTATCTCATTTTTTTGCAGTCAGCACATATAATAGTATTCCTTACTATAAAGAGTGCAGACCACATGAAACCTTTTTTTAGCCAAATGTTACCTAGATTGAACTTTTCCAGTATTTCTTACAGTTTAATATAAAACACACACACAAAATCAAAAAACAACCCACCAAACAAACAAAATCCACAAGGATTCATTTAAAATTAATTAATCATACAGTGATTGTTTGTTCCTTATACCAAAACAGTCAGCAATATTGCCTGATTTTCAATCTTAGTTGTCTATGTTAATAGTATTTCCATTCACATTTGAAAGCAGGATATAAAAATGAAATAGAAAACTTAAAGAAAGTTTGGTTTCTTTTTAGGGTGAAGCTCTTTCAAAAAACAAACCAATTATTTTATTCTAAACAAGTATCATGTTTTTCAGAATCCCTAATAACAAGAAATATTACTGCATACTTTGATGCAATGGATAGCCACCCAAATTCAGAAAATATCCATGTTGTTCCCATGAAGTCAGCAAGACTAGACAAGACAACTGGTACTGTGACCAAGAATAGTGTTTTCAGTAGAGAATATTAGATTTTTAAGTGATAGGCTGAGTCAGGAGTGGCTATTCACCACTTGAATGAAGTAAAGCAGTTAAGCTGGCACACAACCAGAAGAATGAAGCTGAAATTAATTTAGTATCTGCTGTGTTTTATTTTCTGAAAGGGTCTGTTGGAAGAAAGACCAACTAATAAGCATGTAACATTTTTCCATCACTATATTCTAAAATCTCCCTTGCGTATTCCATGTCTTGTGTTTGATTACCTCTTAAAGGACTCCCATCTGGGAAAAAAAATCCACAATATAAAACTTGAGTAACACTCATAGCATTAAATAATCATGTTGACTTGTCTTCATGGATGAAGATGATGAGTAATACAAAAATATCTTGATTGTTGAATTTGTCAGAAAAAATCAGAATAAATTTTAAAATCTAAAATCCAGTCTGTCCCAAACTCACTGAACTGTATCTCTCAATAAATGTGAAAAAGACAGTAAAATAATTTTAAAATATATTTAGGAATAAAAAGTGTAAATTGAGAAGAAATTTGAACTAAAGATACCTATAATTACTTGTAGAACCTAATTGTCATTACATGAAGAGAAATAAAGATTAAGCAATTCCCCTAGTGAGTTTAATTCTTGTGTAGAATGAATTTGGCTAACGACAACCACTTCTTGAAGTTTCACTAGAATTGTAATTAAGAGTCATATATATATGAAACACATATGCTATGTTTCATATATAAAGAACATATAGACTATGAAGTCAAGAAAGCAAACTGACAGTACAGACCTGGAGTCAAATACAAATACAAGATGATAGTGCAGAACAAGTAGCCCAAAGGTTTTTATAGCTCCTCAGCTAATCACAAGATTTACATTGTTTAATAACTCCAAACTCCATTAGCCAGGGCGGATTGCTAGTTTTGTGATCCAAGAATTGAACTGAAAGAAGGCAGCATGAAAGATGAGATCATCCAAGGCCTCATTATCTAAAAAACTTAAAGCTCCGTATAGTTTCAACCCCTAAAAAAAAAATTATTTCCAGAATCTTAATCCAATCTCATAGGCAGTGAAGCTGTGACAGTCAATATTCCAATGACAGAGCAAGTGCAGTATCAAACTTGTGCCTGGAAAGGCTTGGAAAGACTCATTTTCTTTTGAAGTTATTTCATTAACTTAATGATCCACGGCAAAAGTTCTGTGAATAGCTAGAATGACAAAACATTGGAGAAGAGATAGCCACTATGTGGAAGAAAAATTCAAAGAAACAAGCATTCACTTGGAATTAAACCTTACTTGTTTGTTTTTTGCTTCTGGTTTTCTGACTGATCAGAAAAAGCATATAATACAGTTCTAAGCAGAGAAAAAAGGAATAAGGCCGGGTCTGTACTAAGCTAAGTCAAGACAAATATGAAGAGAAAGGTGGGAGGAAACCCAATGACTTATTAAAATATTCTCTTACTCGTGGAAGCTTGATATTTCTATGTAATAGGAGAAATTTGTAAATGTGGCACTTGACTCTATACTTGATATTTCAGTGACTATAATTCTTGCTGTGTAATGATACACAGATAATGATCCTGCCTTAATAGTGTCTAGCATGACTCTTCTTAAGTGTCACTGACAAGAGCTTTCCACCAATAACTTCATTATCAGATAATCATGATAAGGTTTGGGTTGTAGGAGACCCTAAAGATCACCTTGTTCCACCCTCCCTTCCAAGGGCAGGGACATCTTCCACTAGACCAGTTTACTCAGAACCCCATCCAGCCTGGCCTTGAACACCTTCAGGGATGGGGAGTCCTCAATATCTTTGGAACAACCTATTCCACTGCCTCACCCCTCTTACAGCAAAAAATTTCTTCTTGGTATCTAATCTAAACCTACTCTCCTTCATCTCATTCTATCACTACATACCCTTGTGAAAAATCCCTCTTCAGCTTTCTTGTAAGTCCCCAGTAGGTACTAAAAGGCCACTATAAAGTCTTCTCCATGCTGAAGAGCCCCAGCTCTTTCAGCCTGTCGTCATAGGAGAGGTGCTCAAACCCCTACAACCAAAGTAGTGACTCTCCTCCGGACTGGTTCCAACAGGTCAACATCTTTCTTGTGTTGCGGGTCCCAGACCTGGACACTCCAAAGGCAGGGGGGTGGGGGATGGGTGGTCTCAGGAGAGCAGGTCACTCTACCAGGGAGTGTAGTATTGATTTCATTTTTGGGGTCTTTTAGGTTTTGTTTTCCTTATCAGCAATGTTTTTAGAACTCTCTGTTTCTTCTACACTGGGATCGGTGTGTTCAAGACACATGACAATATCAAAAAAAATTATCTCTTTCCTTTCTTGGTGATAATTTCTCCTAAATTATTTGTAACTGTCATATTATTATCCAGTCTTTTCACCAAATCATATTCTGCACAGTGTGGCTGCTATGCTCATCAAATTAATTTTCAATACTGACTCCTACTGCTTATGCAGATAAAGAGGAAATGAAGCCCATAAGCGGACACATTCTAAAGCCCAAAGTACCAAAAAAACCCCCAAAAAACCAAAAAAACCTCTGACCAGGCATAAAAGACCTCTGACCAGGCATCAAAAGAAAAATAAATCTATGAAGGCTGTAATTAGGATTTGAAACAGAACTGGAAAAATACTACAAAGAAATTTATTACAAAATTAGTAAAGTCTACAGGATCTTACATCACTTGTTTGCCCTGCTATTCAAACATCAACCCTACCTTCTTAGGCATCTTTTTCAAACTATGAGATGTATTTCTAGAAGAGTAAAGTAAATGAATAAAAATATTTAAAAATCCACAAAATACTCTGGAGAGCTATTATTAGAGGGGAAACATGATATCGAGTCTAAGCAACAGTTTGAATACAAGTGGTAGGATTAAGTTTTAAGGAGTTTACAAGATTAGTTCAGGTTCATCAAAAATATGAAATTCTAATTCCACAAACTTACTCCTTTTCTTAAGGCTTTGAGAATTTTTCTGACAGTATTGTAACTATATCAAGTAAGCTAGAGGATACAAAGGAAGAGGGGTTTTTTTTATCTTCTCCTGCAGAGGTGTTAATAGGAAAGAAGATGGTATTTGTCTGCTTTATTTAAACGTAAATATGAAGTGGTTTTCTGAAAGAGTCTGAGCCTTTTTTTGCAGGGCTCTGTCTTACATAAAATAAAATTATGATCATCTATTGCAAATTACATTCCAAAATATGGGTTGGAAAAATTGTCAAGTATAAGCCATTGATTAACGACAAAATTAAAAGAAAAAAACCAAAAAACTCCAATCCAGATGACTTGGATTATTTTTCTCTTGTATAGAGATTTTATCCAGACTTTTACTAGGAACTATAGCCATCTATTTGGCAATTCCTTTTTCTTTATATTTTAAATCTCTCCTAAAGTTCCCGAAGGAATGTCGTTTGGTGCACGAACTAATTTAAAACATTTCAAATATGTAATATGATATGGATATTGGTATTTGTAGTGCCTGAGACCATCAAAATAGGAAAAAAATTTAAATCCTATGTCTATACACTTCTTTTATTCTGTCTGGAACTTGCCCATGCCTTACAAGTTTTTCTCAGTCCACCTTCAAGGAAGAAACTGAAGAGAAAAAAATAAATTTCTTATGGAAAAAGTCAAGATTATGGCTTTTATACTATGTAGTTTAGCAAATTTACTAGGGCTAAACAGATTTAAATACTTTTGGAAATCTCTTGTAATTGTTTGTAGTAGATAAATTTCACTTCTGGCATATTTTATTAAAAAGTATTTTTTAGAATATCTCTTTCCTGACCTTTACTCCCTATTTTTTCAGACTTCTGACAGTGCTGGGGAAGTGTCTATTGTAGAGCCACTGCAACAGCAACAGTAGGGCACAAAAGAATACCAGGACACATTACCAAGTCAGAACTGAAATGAGGGTGACTGATAATAAGACTGTGAAAGAAATGTAGAAAACCATATATTGACTTAAAAGAAAAAAGGTTAATTTGTTTTAGTTTTAATTTGCTCAGTTGTGTAAAAGACAGGGCTAAAACTTCAGGCAAGTGATTTTTAAAAGTATGTTTGAATTTCAGTTTTAATGTATTTTTTTCATTTCTTTGTTATCTGTAAATTGAAGCACAGATTCTCCTAGCTGTCTTTCTCACCTATGATAATACCTCACTACATGCAGTGCAATTTACTCAAAAATATTTGAGTAAATTGCAAAATCTTCTTAAAGATGGAGATTGCATATAGGAAAAAATGTTTATTTTCTTTCTATAACAGGGGAACTTTCTTTTTTATATAATTTTTTCTTCTAATCACACTTGTGAACTTTTTTCTGTGAAATATTTGCGAAACAATGCAAAATGTCTTCTTTTCTGTGCCCTTCTCTGAAAATGCTTTTCTTTCTCTCTTTTGTAACAGGAGTTGGAATTCACAAGGTTGAGGTAGGAAACTCATTTTGTTACTGGGTAATTTAACTAATTTACTAAAGCCAAGGGTATTAAAACTTTATGACGTTATTCTTGTGATTTCTGTCTAGAGGTTATTCACTGTGGCAACTTACAGAGAAGGTTTACAGTCAGCACAATATAGAGAACTACTGTGGATTCTTCTTGTCATTGGTGTGTTGGATAAGATTTTCATCGAAAATGATCAATTATTTTTATGTGTTTATAAATAGTTCTGAAGTATAATGCCATATTCTAACTCCTTTCTTTCCAGTGAAGCTGAGCTTTTCCTGTAATTTATATTTGACCTTTATCTGGACCCCAGGAAAACAGAAAGTTTCTGGGGAGTTGTAACCTCACTGGGCAGTGGAACACATTCTTTTGTCTTTCCAGAACTTCAAAATTTTCTTTAAACAAAAAGAGAGGGAAGATGGTGCTCCTGACTAAAGATAGTTCTGAGCCTGCTTTATCTACATAGATTCGAGATAAAGCTGAGTTTATCAGGACACACATATAGAAATCAACATGTGCTTTTGTAATTATGTCTCACAGAATTGGAAACACTCATTAACTGACATAAATGTCACGTAGCTCAGTTGTTGCAATGAAATTGCAGGAAAAAAAATAAAAGCTTTTTAATAGATCCTCTCAGAAGTAAATTTTTAACTTCAGTATTTTGGCAGTAATTTACAGTTCTTTATTTGGCTACATTAAATCTTATTTTATCAATGGCTCATTAAGGCGCAAAGAATATTCATAATGTCTTATTTCAGTTGTGAAGCTTGAGGTCTGCAGGATGTATCTATATCTTTGTGGAAAAAATGCAATCTCTATTACCATCTGTAAAATGATCAATGTTTAGGATAGATTTAAGTATACTGACAAAAACTTCTTTTTAGATGTAAACACTAGACAGAAGTTAGCAAGGGACACTTAGATAAGACATCCTCTCACATTTCTGTGGACAAAAAATTACTTTCTCATTATTCTGTTAATTTTTTTTACTAGATGTATTTTTTTTTTAACTCTACACTCTACCTCAAGATCCTACTTTTTTTTTTTTTGGAATATGAGGCATGCATATTTTATACTTTCATTATTTCCTAATAAAGGGGATTTCTTTTTGCATGACCATATTTTTTTTCTTGACAAATGCAATAAGTAATCCCACAAACATCAAGTGATACAACTTTCTCTGACATGGTGGCGGTCACCAAAACCACTTTTTGCATCCATTTAAGTGCTGAATATTTAACTGTACACACACACACACACACACATATATATATATATGATATAGAGAGAGAACCTATAGAATCTTTTTACAGAGTACTAAAAAGTAGATTTTCACCTAGATTACTTGCATACAAGGGTAAGACTGTATAGAAGCTTACACATTTCTCTGCACAAAGCTCATTAGAGTGTGTTGTATCCAATGACAAGCGAATGTCCCAGAGGTCCTTTTAGGAATCTCTCCACCTTACTGATACACTCTGGCTTTAGACCTAATAGTTCCTCTGCTCCAGCATCTTAAAAGATGCTTTTGGGCCCATTCTGTGTGGTTGTTGGAAGAGAAATTACCTAGAAAACAATAATAAATTCATGTTTGGAAATAAAAGAAGTCATAAGAAAAATAAAGGAAAGGACAAATGAATGTCTGTAGGATGTCATATCTGCAAAAAAATTCCATTCTGGTTAAGAATCACTGTTGTTCACTCTCTTATTGAAAAATTGGAAAAAGCAAGTGACACTGCAGAGAAAAGGATTTAACCAGAGAGCAACCCCTTTGCTCCTAGATATAGGGTGCTGGTGGTCATCCAGCATTTCTCAAGAGGCCAGTTGGTTAAACCCAATTCAGATTCCCTCCAGTTTTCTGGCTGTGATATCTGTGGGAAGGAATCTATACCAACAAAGTAAAATTTTTAATGTTTTGTGATTTAAGTGTGTTAAGGGAATTAAAGAAAATGGAGTTTGGGTTGTTCATATAACCAGTAATCAACCTGAAGAAATAACTGACTTAACCACTGAGCTGAGTCCTTCAGATCCAGCAAACCAGACCTCCCTCCCATTTGCAAAGCACAGTCCAAGGCAGAATTTGCCTGACTATGGGGTGTATGAGGAAGAACTATATACATATTTTGAACACAATTCATGCTTCTTCATAAAAATATAAGTGTGCCCTAAAAATATTCTTTTGTATGTCACTCTTTATCTATATAATGGTGTTATCTCTTCCATATATCAGTATCACATGACCACAACAGAAATCTTTGATATATAACAATGGATATTGTAGCAGAAACCAACACACATCTTAGACTAAGTATTCCAGGAAAAGCAAAAGTTGGCCTTAGTTATTATGAACAACTGCTTAGGTTTCTGATACAAGTAATAGATTTAATTGTTATTTAAAACCTTCAAGAAAGGGCAGGTTTAGCTCACACACTACATTATGAAAATTAATGTTTTCATTTCTTTAGGATCAGGACCTATGTTTGGGATAGGAATTAATCCATTAGTGATGATGAAATATCAGCATACAAATTCTATACATAATTATATATGTGTATCTATTTTTATCTCACAAATTCCTTAACCTTAACCTTTTAACCATAATAAAAGCCATTAACTGATCCAAACAGTCTTTCTGCTTCTTCATCCTGCAGATATCTTTAATGTTATCATTCTCAAAAATACATTTACAGACAGTTTGGGCAGGTGTGTGACTGTAAAAGGTCAAAGTGAAATACCAGCATACTTAACAAACATATTTCTGCACTCTGTCACAAAAATCCTTCTGGTTGCATAGCAACTGACTTTTTAATTACTACTTGCAATCTAGATTTTAATAATTTAATTAGTATTTTTCTTCATTAGCTTGTTTCACCCACTAAATTTAATGTAGTCAATTCATTCCTTATTTTTAAATGGTCCTTTTAACCTCCCTTCTTTGTCCTTCCAGCATCTTTGGCTATATAGTAGAGACTAAAAATCTCATTAATTTCATATCAAAAACCACAATCAAAAGGACTCAGCCTTATGCAATAAGCAAAGTGACATTTTAGGTAGCCTTTGTAGCTGAAGTTGTTGGAGCTCAGGTAAGCATTAATGAAGTCAATCTGGCTTCATAAAACTAAGGCTTTCAGAGGCTTTCAGAGCCAAAACTTCAGTGGCATGTTTAGAGTGGCCTGCCTTTAGGGGTAGTGATGTTAATGCTTTTGAAACAGTGTTTATCTCGTATTATTTAACCTTAGGTAACCAGAAATATAGTTCCTTATGAAAAATCCTCAGCTATTACTCCGTATTAAGACATTGCCGAAAAGCTGAAGCATACAAGAACGGAGGACTGTGAGAATAATTGTGTGAGGGGGAAGGAGATGTTATCTAAACAGCTGCAGAACACATCCACATTTACTCTAAGGAGCTACAGATGATTCACAGTGCAGGTCAAAGCTGACAGCAGAGCTAAGGTGGTATCACTACTAATAGCCAAGGTTTGTGTGCTAAGAGGGCAAAACCACATGGCAGCAGACACCAAAACGTTCAGCCTATGTCTGCTGGGTATGAGGGAAGAAGATAAAGGAAACATTCCCTCCTAAATAGTTTTCCTAGCAGCAGTGACTTTTGTAATGGCAGGCAGCAAGAGATTTTTACTCAGCAGGAGCATCTATGCGGTATCTGTTGTCTACGTCCCTATGTCTGCCTACATTCTGAGATATCATTTGTAGAAGACTTTAATTTTTAAACCTCTTTAAAATTTTAGGAGCATTTATGTTTTCATTTTCCATTTATATTTCGAAGGAAATATGTTTTTCTCTCTTATTCCCCCAAATTAACTTTAATCAAAATTCAAATCTCTATATGATAGACTTAAATATCTGAGTATCTGAAACAGATACTCTTCCTGTTAGACATGTAAGTAGTTTATGAAAGTGTTCTGATATATTTAGCATTTCAAATATTATTTACTGAAATCTAAGAAGATATTGTTTGATTGGGTAGATTTGCAGATCCAAGAAAACTCTTTCCCTGCTCAAAAATAAACAGTTGTACTTTAATGATTCCTGAGCAGCTGAATTCGTACCATAGTGCCTTTTTTCACTACCTGAGGTATTAATCTAACATAATTTTAATGATTTTTATGTTTTAAATCTTTACAATGTTTATGTCTGTTTCTTCACCACCCAGTGTTACATATGCACTTCCTGCTTTCTCACCTACACTGTATTTTCATAGCAATTTTGAGATTATCATGCATCATTTTAAGACATTTTACAGGTGATTTGTTAAAACAAAACCACCAAAGAAGACAACCTTAGCCTTGTGGGCAAAACATAAAAAAATTAAACTCCTTGGTTCATTATCTCTCTCATTACAACATGTTTCTCTAAATAGGATTAATAGAGTACCTACCACAGGTTTTCTGCACTGATTGCACATGAATTTGTGGATGCTAATATTCAAGGACATTAAAACAAAAATAAAAGAAATTAGATGCTTTCAAATAAGTGATACTTTAACGTTTTGTCCCATAAAATAAAATAAACATTACAAAAAATTAAGCCTATGAACATCAAGAAGATGGATAAGTTGACACACCATTCTGCGTATCTCTGTTTAATAATATTATATTTCATTTCCCATGCTAAGAAAACAGCCATTACCCAAAGCAGCCACTCGTAAACAGCCATTGTGAACAGATTGCGTCCTCGTTGGTGGTATGATAATTGAAATAAGTTTACCAGTCTTTTATGAGGAAATACCAGATGTATAAAATACCTATTAATCAACTCACTCAGTTTTGCAAACATCAGTTTTAATACCAACAGCTCTGAAAGAATAAATGGAATAAGAGGAAAAATACCAAAGAATTAACAAAATAGCTCAGCAATGTTGCATTGCTTGCAGTGATAGAAGTAAAAGAGGTAGCAGTCTAGGCTAAAAGGATTGTTATCTTTTGGGCTTTGCTTATGGACATTGACGTCACTGTTTACACCTGTCTGTTTTGAGTATCTGCAATACCTCTCCTATGAACCTGCTTAAAAGCAACTTTGTGAAAAATAACAGAAAGGGACAGCTGCCCACCAGTCTCTCAGATATCTGTTTCTCTTCTATAATAATAGTAAATACAATTGTCAATGACTAGTTCTGTGTTTGTGCCATACGATTCAAAGGCATTACCTGTCATACAGTAAGCTGAGCTAATAAGCTGAGCTAATGTAACTAGTTTCTTTTCCTGGACAAGTTTAGATTTTTCATTTGCTTTTTTTTTGGGTTTTTTTTGGTTTGCTTTGTTTTGTTTTGTTTTGTTTTTTTTGTTTGTTTGTTTGTTTTGTTTTGTTTTGTTTTGTTTTGTTTTGTTTTTTGGGTTTTTTTGGAGCAGGGGAAGAAGTGGTTTTGTTTGTTATTAAATGCTTTACAAACTAGGACTTCAAAGCTATTGCAGAAACATGGAAGAACCAGTGACATGGATGAAAGAGTGATGAATTTGAGATTAATGCCTGAATTTATTTATTTATTTGTTTGTTTGTTTTTTTGATTTTTATTCAGAAGAGAGATAAAAATCTCCTGGAACATTTTTATGTTCTGATTGCAAAACTCTTCTCAGTCATACACTGTTTGTATCTAAAATCACTTCCGTCTATGCAGAAAATGTACTTAGCTGGTGAAAGAAGACCTAGAAAAAGTATGGATTCATCAGCTGCCATTACTTAGGTAATGATGGCAGCCAAAAGAGCTGTAACATTGTCTAGCTGCATTCACTCTTTATGAGTGGTAGGGAACCTGCACTGCATTGACCTTTGGTCAGAGACTACACACACACAGAGTCTTTTTTGCACTGCTTGGAGCACTAAGAGCATCTTGGAATAGGCAACTCAGTGGAGTGACCAAATCACCTTTCTGACTCTAAAAAAGCCAGTTTAGCTTATATCTTTTTCAGCTAGTGGTGCAAATAAATAGGACTGGTTTGGCAAAAGGAGACAGGTCAAACTGAATATTCTGTTGGCACTGAAGGGGGACTGTCTTCGGATCACCTCTAGGTCTGTTCTTGCAGTAGTTGCATTCTTAGAGCACATCTTCTGGTTATTTCTAGTGAAAAGACTACAATGCCTCCACCTTATGAGTCTGACATACAAAAGCATCACTATGAGATTTCAGACAAAGATAACCAGAGTTGAGAACTTACTTTTACTCATTACTTTTGCTTCAAAGACAATTGAATGATAACATAATTGCAGGCAAGTAAGGCTGTGAAAACACCAGTTTACACCTCAATTACTAGTGTTACTTAGAAAAATATTTTTCTTATGCCACAGGAATCTTTGAAAAGAGCACACAGATACATCAGTGAGTTTGATTACAAATTGTGATCAATCTATATGTGAATTTGAATGTTTCTTTATTTTAACAAAACTATGTGTACAAAAGGCAAACTATCAACAGTGTGCCTGATACCTTTGATTCAGTGAAAAAAGAGAGGGCATATTTCAATGAAATACATTTCTGTCAGGAGAATGCTGAAAAGGGAAAATATATCCACATTTAGCTCACTAGTTAACCAATTGAGGCACTACCATTGACCAAGGACATGGAAGGACAAGGATGTAACTTTTGATAAACCTGCTCAGTGGCAATAAAGATTAGCTCTGTAAGACTCCTGGCACTGAAATCAATACTAATCTGTAACTAAGGAACAGCTCATCCAGTCAGAAGTTACATGGAAGGCTGGTAGCCTGCCCTTAAGCCATATGCAGAAACATATGATGTGCATACAGTTGTTTGAAGAGCTAGAGAGATACACAACTTTTAAACATTGTGGTACCTCATATAAATTTTTTTTGGCATGCAGTTTTTGAAGTTTATGGCAAGAAAAGGAGATGGGGCTGCCAAGTTCAGTGAGTTGGACCCTTCTGATTTTAGACACTTTGAACATTGCCCTTAAGAAAATAATCTGTCTCACATTTCTATGCACATACAAAATGTTATTGCCCGTGTAGGTTCACCGACTCCTTGGATGAGTACATTAAACAAGTGTTTAAACATTGACAGGAACGTAATTTATTATTCTCACCACTGCGAGACTATATAGTTTATAGCAGTTTGCCCCACCCATCTTGGTATCATTCAAGTGGTGGAACTACTCTTGGCAGCTCATCAGAGAAGCAGAGCCCAGTAGGCAGCTGAGGCAATCACTGGTGGAGTGATCACAGAAAAATCTTCGTAGGTGAGATTGTTGTGCTGCTGTCAATAAGGAAAACCACTTTCACATTGATCTAGAGTCTTCACCAGATTCTTGGTGCACCCCTTTTTTATCTTGCATCTTAATCTCCTTATACTACTAAATACACAGTTTTATAGCAGTAGGAATTTAAAAACATAGAAACTTCAGAAGCATTTATTGGCAAAATAAAAGACATATTGTATAAGAAAAGTGAAGAGAAGGCATATTATAGGTATAACAAGTACTGTTTGAGTGATATCAAGTCATTTACTGACCTCTTTCCCCTTATAATAATATCACTCCTGTTCCCTAAATGACACTCTTTTGGCTCACCGATATTCTAGAGCCATTCTGCTGGATAGCATGTGCAGTCATTGAAAAATACAATCCTTGCAATGAATTAAATGAAAAACTAACCAGAAAAGCAGTACATATTACAAGCATAATAGCTAGCTTGAAAGTGTATCCTGGGGTTTCAGATGATGTCATAATCTGCTACAGCAAATTTAATAGTATTGTTGCCTGGAAGCTAAGCCATTATACTATGTTTAATTTCACTAAGATGTAAATTACATGGTTCAGTGTTGCATAGTACTGGCTACTGCCATTGAAGATCCTTGTTCTTGCAGCTGTCAGGAATTCTAATATTTGTGGGGATTTTGTATAGCTGTTAGTCTACAGCTTTTACAGATTTTTAAAAAATAATGTTTTTACCCTCCCTTATTTGCTGTTAGTCCACCTCACCTCTGCATTCATCTCTTTTCCAAAAATAATAACAGAATTATAGGCTGACTCTTTGAAGTATACCAGTAAATATTCAGTCCTTGAAGAAAAGAAAAGTAATATGGATTGAGAGTGACTTCTTGCCTAAAATCAAATCACACATTTGATTTTAGTGAACCTTCAAATCAAAAAGAAGATGCTTTCCTTACAGAGTAATAGCCAGCTTGGGTGTTTATATTCCATCTTTTGTGGTAACTGCCAGAATGAAACTTGAGGAGACACTCTGTATTACCACATGACTTTTACCAGAAAAAAATCTAAATAAAACTTGCCCCCATTAAGTAGATCAAAACTTCTGTTGTAATCTGAAATTTGCAGCTGAACTACATAGGAAATAGCCTAATTGGCATCCATAAAGTGTAAGAGATGTGTCTTTAAAGTAGTACAACATATTATGTACCATTAAAAACTAATGCAGTAATCGACTATTAGCATCTAGACATGAGTTTTAATATCAATGATTTATTGACAACCTGTTACAAGTACTGTGATATACAGCAATGAAAATGCTAAGAGGGGCTTATTGTTTGTTCTTTCAAATGTTGGTTAGTTAAAAAATTCTTGCACATCTATATATTTTTCTCTCTGCACTTGTCTGTGGGTGGATAATTTACCTATCGACGATGCTTGCCAATTCCATGCTTCTGACAACATAATTGATTTTAGGCAGGCTTATGCATATTTGGGAAATTGGTGAAAACTTTAGATTAGCTTTTAAAAGCAAGTATTGTTAGCAAAGGGATGATTCACAGCAGAGATATGCTTGAGAAGACATAAAATAAATCAACAGAAACTGGTGTCAGTTATAAGCCACACACAATTAAAAATAATCTAATCTTTGTTTTGGAAACTTAAATGCAAATACGAATATTCCAGTGGCTCACATTTACAAAAATGTGCTCATATTTGCTTCTTTCAGAAGCCTTTGTTCATGCAGCAAAGCCACTGACTAGATTTTTATTCTGGCCATATTTATTTGCTTATTTTAATTGTTGTGATCTACTGGCACAACTTCCCATCTTTGTATCACAGCTGTGGTTTAGCAGTCATTCAGTGTCTCTGTGAGAGAAGGCATACTTCTGTCAGTGCTCTGAATCATTTCTGTGATTACCAGTCAATTTAAAGCAGAAATGAAAGTACATTATATCAGAAAAATATTCTAAAATTGGCCAAAAGATGTCTTTGAAATTGTCTGAATTTGTCTTTGAAATTATCTATACAGGAACTTGAAATCATGTCTTGGAATAATTTAGCTGGGTTTTTATCACATGTTTGAATAAAAATATTAGTGTTGTATTTTGGGACCAGTGTTAAGGGATTTTTTTAGGCTGTTTGCTTCTAGAAGCTGCTTTAGGTAGTACAAAAAATAAAGGTCTTACGACTTTAACTACGGCCTCTCCAAAAAAACTGTAACCAACCCTAAGCAATAGTTTCCTCTCATCTTCACTTCTGTCACTTGTAAATTCTAATGAGCCTACAGAGAAAAGAGTCTAAGATGCCATTTTACTCTCAATTTCTACTCCTTCTCTTTCTTTTATGGTAGCCTACTTAAGGTAGAGAAAAGTTGTGAGGAAACAGTATCCTGCAAGTTTCTTTCCATTGTCTGCAGAGAAGTTACAAAAGCGAGTACAAGCTGCTTTTAAATGCAATAAATGTACACCCACAGTCACTGATGAAAAAAGCAATAAGGATTAAGAAATTATTTTATCTATAAGACTCTCCATGATAGACACCACTTGGAAAAGTACAATGGGCAAAAGCTTGGTACAAGCTTGGTACCTCAGCTTGGTACCTCAGCTCCATAACAGTGATTTAGGGCAGCTGGAGACATCAGCTTCAGGATTCAGAGCATTAAATATATAGCTTGTCTGCTCCTCTCATGATGCAGGAGGGGAAAGGTGGGAATCAAAATCTACATGGCAAATGATTGTCTACAGCTCTTACAATGCATTTAACCACTATATTGTAGAAATATCAAGAGACTACAGTTTGCTTTTGAGTGCTACAGCTGAAATTAAGTGAGAGCAGTACCAATACCTGAAACACAATGGACTGTGAAATTTGTTGTGATAGAGGAACTGTTTCTACACTGTAAATGGATGGCAAACACCACTTCAAAATCCTCCTGCTCTCCCTTTCATTTGAAAGAAAAAACTTGCAAAATATAAGGAAAATAAATGTAATGCAGTCATGGAAGTAGTAGATTTTTCTCTCATTTCAGGTTTCTTCACATGTATGTTTTGGTAGTGTTGAGGGTTGTTTTAATCTAAATAAGGCATCTGATACTCTGTTTATCAGAATTTTAAGAGGTGTGAGTACTTAAGAGATTCATACTCAGTGAGTATGTTATTCTAAAAACAAAATGGCTGTGTAAAGCAAGGAAGTGTCAGGATAGCCAAAATCAACTTTTCTCCCTTTTTTTTTCCTGTAGTAGGAAATCATTTACTAAATTAGAAATTTGAAAGGAAAAACATAGGTACATGCAGGTAACATTTTGTTTAGTTCCTGCTTTAAAAAAATTCGTGCATCACTGATGCTTCTGTTTTATATAACAAAGAAAATATTGGAACTTAAGAAATTATTTGAAAGGCATATCAGTTACTGTGAAATGCTCAGGTGCAGTTAGCTTTTTCTCTTTCAAAACTAAATTTACAGAAACTATAATTATATGGTGAGCACATATTTTTTCTACTTCACTGAAAATTGTATGGTATTTTTTTCAATATTCATCTGTATCCTGTCTTTTGAAATCTAATCTCCAAAAAAAATTTAAAGTAATAAAAAAGTGAAGAACCATGAGCATAAACCAGCAACCCACACCCATGTGTCGCAACCTTCTGCTCTGAAATGAGAAACTCATGGACTATGTATAACTTCCAAACCTTTCTGTTTCTCTGAGTTGCATGGTTGACATGCAAAGTCCACAAAAAAATTATATTTAGCCCAAGACTATTCCTTACCTCAAAGCTGAATCAATGGATTTTGTCTCATTTTCCATTGTTTTTCACTAGAATCAAGATCTCCAAACTATAAACTGATTCCGTAACAATATTAAATTCCTACATATTGAAATATACTTAAACAATTGACATATAAAATACAGTTAAATAGTAGATGATAATGGCATACCACTGTGGATTAATGATTTGTTTATTTTGCAGTGCCATATTTCTGTGGCACATGCAGAAATGTTGTTTATTTTTTACTTTCAGTAAAATTATATTTGGATTCCATACATACATATATAAACACGTGTATATATACATAGATACGGAACTGGGGAATTAACCTTTAGTTTTTCATTCCTAAAATGGCTCCTTTCACATTGCCTAGCTGGAGCATTGAGGAATATGTAAAATTTATTATTTGGAAAATTAAATTCAAAGTAACTTCTTTATAAAAAGGGATTTTTAAAAACCCCAAACTTTGCAAGCATAAGCCAAATCACAAGCCCTATGTTTTGTGTTTGCATTGCTAATTTATCCTCATCTTATTGAAAATTATGGAATTTTGCACATCCTTTTTAGGTTATTTCAGTATCACATTGCATTCTGTCAATGTCTCATTTGAGCCTAATGTTTTATTCAATATCACATGTATAGCACTATATAAAAGTAATGATTCTAAAAGATGAGCGAAGCTAAAGCATTTTTGAAATTTACAATGGATGTTATTTTATCTTTATTTCATAACTTTCGTAATAAAAATTGGTAGACATTCTATTTTTACTACTGACTAGTTTGATTTCTATTTTTTTGAAACAACATATACTTCTGGATAAGTTTTGTGAAAGTATGCTAAATCAGTCAGAAAAATGTCTAATTTTGTCACTGCATCCCAAAATACCTCGTTGTTCTTAATATCAAAAGTATTTATAAGTTTTCCATGGGAAACATTAAAAAAAATATGATATGAACATGGTGTTTACTTTGGGCCAGTTTACTTTTGGCCCAAAGAAATTATGAAAATTAGTAGCTGCCAAAGTTGGGGTTTTTTTGATAGGTGACGTAAATTGAGAGACTAAAACAGTTAGAAGATGTTTTAATGATGCTTATGGAAAATCTAATAATTTACATTGTAAAGTGGAATATTTCAGGTTTTCTTCATCTTTTTCTTATTGACTAAAAAGAGCAAAGAATGAAATTTTGTATTAGAAACAGATCTGATTTCTTTGTTTCTTGGACCAACTCTCCTCATTTCTTCCCCTTTCATTATGACGTGATTTTTCTACTAAACCACAAAAAGGTTTGTTATTGAACATGCTTTATATTTCAGTTTGTTATTAATAGTATTGTTATTATGCTTCTTAGGTTACATAAGAACTGCAGAAATACCATAGTCAAGCAGAGCTATACTCTGTCCAGCGCAATACTTTTTCCTCTGGTAGTGACAGTGGTAGTTCATTCCATGCATACATAGTCATAGAATCATAGAATGATTTGTGTTAGAAGGGACCTCTGAAGATCATCTAGTCCATCACTCTATCAAAGACAGGAACACCTCACACTAGACCATGTTGCTCAAAGACCCATCCAGCCTCACCTGGAACTCTTCCAGGCACAGGGCATCCACAACTCCTCAGGTCAACCTGTTCCAGTGCCTCACCATTCTCACAGTAAAGAACAACTTCTTTATGTCCAGTATTAAGACATAAGTTTTTATGTCTTAAGACATCTTCTTTCAGTTTAAAATTGTTACCCCTTGTGCTTTACAGGGCTTGGTAAAAACTCGTTCTCAATCTTTTTTGTAAGCCCCTTCAGTACAAAAGTAGGCCATACTAAGTTCTCCTCGAAGCCTTATTTCCTCCAGGCTGAACAACCCCAATGCTAACAGCATATTTTCATAGGAGAACTATTCCATCCCTCTGGCTCTTTTTGTGGCCCTTCTCTGAACCTGCTCAGATCTGGAGGCAGCACTTTGGCTTGGCCTGTTGAACTTCATGAACTTCTCATGGGTCCACTGGCCAAGCCTGACAAGGTCCCTCTGGAGTGTACTCCTTCCCTCTGGCAACTCAACCACACCACTAGCTTGGTGGCTTGGTTTCATCCTCAAAGTTGCTTACTCATTCCTACTGTCTATGTCATTCAAGAAGATCTTAAATAGCACTGTCACCCATACGGATCCTTGAGAGACAGCACTCATTTCTGGTTTCCACTTGGACATTGAGGCGTTGACTGTAATTATTTGAAAGCTCCCTTCCAACCAGATTTTTATCCATCCAACAGTCCTGTCAAACCCATCTCTCCAATGCTGCAGAATGGGACCTTTTCAAAAGCCCTACAGAAGTCTAGGTAGACTACATCTGTTGGTCTTCCTTTGTTCATTGATGCAGTTACTCCACTGTAGATGGTCACCAGATCAGTCAAGCACGATTTGCCCTTTGTGAAGCATGTTGGCTGTCTATAATCACCTCACTATCTTCCATACGTTTAGACATGTCTTCCAAGATGATCTGCTCAATCACCTTATTGGGAATGGTCTGGTCAGTAGTTCCCAGGGCTGTCCTCTTTACCCTTTATAAAAATTGACGTGATGTGTCCCTTTTTCCAGTCACTAAGGATTTCACCTTAATGCAACTACTTTTCAAATATGACAGAGAGCAGCTTAGCAACTTTGTGTTCTAGTTCCCTCATGATTCTGGGATGCATCTGATCCTGTGGTGCGTTCCTTGCCTACTTCTCAGCATCTGCATTCACAGAATTAAGGATGTTAGAAGACATGTTCCTACCGATACTCTTTAGTATCCATTTAGCATTTTGTCTTAAGTTTGTTCCATTGTTTTATGAATCTGTGGATACTATTTACCTCAGTAACCTTCTGCGGCAATAAATTTCTGAAGTTTATTACTGGTTTTATAATAATCTGTTTTAATATTATGTCTTCCTCTTTCAAACTGATATCTCCCTTCTCTTGCCCTCTTATTAGTGAGTAACAGTGCTCTCTTTATCTTATGCTTCACCTTCCTGGCTCAGTCCATAGCCAGTCTCTGTCTTTGCCTCCTCAATAGCAGACCTGCAGCCTTTTTAGTCTGACTTCTTTAAGCTCTGTTATCTCTCTCATTTTAATGCTCTCTACCTTTTCTACTTTTTTTTTGCCTTCATGGAAATGCAGAGAACACAGCTGCATAAAGTAGTCACAATAAGAACATATCAAGATTTTCTATATCACCAAAATGACAGTCTCTATCCTGTTCTTGTTACACCTTCTGATTGTGATGAGCATTTTCTTGACTTTTGTGAATGCCACTATGCAGAAATCATAGGTTTCAGAAAGCTGTCAATGCTAATTCCAAGATATCCCTACTGTCATTCCAAAATCAGCATCCTGTAAGTACAGTTTTGATTATTTTTTTCTCTAGAGATTTTACATGTATCTACACAGAAATCTATCATAATTTTGCTTTCTCACTCAATGTTCTGAGGTCCAATGCATTGAGGACTTTTTGCCAGCAGTAAGGCATCTGGCTACCCAAGACAGCTCAGTTCTAATGGCCTCCAAAACCTTAGAGATCACTGAAAGACATTAACCAAAATTTTTTCCCACTACAAAAGCACTGGCATTCACCAGAATATTACATAATGTCAGTGTTCTCCAATCTGTGCAATGACCACTAAAAACTTTGCCTTGTGATTTATCCCTTACCTGCTTTCAAGTTTATATAAGAGAGAATTCCTTCAATCTGAAAATAATTCAGTTTCTCAAAACATATTCATCTGGCAACAAAAAAAAAAAAATCAAGGATATGAAAAATCTGAATGCGTTATGATCACTGGATAGTGTTTATCCACATGATGCTTAACAACTTTCCAAACCTCTATCAAGCCATTGTAGCAGCCATTTTAGGAGCTGTGCTGACTCTTTATCGCCAGACTGCATTCACCTATGCCAACAGTGACCCCTTCCTTTACTACTGACACTTTAACGGGCCGAAGTCAGAGGCGTTTGTTTCTTGTTCTCAGGTGCTCTCTAGAGCCCTTCTGGCATGTGCAAGTGACTTCAGTTTTCATCCAGCATCCTCTAACTAGTGGCTTTTGTAACAAGTAATTTACACTCCTTAGCAAAGAACTTGACAATTTCATTTTTGAGTTCCTTCTAGTTTCTTAAGTTAATGCCATCCTATTCCACCATCCAACTCCTCTGTTTGGTCTAATTAATCAATAATTTTCCTCCCAAAGTCTGGGGCAAATAGAGAAATCTTTACAAAGTTTTCACGAGCAAAGTCTGGTAGAAAGAATGACCCATATATTATCAGTGTTCAGTATCCCTTTCACATGGTTTTCATCAAGTACTGATATTGAGTCCCTAGATGGACACCTTCTTTATGTATTTAATATTTTGCTATCACCTTACCCCCTCAGCCCCCACTACCTCTTCCTTCTTCCCAGGAATTCTCTAAGTTTGGGAATGGAGGTGCAGTCAATTCATTACATGTTCTCCACTGCTCCTTCTTCCTCACACTCATTCCCTGCTCCAGTGTGTGGTCTCTCTCACAGGAGACAGTCCTCCATGCACAGGCTGCAGTTCTCCACAAACTGCACCTGCATAGGTCCCTTCCACCAGGTGCAGTCCTTCAAGAACAACTGCTTCCCCTGATGGGGCCACAGGCCCTGACAGAAAATTTGTTTTAGTGCAGACTTCCCTCAGAGTCACAGACTCCTTATATGAGACTATTTGACCGGATAATTTTCTTGTATTTCTGAAATGTTTGCATCTGGATTACCAGCAATCTTTTAGTGTAGCTGTTCTTCTGAAACAAAAATGGTTTCTATTTTGATAAGAATGTTTTCTGTCAACATATACTTGAACATTATCTTACATTGTTCAAATTTCCATTTCTCTTCAGTCTATATTTCCCCTTTTAGGAATGTAGCCATTTGAGCCAATAATCATTATTTGTGTTAGTAATACTAATATACAGATACATATGTTTTCTAAATCTATTATTTCAATTAAAAGGATGGACATTCTTGACGGTCCTGAGGCCTTTGCAAAATATAGAAGTATTATCCAAAAGTTTGTATTTAAAAAGAAGGCTAGGGAGCGGGGTGAGAAGCGGGAGAGGGAAAAGATAGCTGCATTTTTTAAATAATTCTATGTTCCTTCCATCCCATTAATTCCTTAAATTATTTTTTCATTCATTTTTCCCATGACACATTCATCACTTTCAAAAATCCAGAGTCCAAATGAACCAGATGTGCTGAACGTGCAAATAACTGAAAAATAGGTTTCCCTGGAAACCAGATTAAAACCTTCAAAACAGCTCCACCTCCTGCTCAGCTTCCCTATCCCTTTTAGCAGTTCAGTAATAGCAAATCAAGACACTCATACCCAGATTGTGCCCTCCACTTACATGAGCAGGGGGTAACCAATTCAGGCAGGATTCAGAAAGGAGAGACTTCCATTTCAGTATTTTTTCACTGTTTTATTCTCTGTAAATCTGTAACTCTTCTGTGATAGCAGCACATGGAATGGGTAGGATAGGCATTTTTGCAGATGGTATCAGAAAACAGCTGCCATTCACATTGTCCCTTGGCAATCCCATGGTTAACTGTGTAGAATATCTACTAGAAGGCCACTCCAATTAGCACTCATTTATCTGGAATCCTTTCCCCGGAACTTTACATTGCTGTTGCAAGGCATTTTGAAATTCAGATGGGAACTAAATGACTAACCAGAAAATTCACCTACCATCATCTGCTAGCTCTTCTCCCACATGTTCTGTACTGTTCTGCAGATGCCAGAGGTGCGGGAATGAAGGCAAACCTCTTTCCTTGACTGCATCCTGCCTCTTTCCATGATTCTCAGAAGTTTATGTACCTGAGTGGCCTTGGTCCTTGCCAAATAAAACTCCTAGTACAGTACCTCTGTACAATTACATTGCTGGAACACATTAGCATAACTTTGACCCTTTGTGCTCCTTCATGTAACACCAGTGTGAAGGGAATAATACAGCGTCAGTGGACACTCTACAATAAGTGGCTCTGTAATCAAGAACCCTTTCCCTTAATATAATGATATTTTCTGACCTTGCAAATCTTGTATTTTACAAACCAATAGTACTGCAGTGTAACTAGGGAAATGTTGCAGTTACAATAAAGTTCAATAAAAATTTTCATCACATTGTGAAGCAATCATGACATACCCTTAGAATGAGGAAAGGAGGCCTTTTGATGCATTGCTCCTGTTTTCATTCCTCATCTGATCAGGGAGAGGTGGAATAAATCACTGTGCTTCCACCCAGACTAGAATAAATTTCTGAAGGGAGAGCTGAGTGAAGAACACTTATTAAAAATTGTTAACTGAAATGAACACAAGACAGCAAACAACAGAAGTATCTTGCCCTGTTAATGAGATGCTGCTATCTGGATTAGTCTGTATTTGCTGAGTTTCTAATTAGTTTTCATTTTATTAACATGCTAATGTTAATATGATGCATTACTTTCAGTTGTGCAGGCATAAAGCCAGTTTTTAGGAAACTGGACTTCCAGAAAACAAAGGTAGGGAATCAATGAATAAGTAATTTACAAAACTACTCAGCCTAACTCAACACCACAGAGACAGAGTTTATAATCCCTTTTTTTCAGTATGCCACTATAATTAACAATGTGCATATGATTGGCATTAGCAGTGATTTCCTCTGGAAGCTGACACTTAGTTTTTATTCTGGTCTTCCTTCTAATAGAAGCAAATATTTTACCTGGCTGTTTCAGTAACAGTTTATCCTTTGAATACAAACACAAGACAGAGTATCTGATACAGCATAGGATGAAAGAAACACAGAGACCCCATTTCTCCTGGCTCTTAAAAAATAAATGAACACCTACAAAAATACATTGTGGGGAGTAAGTTCTGGTTCATCAGAATGTAAAGCACCTCGTTTGGTCGACAGTAGTAATATTGCTTGGACTTAGGGAACATTCTTATTGATTCATGAATATTCCAAGGGGATAGATTAATCTTTTGTGAACCATACAGCTCCGATGAAGCTGCTGTTTAACATGCTAAAGTGCCAAATTCATCTTCTTTTTGTACAAAAGAACTTCCTATAATAAAGACTCTTTACAATAGCAAAAAGGCATGTCTGTGGAGAATGTTTATTATTAAGTGTTTGCATTTTGAGATAGATATTTTGTCACGTATTACACAGCTATCTAAGGATACGAGTGTATGGCAATATCCTCCATTCAACTATATAGCTTAATCATTACTTGGGATGTTCTGTCTATGCATTTATCCAAGGATAGATAAGCAATGCATTTATTAAACTTCATAATCTTCATGACTTTTATGGTGTTTCACATCTTCTGTCAGTGTACGTAAAAATTGGGCAGATGGTCCACCACACATACTAAGGTAGATAGGCTGGTGGATTAATAGGTGGGTACACAGAATGCAGTACAGGTAGAAAAACTGAGTTGTAGCTATCAGAACTTTTACAGAGAAATCTTTGCCTTGTGTGAGACAATAAACACAACTTGTCCTGACGGCCCAGAGCTCTGAGGACTAGATAGCCTCATTGAGTTGCTCACAGTGCTCACCCAATCCTATGTTGTAGCAGAGACGCTTCTGGTGCCCAGTGATCTAGCAGGCTCAAGTGACTCATATGAAACAGTACCTTTATTCTGGTTCTGTACCCCGACTGCAGCTACCCTCTAATAACAGCGGTGCTTTTGCAAACAGACACTTTGTTCCATGGGTTAGCAATCTGTGAGACTCCAGGTTTGCCAGTTGTAGAGCACTTGCATATAGTTTTCTACATGAACTTGTACGCAGTTTGAATAGTGCATGCCCATGCGTGTCATGATCTCTACAACCTGACACCAATTTCTATACACTGACGATGGCCATACTTGGGCATAATGCTATTCATTTTCATAATATTACTAGCAAATTATCCATGAAGAATACAGACATAAATTTGAATATTGCTCAATGAAAGAAATTGTGTACGAAGGTTTAAAATAAAAATGTTTCTAGATTTCTAGGTAGAAAACCATCTACCTGCTTATTCAATTTGCATACCTCAACAACATGGCATTTTCTCTTCCTTCCTTCCTTCCTTCCTTCCTTCCTTCCTTCCTTCCTTCCTTCCTTCCTTCCTTCCCTCCCTTCTTTCTTTCTTTCTTTCTCTCTCTCTCTCTCTAATGTTAGCAGTTCATTATGGTTTATGCTAGAAATTGAGAGTTTTGTCTCTTATCTACTTGCCTTTGGCAGCACAGCCTCAAATTGTGTATGCCATGAATATTTAATGTGGTGGTTACATAGAATACTAAGGAAATAGACAGCAGATGTATACAAATGTCACCAGCAAGAAAAAGACTGATTACAGTAAAAGCCTAAAAAGTGCTAAGTATTAGCAGAAGGTCTGTGTAAAATATGTGTATTATGGAATAGCAAGCTTGCTTCCTATTTAACAATACTGATAGCACTGTGTATCTACTAAAGTTTCCAAACACAAAAGTTGAAATAACTGCCTCTATATATCAGTTTATAAGCAGGCCCAATCTTTGCATGTTATGCAGATGCTGACATAGTTTTACTGGTGGGAGGGAATTTTTGGGCCAAAGTCACCTGAATAGTTTCCTTTAATTCCCACCGGAAATGGTGTTCTTAACATATTAAAGTTGGAAACAGAAAAATGCACATCTTTAAAAACCACTAGAGGGAAGATCTAGGGAACTGTGAGTCAGCCTCCTCTCAATCCAGAGAAGTATAAAGGAGCAAGTTCTCTGGGCTTTGTTCAGCTTTAAGAAGAGCTGTCTAACTACCTAATGAGAGGATTTAGAGAAGATGGAGACAAACTCTTCTCAGAGATGTACAAAGATAAGAGGCAGCAGACAAAGGTTGGAATATAGGAAACTTTTTTCTTTTTTTTTAAACAGACACTGCTCAAACACTTGAACAGGTTAATCAAATATTGGAAAAGGCTGACCAGAGATTTTTTTATATTTCCATCTCCAAATATATATATTCAAAACATGACTTAACAAGTAACCTGGGGACCTGCACATCCTTCTATTATTCAGCAGAAGTCCCTTTGTGTATCATTCATTATATGACTCTGTAATTCTAAGATTTCCATAGGATATTGGAAAGTTAAGAACTAGAAGGTTATTTGCCTCTCTCTTGTGTAGAGTACAATGAAAAACTTCAGAAACATGATCTATGAAATTTAAAAAAATGTTTGCCCTGTTGAAAGTATTAAACCTATAGAATTGAGCTACTCTAATAACAAACACAATTTCTTTTATTAAGCATGATAATGAGTACAAAATTATTTGAGAACATGGAAAAAACACCTAGGTAGCCCTAGCGCTCCCTTGCTAAATGTCTTATAAATTGCTGAAAAATAGAATGATAAATTGTTGAAGAGTTAGTGGAATAAGATGGAATTGCAAGCAATAGTACTGAGCAAGGTAATTCAATGAAGTGCTTTCCACATTTATCACTGCTGTGTTCCCAGACTCCCGTACCAAGTCACTTTGGCTCAATAATTTACTTTATTGCTAGAGACTTTATTGATCATATTTCACGCTGTACTAACCTAGCACTCTATGTTTTGTCCTACTGTCATGTGTTGTCTTACTGCATAGATTCAGAACTGCTAAGGGTTACAGTGCTAAACACTATGGAGACACATATGATCCCTGCAGGACTTCCCAGAGGGGCAGTCTCTGGAAACATTGGACGATTCGCGGGTGGCTTGGAGAAGCTCCTCTCACCACTCAGTGTTCATTACTGTCCTGCCAGCCCAGCACCATGCATGTTATAATGTTGTGTCTGCAGGAGAAAGAGAATGGGGAGGCATTAACAGGGAGAAGGATATATCATGGACTATGGTATTCACTTGTGTGCAATTCTAGCATATGCAATTGCACCTCATTAGAGAAAACTGCATTAGAGGCTAGAAATAACATACCTTGGTACACTGGAGCATAGGCATCTTAGAGCCTATCTCCATAAAATGTCACAAAGCACCATCTTACCCTTCTAACAGGCATACAATGCTATTTATCTCAGTGATTTCAGTTTTCTAAATTTTTTCCTTCTCTTTACACATGCACAGTCTTCTACACTGCTCTCTTTTCCTGGACCATTTTCATACAAGTCTGCAGTTGTATATGTGGGTGATACTTTAATCATTACAGTGTGGTATTATATCTAATTTCTGGAACCTCAGGTTCATTCCTGAAACAGACTCCTTCACAAACAAAGCATCTGCTATTCTCCACAGCCTTTTGGCAACTACCTACTTTTGTCCTCTATACTTACCCAAATTTCTGAAAACCTCAAGCACCATTTTATCAAAGGGGTGTTACTCTAACCTGAAAGGGTGCTTGAAACTCCCAAAGACATTTCTCTATTAGACTGATAAAGAGACTAACCTAATGAAATAATTTTTCCAGGTGTTTATTTAACTGGTCAAATGAGAATCTTTTAGAAGCAAATTTATTTAGTCCATTCAGTGTAGGAGTAATCAGGTTTGTAAACTGAGTATTTTTACAATACTAAAAAATGGAGAGGAAAAAGAGATGGAAGGATGGTCTTTGAAATAAGGTGTAACTTATGTTGTTTAGAGTTTGTTTTAAGGTAAGGAATATTACCACAGAAAACCTGAAATATTTAGAAAAGAGAAAATAATTTCTTTCTGTATGATGGCAGCTCATCACTTTGAAAAAAAATATGAATACTCTAATCACTTCTTACTTTTCAGAGAGCTAAGATTCTGAATTCCCTGACAAAACCATTAATTAGAACTAATTCCAGAGAGTTAGGTACATACCATATTCAGAAAGAAATAGTCACACAGATACACTGCTTGCAAAGGAATGCACTGGCACTGGTTTATGCAATATGATATTTTGGCCTACAAAAATCATAACACCACAAATCTTAACCACTGGTGAAAAGTCATTGAACTTAATATTCACAGAATATATTCAGATTGAAGAACCCTCAGTTTTTTCCCAAAATTTTGTCTGTCTTCACAGTAAACATCATACATGGTTTTCAGATATGACATATATAGCTTCTTCTACGTCTTCTACTGCTTTAACAGTTTGCATAGTTCTTAAATATCCTGTACATACCTAGATAACATACCTTGACATCAAGGTTTCTTCATTACTTTCACCCACTTAGAAAACCCATTCAGAAATTGTTCTGAGCATTATATACTTATCTGTATCAACATGAGTAGACACATTTCATCTGCATGCATTTCTGAAGCAGTAGGAAAAGAAACAAGTTTCCACATAACTATGAAGGAAAATACAGGGACTGTTTTAATGATTTGTTATCAGTATTGCTCTTCCTACCAGTGCAATCAGATCAAGACCACATATCTTTCAAACTGAAGTTACAAAATGCGGCCCTTCAAATCTAATTCCTTTATTTTTGATGGCTTTAATAAGTTACAGAGAATATTATGACAATATCTTCTTTAACAGAAAGCAACCTTTCACTGAAATTGCTTTAAAAATCATAAGAAAAAAACTCTTCCACTGTTATTCGTCCAAGCCACTGTACTAGAACAAATTCAACCCATTCTAATTGGGTGACATCAGGCAGCAGTGAAAATGCAATTTGTTGTGAAATTTGCTTTTGCATTTTGTTGTTAGAAACCCAGCGTTCAACTCGTTCACAGCTCTCTGTTGGACCTTATCAAAGAACATGCTGGCTGGAGGGCATCAGCAGCACTGATCACTCAAAGGGAAACAGAACAGCTGTGTTCCTGACAGCTGGAGCAAGCATGACGTCCATCAGCAACTAACGGGAATATCTAAAACTGTTCTCCTTAGCAGGGTGCCTGCAAATCCAGTTATGTTGCAAATTAGAGTTCTCAGCCACCGTCAATTTCAACCATTATTTTTTAGTAGATGATAATAATTTCTTTATACATCTGTGTATTTTTTTGTCATTCTGTTATTCATCATCCATAAAGTAGCTTTAGGTAAGAATTATAAGAGGATTAGCTGTTTCAGAGCTCAAGTTCTAAGAATTCTCCTATGCAGATGCACTTCAGAAGTTCACACTGCAAACATACACAGAAATCTTGTATAAGAAATACATTTTCAGGTCATATTTTTAAGCCTAAAAAGAGCTGCTAATAAGGTGTATGACCTGCTCCTGAATGATCTCTGCTTTTTTTTATCCTTATACTGATATTTGAGCTTGAAAAACTGTGTATTTATTGTTATCAATTTACAAAATTCAAAGTATATCTGATTTTTATGTTCAGTAGTCAAGAATATATTAACCCAGCACTGCTTATCTGACAAAGTAACCGATATCATAGAATCTTAATTTGGACTGTTCACTAGATAGAGAGATGACATGAAGTTTAAAAGAAGTGTAGTACATGTTTGGTGTTCCCAGTTCTGATCACTTTCACACTTCCTGTTTGCCCTTTGAACTATAATTAGACTTCACTTTAAGGGTCTTTCATAGCATTTGTTTCTCAGGCGAGAGTGGCTTGTTGGCTAGTTAACCTACTGTTCTATTAAAGCACACATGACTGTTTAAATAAAAGAAGCTGATAGCTCACTTAGCTTTACTTCAGTTTCTTGCTTTTAAATATTTCAGTTTTAAAAAAAAACCTGTAATCCATTCTTTAAGGCAGTATTATTACCCATGGAAGATTATAACATTACAGATGTAGATTCAAAAAATTCAGTCCCTTATGGATGTAGATTCAATAAAATCAGTCCAAACTCTGGAGTTCAAAACAGATTTAAAGCATTGCCTTATGGTTAAAAAGTTACTAGCATGCTGGGCACTGTCTTAGTCTTTCAGGACATATGTAGCTTTTGAATAAGCAGATATTATAATTGGTACAATAAGTTTTAAGCTGGACTGTGTATCTCTATATGAATACGAATAACAAAGATATATCTCACAAGTTGTGTTCAGACTCCCAGCCTTCCCATGTGCCCTTCACATGATGTAGATGGTTCTTTCCATGATGTAGACTCCCTGTTGTCAATCTCCCAAAGCGGAGATGTATATAGCTCTTCAAATATGTCCCACCCAAAAGAAAAAAAGTCTTAAATTACAGTTATGTCCAACTTCTCAATTACGGCATACTCCTATGCATGCTCCTACTCAGAAAAATACCTAAATGCCGTGACTAAAATTTTGCCCAGAGAAAATAAAATAGCAATGCATTAATGAATGACTCTTCCTCCAGTTACTAAATTTGCATTTGCAATGAAGGTATCAAAGAACTGACAATTAAACAATTAGTGTTGTAAAATCTAAAGAATGTGAAAAAAAAGAAAAATAATTAATCAAATGTTGTGATTCTGCAAGTACCTTAGTGTGGCATGTTTCTCTATTAGCATGATATTAAGAAAGTTCATGGGAAAATCATCCAGACTGCTGACTTGCTGCAAAAAGCAGTGAATTAACATATAAGTAACTATACTAACCTTTCTGAACTTCTCATTTTTATAGTTACATAGTTTTGCAAAGTAAAAGTTATGATGCCTGCAGGTGACATCTAAACATCAGTTCTTTACCATACAGGCAACTCTCATTTATGCAGCTGTCATGTATACTTTCATGCATGCTAAGAATAATGTCTTTTTCTTATATAAGGACAGACTGTGGTCTTTTCTAATATCTTAACAAGGTGGGCAGAAGTTCCCCTGGTCTGTCAGTGGGCTGCCACCTACTGACAGTAGTTTGATTTGAGACTCATGCACTTGGACTCTTAACCTAAAAAACACAAGGGGTTATAGCAATTGGAAAAATGTAGGACTTTACAGTTCCCAGAGTGGTTTTTTCTCAATTTCAAGAGATAGAGTGCACTGTCTTGTACAGATGCCTCCCAAAAATTGTCTAAATTGCCCCTTGATGCAGCACTGCACTGTGCTGGACCTAGCTCAGAGCTATGAGTAAATGCAGTAATCTAGCTTTTACAGCTGCAGTATGACAAACAGGGAGGGAGGATGCATTAATTAACCGTGTTCACTTATGTACAGGACATGAAAACAAAAACTGAAACTCATTTGAAAACAACAAGACTAACTGCTATTACCTGCTCTTTTTCAGCTAAAACAGGTTTTCCCTGGAATTCAAGATTTCCTTTTAAATAAGTGATTTATAATCTCAGTAATTCTTGTTTACTGTAAGCAAAAGAGCAGATTAGTAATGTGTTAAATATGAGTTATTAAATTCCCATTAGACTAAATTACCATCCTCAGAGATATAGAAAACTACTCCAAATTAATTTGCGTCTTTCAATAACTGTATTTCATCTATTTGTAAAAACACTATTAATTTTAAGGTTTGTGCTACAGCAGCTTTCTTGGTATTTGAAATAAAACCAGGACTGTTAGGTCAGCTTATGTGCCCTATCCTCTTCAGTAAAGCTGTGTTGCAAAAGTAAATAAGAAAATAAAATGCTCTTTTAAGAGTCTTTTCCGTGCAGAATAAGATGCAGGTAATTTTGAGGGTTCTTTGGCTGAAGTCTAGCATGAAATAATCTTTATACTTCACCTATATCTATTTAGACATTACTGGGCCAGGTGATAGTCTAGCACCCTCCAGAGATGTTTTTCTAGTGATGTCCCCACTATTTTTCAATTGCATCTTGCCCAGAAAAGAAGCACTGTTTCCAGACCTTTTTAAAAGCCTGTTTTTCAAATCCATAATATTGTGAAGAAAATACACACCTTTTATTTCTTGTTGCCCATTCTAAATATCTATGAATGAGCTGAAAATCTTATTGTAGTAAATATTGCCATTTCTTCAACTTTAATGGACTTAACTTCCTTTTACTGGGTTATGAAGCTACTTCCCTTGAAATTCTTCATAGAAACAAGAACCTCTGGGATGATGATAGACTGTTTCCTTCTTTGAAGTGAGTGGTCTGAAACCTGGGGTATGAATTCACAGAGCAATAGTTCCACAGTAATTGTTCTCCTACAGTTAAAAAATATAAGGAGAAAACTAGAAATACTAGAAATTAATACTCAGAGGAAACATTAGAGCACATGTGTATGTATGTGTATGTGTGTGCTGAAAATTATATGCAGTTTATCACGAGCACCCTATTTAAACAGGTCATTGTCTACTGAATAATTTTTACTTATAGTAAAATGCATTTCTTAAAGAGCTATTGCTGTAAGTTGGTGGTGGCATTTATTGAAACCTATTTTTCTGTTTAAACCACACAATTTAAAATCCTTACATGCAATATGTGATGTACTTTTTCTAGTACTTTGTAATTTTTTAAGTATTTATGTGCCTTTGCAACATCCAAAGAAAAATACGTAAGTCAAAAATTTGCTCCTATTAGTCAAAGTTAGCAACATTATGTAAATAATGAAGCCCTTAATTTTTTTTTTTTTCTTAAAGAGTAAAGACCATACATTTGTTTAGTTATATTTTACTCCTATTCCTCAACAAGTGCTGAAATGTACTTAAGATGTCTTGGTGGGTGAGAGCAAGACTAGCAACAAAATACAGCTCTCTGTACTTTGAATAATCTTACACAACGAAGTGCCAAATTGTCTAAATGTGTAATTGCATTGTTTTACTTGAAGAACCTAAGTAATACAACAGTATTAATCTCTAAATGGTATTAGTTTTCTATAGATTATCACCATCATTTTGTAGAACACTAGTTAAATTTGAAGGCCTTCTTAAGAAGAGCGTTGCTGAAGATAAATCATAAGCCAAAACAAGTGAAAAAAAAAGGCACTGAAAATCTGCCAGTTGCTTAATGCCTTTAGTCTCTACACTCTACTTATCAATGTACTAATCCTCAGCCTAAAGTTTGCTCCATTTTCATGGTTCTAAATGCATGTAAATGCCATAATTAATGTGTTCTTTGGACAGCAGTTGTTGACTTAAGAAACACTAACTCGTGTGTTTTGCTTAATCAGCATCTTTTTCAGATTTGGTAGTACAGGGCACATATCTCCAACTCAATTTTTCTCTTAACTTTCCTTTTGGTTTTGTAAACATCAAGTCAAACTGCCACCGTCCCATCAGCGCTTCAATTTCTACACTCAGAACACATACTTTTGCTTCTTTTTACATATGTTTTAATGGACATAGACTACTGCTGATGCTTAAACATTGTCTAGTTCCAAGCCCTGTGCCATGGGCAGGGACATGTTCCACTCAATAGATTGCTTAAAGCTCCATCCAGCCTGACCTTGACTACTTCCAGGGATGGGGCATCTAGAGCTTCTCTGGGCAACCTGTCCTAGCACCTCACCACCGTCACAGTAGAGAATTTCTCCCTAACATCTAATCTTATTGTGCCCTCTTTCAACTTAAAGCCATTTCCCATTACTACATGCCCTCGTAAAATGTCCTTCTGCAGCCTTTCTGTGGGTCCCTTTATGTACTGGGAGGCTGCTATAAGGCCTTCTCTGAGTTTCCTCCAGCTGAACAACCCAAATGCTTTTAGGCTGGCTTCATCAGAGGTGCTCCTGTTCTCTGGTCTTTATGGCTCTCCTCTGGACTCACTAGTTAAGAAACAGATTTTACTTCTGGGTCCAGTCTAATGCATTTCAAAAGGGAAACAACTTTAGACATAGTAACCATGCTCTCTATAAAATCATTCCTATTTCCTATCTCTCCTGGCCACATTTGGTCTTTGCTATTTGCCTGTTTCCTGCAATAAACAAGACTCCATCTTTCATTTTATTGCTATATGCATGGCAGAGTGATGGGAAGGCAGATTTCCTCACAGCAATGATGTTTCAATGCTATCCGTGGTCTTCCCAGGATAAAATATTTCAATTATAAGATCATTCTATGTTTTCCTTTCTTTTGTCTAACAAACTGCTACTATTTCTAAAATTTTAACTTTCCAAATATCTTAAATTAGTTTGCATATGATATAAGAGCTAGGATACATGGCACTCCATATTGAAAAATAGGGTGCTATTGAACTATAGCACTTTTTAATCGCTGTATAATCTGCTTAGCTACCATGTATGAATGAGATAAATTGAGGGTTGAACTTCTTTCCAGCCTGCAAAACCATAACAATTTGTCTCTTGCAGACATACAAGCACTAAAAATGAAAAATGAGCAGATACACGAATCTCAATTCTCCACTTGTATAGTAATGCCTGTTGCTGCCTGGAGGAATTTGCATCCCAGTGGAAAACAGAGTGGGAAAGTTTCTATGAGGAGAGCCCTCCTCTATTCTTAGTATCACCATTCCACTTTTCACACAGTACTTTATGAAATGATAACACAGAAGCAGGCCATGAATTAAAGGAAGTATTAAAGTGTAGTTTCAGGAGATGCTGCTTTCAGTATCTTTTTTTTTGACTCAACAATGAGCAAAGGACACCCATATATATCCTGTAGATCCAAATTTGAAGTACAAATTAGTATTTTTAAAATTGTTTTTAACACTGCCAGTCTCAATCAAAAAATAACTTTTTTTTTTTAATATATGAATATAATTATTTACATTTAAATTTGTTTAAAGCATGAAATAAATACAATTTAAACATTTAGGTCTAAATTTATGTCTTAAAAATCCATGTTCAATTTTGCCTTGAGTATGCACCTTTCATATTGCAGCAGCCTTTGTGAAACTGTTGATGAGCCTGATTTTCTCTTTAGCCACTCTGGATGCACCCAGGCTACCACAAAATTCTGCACCAGACAAGAAGAATTAGGTTGTGATTTGCAAAGACATTAGAAGAAAACCTTGATAGACATTATAGAGAAGGTATTGGAGTGAAGAACTAAATCAGCTGGAGCACTGGCTGTCTGGAAAGTCACTGAGACACCAGATTCCATTAGGCTTGTGGGGAAGTACTTGTCTGGGTTTCAGCCAATGACAGCTGCATTTTCTGCAGTAGCCAGGATGGGGCAGAGCCTGGGGCAGTGTGGGCATGGCCAGGACCCTAATGTTATTTGAGACCATCTTATGTCATTGGCAATGGTGAGGAAAAGGAATTCTCCTGCTCACTTCTGACATGTAGGAGGCATGTCTTCTCCAGTCAGGAAAATGTGGCAGCGGTCAGGTTGGGTCACGCTGTGCAATGAGCATTTTTGCATGTGAATCTCTCTCTCTTTTTGCATAACTTTATTAATAATATTGTTGCTGTTACTGTTCATTTTCTTATCACTGTTTCCAGTAAATTTTTCTTAACATGTTATTTTTACATTTTGTGCCTCCAGTTCCCAATTCCATCCACAGAGTAGGAAATGGGAGGGGAAGGCAGAGGGAACAAGTGAGAGGTGTCTGGTTTGGGAGAGTCTTGTGCGTAGGGGACACTAAATTGGGTAGTGCCATTCCTAAACCATGACAGGACTATACCTACACACAGATACAGGATTTCATTCTTGTGTTCCAGTATCTGAAATTTACTTACAGAAAGGACAGTGTTAGAGTATTTATGTTCCTTCCATGATTTTAAGCTATCTGAAGCTATTTTATCTGCTAAGGTGCTTGACTTCTGTGCTTTGATTGTGCCTAACATATCGGCATGCTGGAAATTGTGTTAGATATTTATTTATCTGCTTGTTTAGGTACCTAAATACCTTTTGAAAATACAACCTCATGAACTGCACAACTATTAGGCTTTGAATGTCTGCTACTAGTACTCCCAAATCACGTGAAAGAGAGGATAGATTACTACCAATCCTAGGAAGTCCTACGGGAATGTTAAATGCCTTGAGTCAGGTTATTAAATGCATGTACAGTAACTGCTCGCTGCTCCTGGCTTTCATTTGGGAAAAGCTTTTCTCATTATCTTTGTCACTCAGCAGCTGGAACCTCACAGCCTTGAAAATGTCCTCACATTTTGAAAAAACAGTAACCATGTTGTACCTTAAAAGAATGAATACTGGCGTTGTACAAGTTTAATCAGGTTTTATACACATCTGGCCTCTGCAATACAGCCTGTCTGAGGAAAGCATGCATTCTGTCACTTCCTATTGATAAGGAGATAAATAGAAACAGGACAAATCCACTGGATACCCGTACTCGAGCATTAGGCTAAAGGAAAAATAAATCCCTGCAGCATTTAATTTCCAGATTTTTTTCTATTGATAATACAATCTCAACTAGAAATCTCATAAGCAAATATTGCTGTTTTCAGTTAGATTATTATTGGACATGTTCCCTGGAAAAACATCTTAGAGGCTGTAAAAGTATTCTCCTATTTTAACAATTGAAGTTTCAGCTTCAGTTAAATAAATGTGACTATTTTTTGGTGCTTGATAGCTTCAGATTTTAGTGTAAATCAAGCTAGAAGAGACCCAGGTCCCTAGTCCAACCTCTTGTCCAGAGAAAAGCCAGTTCTGGGCTCAGACCAAGATGCTTGAGGCTTCACCCAGCTGGGGCATGAAAATCCCTAAAATCAGAGACAGTCCAGCGTCCTTGAGCTTCTGGCTAAAATCTGCTCCTTATCTCCAGCCTGAATGGGATTCCAGCTTGTGTCACTGCCTTTCACCCTCTTTGCATGCACCACTGCGGAGAGCCCATCTGCATCTCCTCCACCCCCTTCAGGATGCCACTGGGTGCCCCCAAAACTATCCCTTTCCCCAACAGAAAGGCCCAACACTGCAGCCTCTCCTTGCATGGCTAGGGCTTCTGTCCCACCTTGGTGGCTTCTGCTGATTTAGTTCTGGTTTATCTATATTTTTATTGCATTGGAGCCCAAAAATAAACACACTATCTACATGTGATACAGCAAGCACTGAATAAAGGGTAATTCTTCTGTGCCGTACCCCAGCTCAAACCACCTCAGGTGCTGCTACCCCTGCTGGCTGTGGAAGAGCTGGCTTCTGCTCAGCTCGCTGTCCAGCAAGGTGCATGGCCATCTCCACAAAACTGTTCCTCATCCCTGTAGGGCTGTTGCTGCAGGGCTTCGGTTTTACGGCTCAGCCTCTGAGTGGAATTTCACTTGCAGCACCTTCCTTCCATCTATCCAGGTCAACAGAAGGCAGCCTGGCCCTCAAGTGCATCATGTGTTCCCGCCTTGCTGTCATCAGCAGACCCAATGAGTGTGCTCTGCATTCTCTCCTCCAGGTTACTGAGAGAGATGCTTAACAGAACAAGTCCCAGGGTAGACCCTGCACTACACCACTTGCTGACAGCCTTCAGGCAGAGTACAGCCCCCTTAACTGTGTCCCTGTGAGCCCTACCACCCGACTGGTTGCTCACTGTTTGTCATCACATCCAGAGTCTGATCTCCTAACTTCTATCTAACTTGCTGCAGTCAAGGCAAATGAAATCTATGCCCACAGATCTAGTCATTGTATCACCAGAGGCAGTGAGATTAAAAATCCATATTGAATCCATCTTGTCCTGTCTAAGTCCCAAAATGTGGTCCCAAAAGTGAAGTCAACTCCTGTCTACAGTTTCTCCACTTGTTCCTTTTGAACTTCCTACAAAATGCATATAATATTTGCATTTGTAAAGTCGTTGGAGATCCTACCCCCATCTCCTTGAGTTAAAAGAGGTGACAGAGAATGGCCTTGCCAAAGATACCACTTCAGTTGTGTCTTAAAAGATTGTCTTGGTGTGAGACAAGTTTAAGGGGTGGACACTCTAAAATCAGTTTCCCCCCATTTTAACCAATTTAACCAGTTTAACCCCCAGTTTAACTAATCCCTTTCTACCAACAAGAAGAAATGAATACAAGTAGATATAATATTAAAAAAATAACAGTTAACTAAAGAAATGAAATTGCAACAAGCAAAAATTAACAGTAATAGTCACTACTTGCAAAGTTGCTGAAATCTCAGTGACTCCCCAGGAACAAGGAGAACCTCAAAATGGCAGAGTAATGTTTCCCCAAGATGGTGCCCTCCACAAACAACTGTGTGTGGGGAGACAAAAGGGAAATGGTGGAGAAACCCCTATCAGCTCAACCTTCCCCCTGGAACAAAAAACCAGGAAATCTTACAAAGGATTTCTAGGGGCGTATGGGAATTCCCAGCCTGTGTGGCATCAGAGCTGCAACTCACTGCTCCTGCTGGACTCCACTGGTGTTGGTGCTGCTGCCTTGGGTCCTTGGTCCAAAGTGCAGGGAAAAAAAATGGACTCTTGAGCGCTGATATATGGTGGCCTAACCCCAGAGTGACTGGCTCTGACTCAGATTCTGCACCATCAAGAGGTGTTGCAAAATCCACTCTGCAGCAATTTTTGATTGCAAAATGCAGCTTCTCAGTTCGTACATTTGCCAGTAGAGCCAAGAGGGAAGAGACAGCTCTGCTTGCACAACCTGACTTTAAAAAGACCAGCACCTGCTGCCCCTGTGATTCATTTCTGGGGACAGGGTCTACAAGAGATAGTAAGTTTTTGGGCACAGATGGATATGGAATACAATAATATTTTGGGTTACAGATTATCAGATGCAGATGAAACAGATCTGTGAAATTCTCTCAAGTAATTCCCAAAGCAGTCTCATCCACTGCTAGCCATTCCCCACTTTGAATACTTCTAATTAAGCATGGAGGCTTGGGAGACCCTGCTGGTAAAGCCTGACCAAAAGAAGGAAAGAAGGCACAGAACACAGCCCTAGCTCTGTCTCCTGGCACTAAATCACCTCTCCCATCCAGGACTTCCTTGTTCAGACCTTTTCTGCAACTGCAGAATTTCTTATTGGCCTTGATGTTACTGTGACATTTCTCAACCTAGTTGGATTTTAGTCTTCCTAGCACCAAACCTTCATATCTGCACAGTGTTTCTAAACTCTTCCTTTCTAGCCTGTTCCTTCTTCCAGCTCCTCTATGCTGTCTTTTTGCCTTGGAGCTTTGTCATGCATCCCCTGCTTAGCCAGCCCAGCTTCCAGTATGTCTACTTGTCTCTCTAGTACCATGATGGTACCATGGTGGACTGTTGTCACACTTGGCGGTGCTGTCCTTAAAGGCCTGCCAGCTTTTCTGAGTGACTTTGTTATTCAGTGCTATCTACCCTGGATGCCCATTTACCAAATTTGCCAAAATCTACTTTGGTAATGAGCCAAAAGAGCAAAAATCTGCTTATTTGAAGCCCTATACTTTGTTACTTTTTCTTCAATCGTTTCCAGATCTTGAACTCTCTAGTAATACAACCACTACAGCTAAGACACCATTGATTGGCACATGTCCAGCCTTTCCCTCCCTATGAGAGGATAGCAGATCCAAATGTTCATCTCCCCTGGTGAACTCATGTAGTGTTTTTTCACATGGTTATGCCCAGTACTGTTCAGAAATCGTGGCTGCTTGTATCCAGTTATTTGCCCTTTGACCAGATGTCAGGGAGCATAAAGCCTACCTGAGAACGAGTGTTTGTGACACTGTTAGTTATTTCAGGAAGGCATTGTCCACACTGACACCCTGATGAATGGTCAACAGGCAAAAAATAACAGTAACAGTACGCTCCTGCCACAGTGAAGGGTGGCAGACCTATCATCAAACCCTGAATCCTAAACTCTCAGGAAGACTGCTGTCTGTCCCACAGATGAGCTGTGCACATCTCAACTGTCACTTCAGATCACTTTAGCAGCTCCCATCGTTGTCTTCACCTCCTGTCTTTCCTGAAGAGCTTATATCTACCCATTGCTCACTCTGGCTGTGCAAGCTAAGCCATCACATCTGCCATTGCAACCTTGCTACTGTTTTCTGGTTGCACATAACATTCTAGAACCTCCTACTTTGTTTCCCAGGCTGAGACCATTTATGTAGGTGCACTTGCGTTAAGAGTCCCTTTGCCCTGTTTCACCAGTCCTGAGGCCTCCTTTGTTCCCACCATCCTGCCCTCTTCGCCATCCAACCCCTCTGCTCTTGTTTGCATTTGACTTTGGGTCAAAAACTCCCTCACTCGTCTCACCAGTCTAAACCTTTCCTCACCACACTGTCCAGTCTTTAGGAAAGAGTGCTCTTGTCTCATCTTAAGCAGGTGGATCCTGTCTTCCCTCAAGTCTTTGACCCTCAGAAAGGGTCCCAAAGTCATGACCTGGAGCACATCCCCATTGTTGTTTAGTACAGACCTGTTGGATCCAGAGGTCAACAGACCATTCTTCACATACCCAGTGAGATGACAACTTCATAGTACAGGTACTAAGGCAGCTGATGACAAAAGATGCCCTTCTTGATCTGTTGCTTGTTAAAAGAGAGGAGTCCATGAGTGATGTAGTGATTGGTGGCCATCTTAGCCACAGTGATCATGAGGCAATCTAGTGTAAAATCTCTGTTGACAGGAGCAAAAGTGACAGAAAAACCTCAGTTCTGGACACGAGGAGAGCAGAATTCAAGTTTCTCAGGGAACCAGTGGAGAAGGTCCCCTGGGAAAATGCTTTTGGATGTGCTAGTGTCCATCAGTGCTGGTCACTATTTAAGCTCCACCTCCAAAGGTCACAGAATCAGGCAATTCCAGAACATTGGAAGTCAAGCAGACAAGACAGAAGGCTGGCTTGGCTGAGCCGGGATCTCCTTTTGAAGACTAGGCAAAAAGGAAGGTATATGCCCAGTAGAAGCAAAGTCAGGTGATGTGAGAAGAATACAGAGTTGCTGCTCACCATTTTAGGGAGAAAATTCATGTGACCAAACCTCAGCTGGGGTTGAAGATGGTCAGAACTGTGGGGGACAATTGAAAGAGGGGGTTTAAATACATAGCGAAAGGCACTGCAGAAGTTACATCAGCCCATTACAGAATGAGGACCTCGCAAACAGGGAAGGGGTCACAGCCCCAGCCTGGCAGAGTTCAAAGAGTGTTTGTACAATGCTCTCAGGCACATGGTGTTATCCTTGGAATTTTCTTGTGTGGGGCAAGGCATTGGACTTTGATGATCCTTGTGGCCCCCTTCCAATTCAGGTTATTCTATGATTCTGTAACTCTACTTGGGGCACCGGACTACACCAATGCATGGGTCCCTACCTGGCACCAGCCAGTCATCTGGTTCCTCCCTTGGTGAGAGCTGGCTGCAAACTGAATCTGAAATGCACTTTTATTGGGAGGAGCAGAGAGGAGTTGTCAGAAAAGAGTGCTAGAGCTTGCCTGGAGCAAAACTGTCCCAGTGACCCTTTCCAGGCAGCCTAAGGTTCCTAGAGAAATTTCTAGATTATCCCAGAAGCAGAGCCTAAACCAGAAACTGGTGCACAAACTCTTCTCTCTGCTTGCTGAGCTCTTTAGATGTTACTTTTAAGTAAGGTCGAACACCCATTAATGCAACCATATTTTTCCTAGGTTTTGAGGCTTGAAGTACATGGCAGCTGAGAAGAAAATCAGAACATTCAGAATATCTGTTACTACTGTGTGAAAATGAAAAATTAGATGCAATTCCATTGTGCATCGCTTAGTTGAGTCAGCTGCACATTGCTATACAGACTTGTAGAACAGAAACATTTGATTTTCTTCCTTTTTAAGTAGCAGAAGCAAAAATAGGCAGAAATGTGAGATGTCATCTCTTCCTGTTCAAGCAGGGCAACTTTTGAAGCAGAACACACAGAATGAAGAAGCTGTGATTTTTTTTCCTGTCCACTGTGTTCCTGAGAGTGGGCATGCAGGTATAGGAAAGAAAAGTGTTTTGTCTTGGGTCACACATGAATTTAAAGAAAGATTTAGATGAATGAGCTTTTATTTGAGACAAGTGCTATAGAATTTGAATAGAGAAAACTTGCATAGAGAACTGCAAAGCTCCCAGAGAGCAACCCAGGACTAGTCAGAGCACTAGGAGAATCCAAGTTTGAAAGAATTTTCTTGTTCTCTTTGCATTTAGATAGAACAAGGCCAGAACTCATCACTGTAATGTGATTTTGTCTAAGGTTAGAAAAGCTTTCCATCCACAGAGAGTATGTTCTTTTCCCTGATTTTACTTCTCCTTCCTTGGTGGATAATTGATGCAATTGAACACAGCACAGACATAGTGTGTGGGTCCATTATTTTTTTCATCCTGAAATCTAACTTGGTGCAATGTGTAGAGAGGTTATTTTCCAGTGAGAATTTATGCCAGAGCTTCCTTGCTGTGTTGTGGCTGGTTTCATTCTATACATTTGAGAAATGTGCCCAAAGGCAGACTTAAAGCACTTCTGGCCATGGGGTAGAAAACCTTAATGTTTTATGAATGGAGTGATAAAACACTGTCTTTATATTTCTGAAATGAAATTCCCTTGAAAAGCCCTGTAGTGCTGGTATCATCTGGAATAATTACAACGATGACTTCCCTATTCAATTAACCTCTTTTAAAGCATTGTATTAGTGGTTGTGGGTCATCTCAATGGGGACAAAATTGTCACACACAGAGCAGAGTGAAAACATGGAGTCACAGTGGCACGAGTTGCGGATTCAGTCAGAAAATCACTGCTAAAGTACTTCAAACTCCCTCTGCCAGGAAAGAAAGTCTCCGTTAGCATAATTATGAATTTTGTTTCAAGAGCTGAAACTTGTAGGAGAATAAAGATGGATATAAGATGGGGAACGGTGATGTTTCAGAGTTTTGTAGAATTTAAATAAAACATGAAGTAGATGATTCTACAGTTGCTCTGCTGACTTTTTCACACAAATCTGCACAACTATTTGTGATCACAATGAGATGCTAGCTACAAACGTTTGAAATTCAGCATCTGATCTTGCTTAACACTTTTCATTGACATGGTTCTGTCTGGAATATTTATACATTAACTTTGAAAAATATTTAACATTAGTCATATTTACTTAGATTTTTTTTTCCCCCAAAATAATGCCACATGGAATTATGCTTAAATACTTTAAAATTCACTGATATGTTAAATAGTTCTTATACTTGTCAAAATCTGTAAAGCTTTTTAGGTTTAGGAAAGAACTTTTTATTTTTGTGAGGACTGTCCTTATATCACTCTAGAGTCAGTGTCATGAATAAAAAATGTCATCAGTGAAACCTAACATAAATCTGACTACAAAAAGGTTGCTATTTTGTATTTTAGGTAACTTTCTTTCTAAGTCTCTACAAGGAGAAGTAGATGTTGTATAATTACTTAGTAAGCATGTTATTTATTTGCTATGGGCTTGTTAATACTGGAAACTCTAAATTACTGTTTATATCAGGTCTAATTTCGGTGTTATGCAGAAAGTCACTTCTTTGCAAATCTGGTCAGTCCAGATGCCTAGCTTCACTAAGCAAAATCATTTAGGCTCTGTGTTTCATTATTTCTTGAAATAGGAAATAATCCCATTAGGAAAAAGGACAAGTTTCTTCAGACTCAGATTCATGAGTTACTATTTTATTCTAATCCTTGTTGTCCAATGTGGTTTTCTACATAAGTTGTGATCTTCTCTTGGCTCAAACAGAAGAAAACCAAAAGCTATTTTGTTCTACTCAAATTATGTCAGGTGTAAACTGTACTTTTTCTTGACAGATCCTAAAGTCGAGTACCTCCATGTTCACTAAGAAAGTCCTAGATGCAGCATGAATTAGGCAGACTTTGGGTGGTATGAGTCTGCAGATGAGCCCTCCAGCTGCCTGGGGCAGCGCTGGTGAAAGAGGAAGTTGAAAGGGTGTGAATTTCAGGCAGGTAGGGCAAGGAGCAAGTCATCCACTAAAGAAGTGCTCTACTGAGACCTCCTTGGAGGAAGACAGCACTGCTGGTACGGGCCCCTTACTGGTACACCACTGATAAGGCAGAGGAATTCTTCTTTAGAAAACTCTTACGTAAAGCCTAATCACTGGAATCAGTTTTGTCCTTTCTAAGGCTGTTTGGGGGGGATTTTCAGCCTTCTACAGAAAGTGTGTTGTTATTTTTGACCCATGTGTTGGGAAAAAGTGAATCCCCTTGTCTTTCAGTTACTGATTTACAGGCACTTTCAGAACAAAAAAAAAATCCAGCTCCCCATTCGCTTTTGTTATCTCTGTCTGCTCTTAGTAGACTTAAAATATGGCAAGAAACAGTAGCATCAGGACATCATGAGAAGGATAATTGAAATATTGTCAAGATATTAACATTTCACAAACCTTTCAACTCCTAATCAGACTCCACTTTCCAGCTTTCCTGCTTAATAAAAGAGAGATTTGAACACTAATCCATTGGTAATGAAAACCGGATGCCCATTAGATCCTTTACTGTCTCTGCTTGTTCTCCCTGCCTCCTGTCAGAATGTATGCAAGCACTACTGCACCAACCTTGTTTGGAGAACTGCAAAACATACCTGGGACATAAACTTTCCTTTTAAATCTGGACTTCAAGTGACATCCGAATTGTTTTCATATGTTGCCTTCCATAGTGTGTTATTTTTGGAGGGGTACCTACTCTAACCTTGTTGAGAATACTGCACATAAGTGTTATCTGCTACTGGGGGAAAAAAAAAGACACATTTAATAGACTCTTGGCGCTTTAATTTTCAGTAATTTGAATAGGATGAAGGTAAAGCAATATTTGTGGTTATGAATTATTATTTATTTACATCTCACTAAAGTTCCCCCCAGAATGCTATGGTTGGGTCATATGCCTTTAAATATGCAGGCGAAACAGATGAATTGAAAATTCTGTTGACAGGTAAATGTGAATCATCTCTTTTCATTCAAAGGAAAATAATCAGGCTCTTTTCAAATAATATAAAATGTAAAATGATTGCCTTTTGGGGAGGAGGCACGCTTATCAGCATCTCTTCTATAGAAAATGATTTCCATTTTGTAGCTGAAGGAACATATGCTGCAGCTTATCTTGTCACTTGACTGCAGTTTCTGATATTTATTAACAGTTGATTTCCTGTAGATGTTGTTTTTTCCTGTTTCTCTTCTCTCATCTCACCAATCAATTATTTTCCTGAAAATGACATCTGCCCTTCTTTTTTATTCTCATTTCCTTAAAGAAGATTGTTTTATTACTGGTTTCAAGAAGCATTTGTAATGAGTAGTACAGCCCTGGTTTTATACATGATTTATAACAGTCTGTGTCTGAGGCTCCACTTTCTCCTCCACCCAACTTTCCCTTGGTCATTTTTATCAAAGCCCATGAGGCTGGGATTGTGTAGTCATTGCAGTAAAGTACAGAAATGATGAATTATATCTTCAAGGAAAAACTTAGTGTTCATTAGAGATTTACATGGAGTAAAAGCAAGGCTGACTTAAAGATTGTATACAGCATCTTCAAGAAGAATGCTACAAAACTAGAGGCCTGCTATGCATTAGCTTGATGACCTAGGAGCACTAAGGTTCTGCATCTATGACTGGCAAAATCAAGAGTCTTGTAAGCTATTGCTCCACATTTAGGCTTTCAAGGATTATAAAAAAATCCTTTCCCCCTTCTTGCTTCAGATGTATCAGCTTGCAATTTTCATAGTCTCATATCTTTCAGTTCTCTGCTTTAGCCTTTGATGTATGTTGGGTTTGCACTGTTCTTTTTTAATGTGACTCATCTTGGAGGAATAGGAAAGAGTGGCTCATAATGTGCCCTCTCTTTTAGGATAATAATACATGTTATAAAAGGTATCTTCTTTGATCGCAAATTGATAAAGCATGGGAAAGCCTTGGCCTGCTACTTAAAATGCCATACCCCATACAAAAAGCACAAGAAGCTGCATCATAAAAAATATTTGTTCCTGAAGGCAGTACTAGATCTCAGATAATTTCCTTTCATGAGAACTGATTACATGAAATATTCCTGCTTTGCTCTGTTACTATATTGCTTACCTCTTCAAGCTGATACTCTAAAGTTCCTAATGCGTAGCTGCCCAAGATTATTCTTGTCAAAATAGTGTTTGTACTAGTTTATCTGTGAAACAAGTCTGAGGGAAAAGTGAGTGACCTACAGAGGAAAAATACTTATTCTTGTAAGTTTATAAAAAGTCATTACAAACATGTAAACTATACATGTATTATTGTGTCACAAATCCATGTGACAATGGATAGAAAAAAAAGGTTGCATGGCTGCTACTTTTGTAGGGGAAAAAAAAAAGTATAAGAAATCTTCTATGGGTTCCAAAAATAAGAAGAAAAATAATGATACTGACACGCCTGTTTCAAAAACTAGAACCAAATCTTTTACTTTCATGAATTGTCTCGAGTCCTGGAAACAGAAATATTTCAGTTGAGCTAAGACAGAAGAGCTGTGTGATGGTCAATGTTCACAGAATAGCAGGAGAAGCATGAGGGGACCATTCCTTCATCAATGTCAGTAACAAGGGTGATGCAGACAGGAGCACAGAGTCAGGTTTCCAGCCTTTTAACCCTCCTTGTTGCAAGCATCACACAAACAGACCCACTTACATGAACGTACGTTTAGCCCTGATATAGAAGACTACTACTGAAACCCTGATTTCCCTGTTAAAGAAATACACATCTACCTGCACCTTTCAAATGGTTAAGTGATAATTTGCACTAGACTCCTTGAGCCTGTCTGACAAGTGCAGAACTAGAGGGAAGGAAGCAAGTAAATGGTGGAGCAGGCTGAATGGCTGCAGTAAAAAAGATGTATTGATCTTATCAATATTATTATTGGTACAAAAAAAGAACAAAATACTTTTAATCTTATCAAAAGTGTTATTAGTATCAAAAGCATTATTAATACAAAGAGACTGATGAAGTCTCAGGTTTGTTAATAATAGTTTCAAATGCTTAAGTTTAATGAAGGAAAAAAAGAAACCCAACCGAAAACCCAGCAATATTTGGAGTGCACAGTGCTAACTGCTCCCTAGTTAGAAGAGTAACCAGGCTGAAATGAACAGTGCAAGGAATCACATAAATTAAACAAGCATTAATTCAATTCTCTGGTCTTATGAACTGCAGAAATTCACAGTCCTTTAATTATTATTTTGGTCTTAAATTATGCATCATAAATATTTAGTAGTTTATAAATGTTTTCTTTAATTATTTGTTAACCTATTATTGCAACAGACTGTATATTGACTTGCTATAATCTGAATTTCCAAAATAGCTATTGCAAGAGCTTTCAAGAACAAATTAGTAATTGTGAATATTTTTTTGCTCTAAGATATTTTAAAGAGGATCTATATGAAACTTGAGGTAGTCTGTACAATTCTGACCAAAGCTGTTGCTGAATTTTTTCTAAAAACATGGAAGTTTCTAAAATTACTATCTCTTTAGTACTATCAGCTCTCTCATATTTTTGTGTTTGTAAACTGTTTTCTGTCTTTACTGTATTTATTGTCAGTTACAAAATACTGGCATGCTTAGAAAACCAAGGAACCTGATACCACTACATCATGTATTTAAACAAACTAGAGTGCTATGTAACCAAAAACTGACAAATGTCATCAGAAAGTAGTGTAAAAGTAGAGTGCAAACTCCGATGTTGTAATGGTTTGAAACCCAGCTGGAAAACTAAACCCCACTCAGGCGGTTGCTTTTCCCCCACCCATTTGATAATGGAGGAACACTAGGAAAGTTTCTAAGCTGGAATCACAATGTACTGGAAATCACATTACCCACAGCAGTATTATTAGCAAAAAAAAAAAAAGAAGTATACAAAAGAGAGAGGATGTTTCACTCATAAAAGGGTGTTCATCACCGAATCTTGCCCCCACCCACCAGAATACAAAAAAAATCCCAAACCAATAAAGAACTGGAACAGAAACCAAACCCCTCAGAGCTTAAATCATCTTTGCTGTGCTACCTACTCTTTTCTCTGGACCACTGTACTTAGCTGAGTTCGGCAGTGTTGGTGCAGCTGTTTCTGCTCCTTCTCAGCTCCACTCCTGCTCTCCTGGTGCAGTGTCCCAATGCAAAGCAGCAGTCAGGAATCTCGTAGTGGGGCTCCCCAGCGTGGCATGGCAGTGCTTGCGGCTCTCCAGTGCCAGTGCTCTCCCAGTGAGGTGCTGAGTGGCAGTGCAGTCCTGACCCCAGTACCTCACACTGTCCAGAGCAAGACAGGTGAACTTTCATCTCTAGCTCGGCTTTTTCGTGCCAAAACCATACCCCAAGAAGAGATGTGGATGGTATGGAATTAAATAGCACTAGCAACTCCACCCCACTTTTTCTCTGTACCCAGGAGAAATGCAAAAAACCTAAAATCCCCACCTGTTCTAGATGAGTTCTTATTGTAAACTCTCAAATGCCTAATTTTTCTTAAAAATCAGTTAATATGTTTTAATTTTAATGTGTTCTGGACTTCTTGTTGGTTTAGGGATTAAAAGAATAGGACCACTTTTGTTCCATGGAAATACTAGAGAAATAATAAAGCAAATGGTCTTTACTTGCACTAGCTGTAAAAAAGAATGGAGAAAAGACAAAATACTTCAAATATATTGGATAAAAAGACTAACATGACAATATTTTACATGTAGTAAGAAAAGTAATCTATTTTATGAGCACTTCCTCTATGAAGTAGAGCTGTTACTAGACTTAATTTCAACATATTGTAACTAAAATAGATTCAGTGAGGAATTAAACACTAAAATATTTTTCTTGGTTAGAAGTGATAAGAACTGTCAAATTAGGCTATCTTAGGTTTTCATTTACTCTTCATCATCTGACTACCTAGAAAAGTAATACATCTTGTGGTTTATATATCTAGTATATCAAAACTTTAACATTTCCTGGGCTTTTTCTCACTATCTGCATGTAATTAATTACTGTATATGGGGTGAAGAACAAATGAACTTTTTCTTTTGGCTGGTTATGCACTGGGAAAATCTTTATGCTCTGTAGCATTTCAGTTTTCTGAAACCACAACTGTTGTGTTGACTCTTGGCAGAAAATGAGGAACTTCAATAGTCTATCTCAAAAAACTCTGTTGCTCAGAATTTTCTGTTTCATTTCATTATCCGCATGTGACCTGAGCCATTTATTGGCATGGGAGTGCTTGGAAATGAACATTTCTATGAATGTATCTTCCCGTCTCTCTGGTTTTAAGGATTCATGCTCTGTTTTGTGAGATCATCAGAAATACGTTTGGGAAAAAAATTTCCTATGAACAAACACCTATCAGCTGTATGCACTGGTCTTCTTCAGTTTAAGTGGAGCATAGACAGCCAGTCAAGGAAAGCCCTACAAGATGTGAATCTAATCTCCCTTAACAGAGGACTGTGTCAAACCCATTTCTTGACAGAGCACTTGTACCATTTCCTCCTGTGTGATCTGGGCATTATCAGCTGCTTCACATGAGAAGCGTGAGAAGAAAAATATGTACAGGAACACATTGTAGGCACAATAGCTAAGAAGAAAGTTCTTGACTCCATATATATGTCTCTAGTATGTTCCTTTCCCTAAGAGATACCATTATAAATCTAGCTCTTGTCATTATCTTTCCATGGCTATCCTCCATTCTACTCCATCTGTCTCAATTTGTAGAATGCCAGAAATTTTATTCCTTTAAATGTTCTTCACTCGTCATATAGAAGAAAAAAGTACTTATTTTCTTTTCTCTTATCTATGTGTTTCTTTACTGCAAATAAGAAGTTAAAAGTAGAGATAAAACAGACAAGAAGAGATATCTCCTGGATTAGTGAAAATGGAAAGCAATGAGATCTAAAGAGTTAAATCTTCCAAGAGAAGCAGCAGATGCTTATAAACTTCAAGGTTGCTTGAATTTAGTTGCTAGTTTTATGACATTTATTAGCCCTGGGCAGTAGTCTTAAGTTTTTTGTTTGGTTTTGTTTGTTTGTTTGTTTTTGTTGGTTTTTGTTGTTGTTGTTGGGTTTTTTTTGGGGGGGGGGTGATGCTTTTAGAAGAACAACTGTTGTTAATGAGGGAACAAACCAAGGAAAGACATCACCAAATAGATTGAAAATATTTTCAAGTGTTTTAAATTCTGTTAACCAACAGTAAGTAAATTACATAATGCATTGGTTGCATCTTGGAACCCTGACCTGAATAACAGATTGTCATATGGTCCTGGCTGAACACTTTGTCCCTCCCATCTCTGCATAAGCAAAGTATTTTCCCAGATGATATACCTGCATGGTACAGCTTGTGCTATTAAATATTCTTTGTGCTCTGTGGATTTAGACTTTATTTGCTAAGGTTTTTTTACCAAGCAGCAGATACATATTGTGCAGAATTCAGTTTCCTAAGGTAGGAAATCTAATGCTCTTTCCAGTGCACTAAAATACGTGAGCATTCATATATGACTGGCAGATACAATATAATGACTACAGGGAACCATCCCCCTTCTGGGTGTCAGCTGGAGGGCAGGTAAAACAGTCAAACAGACATCTATGTTTAGGCAAATAACTCCTGTCCATCTGTTTCTCTGTCATATAAAAACTCTGATTGCCTGATGTTATCCATGGGATTCCCAACACTGATTGCTGTAGTGCTTTGGATATCCTGCATTTGTAGCTGCCTCCTAGCTTATGAGACAGCAAATATAGGTAGATAGAAAGATGTCATAATTCTAAAAGCAATTAAGTAATTTTTAGCACTATGTTAGGTCATCTGTCTCCATTGCTTCTTTTTCCTTAGAAACAGGAGAAAAATGCCCTTGCACATTTGTCTTAACTCCGTGGAGGAAGGGAAAAAGCAGACAAATAGACCAAAAAGGCAGCAAAACCCTTCTCTTGATCTTAACCTGTAAGATTCATGGTACAGATGGTGTCCAAAAATGTTGCTTTCATTAAACATAGCCTTGGAATTTTGCCTCCTGTAGTTTACTAAACCTTAGTACTAACTGGTAACAATTACGGCGACTTAAATATAAAATTGGATAATTTGCCGGCACTGAGTTACAATTTTCTTGTTGTTTCTGCCCATGATATCTGGCTTCAGGGTTGAGTTCTTCAATTTCTCTAAATTTCTGCAAATTATTAAGTCCAAGGTACTAAATGTTTAGTGTTTTGGATAATACTATAACTATGATTAACTTCCTTTTTTTGTACTTATTTATTACACAGAATAGCAGAGACTCATTCCAACCCCCCGTCACTGCCAGGGGCACTTTCCACTAGGACAATTTGTTCAAAGCCCTATCCATCCTGGCCTTGAACACTTCCAGGGGCAGCGCATCCACAGTTTCTCAAATCAACGTGTTCCAGTGCCTCACCACCCTCAAAGCAGAGAATTTCTACTCTATATATAATCTAAATCTACCCTCCTTTGGTCTCCGACTGGTTACCTCTCATCCTATCAGTACAATATCGGAGAAAGAGTCCCTCCCCATGTCTTTTGCAGGCCCCTGTTACTGGAAGGTGTTATATGGTCTCCCCAGAGCCTTCTCTTCTCCAGTCTACACAACCCAAACTCTCTCAGCCTGTTCTCACTAGAAAGGTGCTCCAATCTCACACTTACCTTACTAAACTTCTGTGTGTTTGAAGGATTTCCTAAAAATCAGAATGTTTTAGGGCTTATCTATAATGTTAAATCTCAGCAAAACAATTTTACTGGTTTATGGTTTCCACAGGAAAAGATACCAGATCTCATGACCTTTATCAGGCCCAGATTTTGAAAAAACAAATGCCAAACATTAAAACTATTACTTACTCCTATAATGCTTTTGTTTTAATTTAGAAAAAATTACATATTGCACTCTAACATATAGAGAAAAGTATATAAATGTCCAGTAACAGACAAATATCTCCTTTTTGGGAAAAAGAGAAGGCTAAACATGTCTCCAAACCATTCTCTTATATGTTATTTGAAAGGTAGGGAGATGACATGGTGACTACCTCAATTAACTTGCTTTCTTATTTAATCAAAAATCTGAACAACACATCACCTTTTCTCTCTGTTCTATGTTAATTTTGAAAATGCCTAATGCTCTTGAAAATTAGGCATTCATGAGATAGACAGGTGTTGTGCAAATTTCTCCGGGCAGCAGTGTGAATAAGACTCATGACCAGGCTTTGCTTTTCTAATTTTAATTTTAGTTTGAAACGACAAAACTGATTGTATTAATTCCTTAAACTAGTTTCAAACAGTGGCTATTTTATTTTTCTTCACCATCCTATTACTCGATCATAAACATTTAAAATTCAGCAGCTAGTAGTCCTGTTTCCAACAGGTAAAATTCTGGAGACAAAAGGAGTCTGTTTCTAGCTTGAGCAGCTGGAATTAGACTATCATCAACAACATATTAATTATATCTCACATAGTCTTTTTTTATCAGATAATCATTCAAGAAATTTTGGTTTCCCAATCAGTCACTTAACCACAGCAGTGAAACTGGGGAGCTGTTTGTTGTCTTTCACAAGAGATTAAGTTTTGGCCTTCAGCCAGTCAGTCTGAGCCAGCACTAATATAATTCACAACTGGAAGAAGACAATCAATTAATCAATACTATAATTTGGAACTGACCACAGCACTAACACTCATAGCTATTAGACTTTCTGACTGACACCTTTTAGGATTAATGAGGTAGCAAGTGCAGGCAAACTAAAGATTCATTTAAAGACATTTTTGTTCTCAGATCAAGCTGCCTACTCTATTTTGTCATTTTTTAACTTAGATGTGTCATTGAGAAACAGTAATATAAATACAGAGTATTGAAAATAGAAAATTGCTCTACCGCTGATGAATTAGAAGCACTCATAGATCTCCTCCAAAGTTTGCTTGTTGGTTTAAAGTGAGCTAATTCTATGCTAGAGTCCATATTGTCTCATCACAAAATATAAAACTCCATTTCAGAGAAAGATGGAATTTCCATTTTAACTTTACATTGTCCTGAATTTTTGGGGTTTTTTTTTGGAAATCCAGGTCAAACGTCATGGTTTCAGGACTTCTTGCCCAAAAACATTACATATGATTTATCCAGGGCTGTTAACAAAGAGCCTTCTTGAAGAAACTGTACTGTCTCTCAAGTTAATCTTTGAATATATAGCTTTTGGTTAGTTTTTCAGTAGACCAAGTATGGCTCCATTGATGACACTAAAATTACGTAGAATCATATAATGATAGAATATCCTGAGTTGTGAAACCACAAGAATCATTGAGTCCGTACACAGAACCACCCCAAGAGTCACACCATATGTCTGAAAGAATTATGCAAACACTCATGAACTCTCTCAGGCTGGTGCTGTGACTGCTGCCCAACCACTCTCTGGGGGAAGAACCTTTTCCTGATATCCAACCTAAATGTCCCCTGACACAACTTCAGGCCATTCCCTTGGGTCCTGTCAGTGGGCACCACAGAGAAGGGATAGGTGCCTGCCCTCTTCTTCCCCTCGCAAGAAAGCTGTGGACTGTGACAGGGTCCCCCCTCAGTCTCTTCTTCAGGCTGAAAAAGCCAAGTGACCTCAGCTGCTCCTCATACGGCTTCCCCTCTAGACCTTTCATTGTCTTCATAGCTCTCCTTTGGGCACTCTTCAATAGCTTTATATCTCTCCTATGTTGTGGCACCCAAAACTGCCCCCAGCACTCAAGCTGAGGCCGCCCCAGTGCAGAGCAGAGCAGGACAATCCCCTCCCTTGCCTGGCTGGCGATGCTGTGCCTGATGCCCCCTGGTTGGGGGTTGGCATGGTTGGGGGTTGGACACGGTTGTCCCTCCTGGCTGCCAGGGCACTGCTGACTCTTGTTCAACTTGCCATCGACCAGGACCCCCAGGTTCCTTTCCACAGCACTGCTCTCCAGCATCTCATTCCCCAGTTTGTACACACATCCAGGCTTGTCCTTCCCAGGTGCAAAATCTGACACTTGTCTTTGTTAAACTTCACACAGTTGGTGAGAGTCAAGCCTTCTAACTTGTTTACTCCTTTATCAAATACATTTTTACCAAAGCAGAAGCTAGGAAATATGTTACAATAATCAAGGTTTCAATTTTTTTTTAGAATTTTTACAGGTTTATTCTTGTCTTTTTTTAGGATAAAAAGAATACAGGATCTGTAGCATTTTGCATATGAGAGTGGAGTAAGGCCATCTCATTCCTTAGTGACAGGGTAATCAAGCCCACATAAACTCCAACTGACAGAAAAAAAGTGTCTGTTTGCATCCTGCTGGCTTGTTATCATGCCTTTATTACACAGAAATTGGTTACCTTATCAGTACCTTTCATGGTGCTGAGCACACAGTTGCTTCTGCAGCTATTCATATCTCAGCTCTCAGCTCTAAGCTCAGAAGTAGGAGCCAAAACCTTTTCAGGGAAGCTGGATGAGAGCCTGGAAAACACTGTCCAAGTTAAAAGCAGTTCCTTTCTGGTAAACTAAACTGTAATTTCCAAATATCTTAGTTTAACCATACTACCTGATGGAACCGCTATGCAGCAGCAATGGTACCTCAACTTAGTCTACAAAAAAGTTCTCTTTTATGAACATATAACAAATTTCAGAATGCTACCACCGTAGGGCATGAAAATGATTGGTCTCTGACATAAGAAAGAGTAAATTAGTCTTTCTAAAGACCTGAATTCCCATGTCAGTGAAACCAGACATGTAAAAAACACTTAGCTCTAAGACAACCAATCTTGGTTCTTTCTAACTTTTGTGCAGTCTCCAAGAGTGGAAAAAACTCAAAGAAATGTCTAGATGATCTCTCTGTTAAATACATCATATGGCTTCTGTCCATCTTTGGTGCATAATAAACTTTTAAAAATACATATATCAAGGTCTACATGAAACATTGGCCATGTAGCAGATTAGACAAAGAGACTGCCTTCTGGTTTACATCGATCCTTGTGTATAGAGCCTGTTACACTACATGTTCTTGCATACACCTGATTCCAGTGTATATAGAATGGCATAGAGGTTTATTTAGGATATTATGGGTGAAGTATTCTCAGTTTTAAGAATCAAAAGAATTCCCTGATTCTCTTTAAAACCAGTTTAATTTAAAAGCACTGAAAAAGGAGTAGGTGTTTTCAGTTATTATTTTTCTCAACTTTCTACCTCCCACTGTTGATCAACCATGTTTAAGGTTTTTTTTTTCTGACTATTCCTTTTTAATTGAATTTTATCTTAATCAGCGTTATCTTAATCAAAACCCAAAACAGAAGGAGGGGTGGGAAAAGAAGGGAAATGTCCACCCAGGGAACACGTGTAGTTAACCACGTATACTATTAGTTTGGATATAGTGTAGGTTGATTGATAGATATATCAGGCAATTGATTGATCAGTTACCCAGTTAGTTTCAATTTATGCACCCCTGGCCTTTCTGCCTTTATTCTCTCTCTATTTGTATAGATAGTATGTATGTATGAATATATTTACCTCTGCATACATATGAATCACAGTTACATACTAACTGACAGTACTGTACCTATATTCTCCCCAGAACATAAATGTTCTGGGTTATTTGTGATAGCTAACCCAGAACAAAAACAGAATACAGAGTATGCATATAGAGCAACAGCTTCAGTACTTCCGCAGCACCAGCACTTAGTGAGCACCTGTACTGTCTTGGGACTGGTGGGGGAACCCTTTCTGTGGGACCTCCCTCCTTCAGGTTGCAGTTTACACAAATCATTTATTTTGGTTTTGGTCTTACTGACCCTTGCCATTCTTCTTATGTCCCCCTTCATCCTGTTCATACACCAAAAGCTGGCCCATATCCCATGATTTCTCTCCTTTGATGTCCAGCAAAGGGCCACTCATGATTTTTTTGTAGCCTAGGGCCTCCTGTATCATTCTCTTCCTGGCTTTTCAAGATCCTCTAGGACGCATTTTTATTCTGACATAAGAGATAGCTCATTCTACAGAGAACAGCTACATGCTACTATTGTTTGTTAGTCTGCATGCATATATGCATTCCAGAAGTGTTTTAACAGTGTATATTACAATAAACAGATGCATACTTAACACTTAGACAAACTTACCATATTACTCTTCAGTATCATGAAAGTATCAGGCAAAGATTGTTTAGGTGTTAAAATGAGAAAGCTAAGTTTTCTTGAGTTTTAAGCTTTTTGGCCACTGAAGGGAGCTCTTCTGACTTTGCATAACCTAATGCATATTTGAAAAGAAAATCAGTAGCTAATTTTAGTAAAACTTATTGATGTAGTAGCTGAACCATTCCATCCAAGACAGAAACATTTCAAATACATATCCTGTATATTGTCACACATCCTGAACAGATTTTTTGTTGAGATTTACAGTCTGATTAAAAAAACGGTTAAAGGCTTGTATTTTAGCCTCTGCTTTAATGCAGCTGATGTTTTCACTTTGGCAAGGAGAAAGTGGTATTGTAATAAATGGCTGTAATTGCTCTGACTATTATTAGTTGGTAGAACAGTGGTAAAGTATTCTTTAATTTATCATCGTACTGCAAGCAGTCACTATGAAGACCCTATTGTTACCGGTAAAAAGAAACTTTGAAGTGGAAAAAGCTGCTGCTCTGTATCATGACCATTGACCAGTTCCCTGGATACACTTAGGTACACCTGACTAAAGCTTTCATTGGAAAATGGATTGCTTCAAGTAACTCAGAAGGCCTAATATATAGTCTACCTCATTTATTTTTCAAAGATAGTGGAACCAGTCATCCCAGCAAAGTGGCAACATTTTTCTCTCTACACACAGGGAAAAAAAACCTTCTTAGCTGGCTCTGCTGGTACTGTACTGAATATAATCAGCCTGCTTTTCCTTCATCCAGAAAGTAGAGTAGGGAAAACCAACGGCCCAGTTTATTTTATTTATCCTGTTGTCTCCTGATCTTTTCCCTCCAAAACGTGTTGGTTCCCTGAAGAGGAAGACACATCTATTACCTTAAACCTGGAATAGTTCAAAAGAACTGGAGAAATGGGACAGAGAGAGGCATACCACAGAAAAAGGTCTTGATACAATATTCATGTTATCATACATTATAGTTGTATGAATGTTATAGGCTGACTGGGAATTTTAAAAATTATAATTATATACAAGCAAAATATTATATTTATATTACATATTACATTAATATTATGCAATAAAAACAACCATTATAATTATTATTATTTTAAGAAAAACTGCTCTTTAGTTCTCATTTTCTTCTCAATCCTGAATAATATGCATGCAGAGCACCCCACTCTATTACACAAATAATGTGCTCTGCATTCACACCACTCTCTCCTCTCCATGGAATTTGCCTTTAAATATTGACTCAGAAAAACATGCAATTCCATTTACTGTGCTTTATTGACTTCTTAAATATGTTAGCATATGATTAAAATGAATTTAGCTGTGGTGGTTTGGTTTGGTTTGGTTTGGTTTGGTTTTTTCTGAATCCGAAACTTATTTTGGAACCTTTCATTATACAGAATAGCAGTAATGTGTATGAAAGGATTTTCAAAACATGTATGCTATTGGTGATGCACTTCTGTCCTCAGCTTAAGCTCTGATGACACCTCTTATTTTTTTCCTGGGGGGAGAAAAGCAGAAGGAATTACACACCATAACTGACTGACATTGTAACGGAAATTCAATAAACAGTTCTCTTGGCAATACGTAGACAGGAATAGACTCTGTCTCACTCACTTTTAACTGTGCTGATGTTTTGTCAGGCTAATCAGAGTTGTTTTTTAGAAATTAAGACCAGCTTACAATAGAAGTCCAAGGACACAGTTCTGTCAAATATGTTACTCCTGTCACCAAAGAGACTGTTCACTATACAAATATGCTTTAAAACAGTCTTTTACTCCTGTTGAGTCCTAGGACTATTCCATCAAATCAGGGATTTTACTGTATACATATTTCTGAGTACGTTTTGTTAACTGTATGGTTAGGCTTCTGTGAAGAGCTTGGAGAAAATAGTGCTATGTTGCAGCTGGCCCAACAGCTGCTGTATATGCTTATCTCGAGAGCCTATATTTTCAAGTACATCTTTTCAATGGTGTTTTGTAATAAATCATTTTCTCACTAGTTTTAATACCTTGTTAAAGGTATTAAAATACATTAGCACTTTCAAATCCATTATCATGCAGTGTTTTTCAAAAATTTTGGAGAATACTTGAAACGTAAAATAAATAGTGATCTTACTACAGATGTCCTTGGGCATTCATCCTGTGACATGCTCAATACTACAAGGAAAATAATATGAGGCAGATGGTTTCCACTGCTGAACTAGAAGCTGAATCTTCTAGGTAGCTTTAAAAATTAATTTTACATTTTGATGTCTTTCTACTATGTCTTTGCTATTAAATCCTGCTGTGCTGTTAACAATGAAACATCTAAGTCACACACTTTCATCTGCACATTGAAAAAATTTAAGAAACGTAAATCTCAGTGGAAATAACGGCAATGAAATAGCATTAGGTATGTTCTTTCTCCTGCAAAGAAAATTAAAATGTGGATTTTATGTATCTGTATCAGCTGTATCTATGAACTGATATGATTAGTTACTTTTAAGAAAACATTTAAATCTAGCAAAGGTCTTCTACTTCTTGTTTTAATTTTCATATGTATTTTGAAAATATGAAAGATACAAGTAAGGTATAGCTTTCAGCCATTTGGTTTCCTAATAAATAATTTATTTCTTCTTATTAATGACATTCATGAAAATAACACTGTCTTAGGAAACAAGCTAATACAGCATGGGATGGGGAATTAACTACCCTTTTCTGACAACTAAAAAAAATGGAGTTTCCACGTAGGAAACATGATCTCCTAACATAAACAACCACTTAGTGGGAAAAACTGAGAGATTGCTAGACAGTTAGAAGGAGTCACCAAAAAAAAAAAAAAAAGGAGAAAGATCACAGAGAGATCTTACATACAGGTATTTTGTGAATTTTCATTCTTTATAGAAGTTTTGAGAGTCAATAATCAATTTCTTAGAGAAAGAACCATAAATGCCTGCTTTGCGGTAATAACACTACATTTTTCTCAAGCACTTTAGAAACACATTTGAGTTTCAGAGCTATGCCTTTTTTCTGGCCTGTTTTTTGATTTGGCATCCTTGGTGTAAAACAGAGTATGGAACAGATAATTTGTGGGTTTGTTTTATGATTTGTTTAGACCATGCGCATGAATAGTAATTCTGAGGATGTCAGCAATGATATCTTGACAAGCAGTAAAAATAAAAAAAAAAAAGGCATCTTTTCTTATTAAAACACGAAGGTGATTAGATGGAATGAAGATATAGGGCATATAACTTGACCAGAATACCAGGAGAAAAACAGAATATTTTCCTACAACAGCAGAAGAAGGGGAGAAAACATCATCTGTGATTTTGTACTTATATTTCCACAATAAAAAAAACCTCATGGGACTTTTTCCTCTCTTTTTTGCAAAAAAATATCTTGCTAGGCCAATGGGCTACCTGTAAAAATCAGAAGACTTTCTCAGTTAATATCTGACCATTCGATAGAAATGATTGCACCAATGTTACATTCAATATTACATCAAGTGACCTCTTCCTAGAGAATAGAAAGAGAAATATTAAAATAGCTGGATTGTAATTTCACTATGTTTTGGAGTAGGGAAGCTGGAGGGATTGGATATATTTTGATTTTATTAAGAAGCAGAGCAAAATACAATAAAATGCTATATATTAAATGATTGATACTTTTTTCCTTTCATTTTTTTTCCTAAATTCATAATCATAAGAAATGTTGAAGAAGTTTTTGTGAGATATTTCAATAATAAAGTTATTTCAGTAATAATTTTAATGTTGATTTATGCTTACATGTACAACTATGCATCTATCACAAATAGTGTGCTTGTGTACCCCAGCAGTACTTCCACTCCAATGATATTGCTACAAGTTCTTCAGAAAAGGGTAATAAAAAGTAATCCTCGATAATTTTTGCAAGTTCTTAATGTTAAATCCTGTTAAGGTTAAATCCTGTTAAGGCCTATGGCTGCCTAACTTGAAGATCTGTGCCTGAGGTATTCCTAAATTCTTCTTGAAAGAGGACTCAGTCTTGCTGAGTTCTTAATCCTTGCAGTCCTGGTGCTGCATTATTCCCACCCTTCACTTGAGTGTTGAAGGCCATTGACATTGCCCATGGCAGGATGTCTTAAGCAGCCAAATCCTTGATTTTGTGAAAACTTTATGTCTCCTGGACACAAAGCTATGTCTAAGGTATATAACTCATTAAAGCAAAACAAAATAAAATAAGCTGAAAGGCAGACAATGAGTTGTTCTCCACAGTTACATACAATCAAGCACTATTCTTGAGCTGCAAAAGTACCAATATGATGAATGTCCATCATTGCAAATGGGCTAAATCTGGATCAAATCTATGTCTAATGAAAGGTTCAAGTCCTCATTATGTATAAATTCTTATTTTTTTAACATGTATTTCTCTATATTTGTATTTAGAGAAAATAATACATGCAATACATACACTCCTGTGGATGATTATGCACTAGCAAGGCATGCTGAGTCTACTGTAATTACTAAGGATGCCTTTGGTGTTTTAATATAAAGAACCTTCAACTATGCTATCTGTAGTTCAGCGTAGTTCTTTTTCAGATTTTTTTCTTTTAAATAAATATAGTAATAAAATTCTATGATATTTTAATGGGCATATAATAGTAGAGTGCACACACTGAACATGATTCATGTGTCCTTACCAAAATGAGTTTCCCTCCTGTGGTTTCTTCCTTGTTCTTTCTCTCTACCCTTTAAACTAACAACATAATGATATGACTATCATGGAAGATAAGACTGTAACACATGCCTGTCCAAAGGCTGTGTCATTCATCAGTGAGGCGCATAAAAATGCCAGAGAGTCTCAATAAAATTTTACTTTGGGATGACAGAACTTGTCTAGTACTGCATAGGTTGAGCTTTGGCTTCTAGTAATTTTTTCAGATACAAATATCATTCATAGAGTGCTTTCTTTTTATCCTGAAGGATCGCAGTCTGATTACATATAAAGTATCATCTACACATCCATTTTACAATGCAGCAGTTACTTTAACACCACAGTTGCACATTTTTGCAAAGAAAATAGAAAATATAGAAATTGAAATCACAGAACAAATTTAGAGAAACCATATGCCATTTCCTTTTTTTCTTTACAAAAATAGATGTGTGTCCTTTTAATGATACATAGAAAATGCCAAGGATATCAGGTTTTACCTATCTCAAAAATTTCAGATCAGTGAAAGAGCCTCTTTCATGTGAAACATTGAGAGGAATATAGGCATAGAATTTCACTCAAGAGGCAAAGTGCTTATGAAATTAATAACATTTTGCATATGCTACTCTCCAGAAGTCCTAATGGAAGTAATAAAAATAACTTTCTAGATATTTCTTGTTTCTCCTTAAAGTACTACTGCTGGGTAACCATCTACATTATCTGATCTCTTGCTTCTGACCAACACAAGTTATCAAGTAATATCTTACTAGTCACTAACATATCTTTGAAGCTCTTATAAGAGAAATAATGGCTTAGTATGAGACATTAACCTGTCACAGCATTAGGGGTGATTTAGTATATGGATCTAAGATGTTAAAGCAACAAAAAACTGCAGTTTTTTGTTTGAATTCATGAAAATATGAGTATTCTGAATGCACATACCTTTTGTTCATTCATGCTTCAAGATTTCTGTTTTATAAAATCTGCTTTGCATATCAGCATTTATCTAAACAGCAGATAGGGAAATACTGATTCTAAGTCTCAAAAGCCTGGAACATAAAACTTGTTGAAGCATGAAGTTTAAATTAATTTGAAGATTCACAAATGTTCACACATCAGGGATCACAGAAATATTCTCTCTTTTTTTTTTTTTTTTTAATATTAATAAAATTACTCAATACCATAATGCTCACATGAAAACAAGGTCAGATTTGAAGAAATGCTTGAAGGCATTGTTTGTCACGTGTGAACGTCCGTATTTCTGGCTTGCTTGGGTTGCCAGAAGCTGAGAAAAGTGAGTGAAAATGGTCATGGGGAAATTCTTCCTCCTCAACAGGAAACAGTTGCACAAATGAGAAGTCCCATCTAACCCTTACATGTACTCATTGGACTCTGGTGGCATTAGAAATTTAGTATGCTTTGTTTACAATATTCTGTCACATTACTGGAGTAAAAAATAACAAAAAAACCCCAAACAAACAAACAAAACAACAAAAGAAAAAAAGAAAGGGAAGCATGTTTTGGAGGGGCGTGTTAAGACAGACTTTGCATACTTCAGAAAGCACCCTAGATACTTAGTTTATTTTCACATCCTGTTTACCTATGCACAGCACATTTTCTGTACGGTCAAGAAATCAAAATTAAGACCTGTTGTAGCCTGAGAATAATTAAAATATGTTAAATAATACACAGTAGGAAAGGAATTGTCAATTTTCAATGGAAAGTTAAAAGGACAAAGGTCTACAAAAAGGAATCTTTGACAATGAAAGGAATCTTGGACATTAACGGCAAAGAGGGGGTTTTTTGTTCAAATATTGTTCTGTCTTAAATGTAGAAAGTACATATTCTGGGATGAAAACAACTTCCTATTATCATAAAAAAATAGTTAACTAAGGTATGGCTCTAATTGGATGGATTTAGATACTTCTTTATTCACATAAGTTTTCACGAAAGTGCAAAGCATGACAACAATGACCTTTCTTCAAATCCACTACAGGGTGTTTATTTGTATAAAGACAAAATTTTACACGTCATCAAAAAATTCTTGAAGAAAAAATGCTGCCAATTTTGAAGGAGACAGTATACTTCATACCTTTAAAAAAGTAGCATTGCTTTAGTAAGAACCCCATTTTATTTATAATAAATACCCTTTTGTTTCTAAAGCAGGCTCTTTAATTGAAAAGAGGTTTCTAATACTGCACTCTGGTAGAAGGAGTAAAATATGCCACTGTATTTATGTGTATCAGTCATCAGTTTCTAGGTAATTCAAAACTTAACAAATAGAAGGACCTTTAATAAAATAGGTCTCTAACCTGTTCAGCAGGGTTCAGTTACTTACAGAAGATGTGAAAATATTATGTGTGTGCCTAGAAAGCATTCCTGTCCCATGAAAACTGCCTGGTTGTCTTTTCTTGTCACAACTGAAGAGACAGCTTTGCGCTTGCACATATATTCTAGTTATAAAAATGGTGAATTTTTACCAACTGAACAATAGCTAAAAATTATCTGTGCACACTAATATTTGCAGCATTTAGGTGGATGGTGATGGGATATTTTTAATAAAGGAAAATATTTTATCAAAATTTCATTAACATAAATAGATTTTCTATAACATATTGAGTCATATTTGTTTTATAATAATTAAAATTGTTCATCTACTCTAACACTGATTTCAAGGGCTAATTCCTTTACATTGCACTGCAATGACTTTGTGAGTTACAACTTCAAAATTTCTTCAGTTTGCACAAGTACATGATTTTATATGTTGAAAGCATTCTTTTTTATGCTTTTAGAAGCATGTTGTTCAGTGTTGGCTATTCCAGAAGGTAACACTGTATTTGTAAACAGCCCCCTGTGGCTGGATGCACAATACAAGGGCATGTGCGACCCATGTGCACTTGCACATATGTTCTTTCTCTACTTAAAATATGATGAAAACCTATAACCCAAATGTGCTCATGAAAATGGTTAGAGAACAAAAATTATCGTCATCAGCTGAAAAGAATATATGTGAATTGGCTGCCAATTGAACATACTATGCATAAGAGGAGCAGCAATTGTTGCAATTTTTTTAGTTTTAAGATAGTGTATTGACGGTAACTACTAATTTGTTTGGTGCAACAAGATACTGAGTAAATTTCTAATGGATCAGTAACATCACCACTGTTTAAAGGCAAGATATTTGGCTTTAAAAGTAGTTGCACTTTTTTTTACAGGGATTTTGGAAAGTGGTAATTTGTTTCAATTTCAAACATAATTTGCTTCAAACTGTATCTTTTCAGCAATATTAATGTGTATACAAATATTTTTATATATATATAAAATATACATCACTTTCAGTTTACTGCTCACCAGTCTTGATGTTGATAGCAGTCTTTAGCTCCACTGCAATTGTATTTTTTAAGTGATAGATTTCACTAGCAATGCTATTACAACCACAGAATGATAGGAATAATTTTAAAATGTGATGAAACGATTTTCTTATCTTGCTTAATGACAATGTTGCCTATGCAGTGTGCCAAATTACCATTAAGGGATATTTTAAATCACTTCAATAAATCTTAAAATGATTTTCAGATATCACTTAATTCCTTCCAGTTGACATAACAAATGAACCATTTCAGATTTCATTGAAAGCTCTTTAGTATATGTCATCAGACTGTTTTGGAAGACTTTCAAAATGTGACAAATTGCAGTAAATCATTTTGAGACACCCCAGCAGCATTTATACAATTCTAAAGTATTATGAGAGCTTTGTAAATCATTGTAGATTGCATATCAACTTGTGGTTTTGTCACATAACAGAAGCGACAGAAATAAAAATCTATCTTGGTGAAACATTCCCTTTTCCATCATATCATTTTGTTTAACAGTTTTTCGTGTTGACATGTAATGAATCTGCGATGATGAGAAGAGCTATTTTCAAAATTAGTTTGTCCAAAATTTGTATGGAATGACATGATATCAGAGTCCTCATGGAAGAACTGACCACATTATTGTTGCCTATAGAACAATGCTGGCAGTCTTAGACTAGCTATAGTCAAGATGTGGAAAATGCTTTTTTAAATTACGTAGCTAGCGAAAGCTATTAAAAAGCATTTACGATAAATGAAATATAAAATTTGCTGTACAATATATGTAATATAGGCTGAGAAGTATTTTTTCACCTTGAGAATTTTTTTTAAAAGACGCACTAACAATATTACAAAATACAATCTTATTATTTGTATTATGCCTGCAAAATAAAAATACAATAAAGTATAATAAATAACAAACATAGGATTACCACTCAAATTATTATGCTGACATTCACTAATATTACTCACTTTAAAAAAAAATGTTTTCTGGGTCTATTTTTATTTCATCATCTGCCCACAATTGAATATCTATGTTTCTCTTTCCTTGAACTGAAAGTCTGATTCAAAGGTCAAAACTGACTGAATCTTATTCATGTCACTTCACTGATGGCAGTGCTAATAAAGAAGCAATTGTGAATAATTTTTTTCTGAAAACTTTGTGGGTATCACGGAAACAGACACTTCTTCCAGACTCCAAAGAGTCTCACCAAATAGGAAAATACTCATATTGAAAACCATTAGCAAAGACATAATAGTAGAACCTAGACAATACAAAATAACAGACGTATTTATATAACCATTTCCTGATCAGAGAAGCCTGGTAGGGTAGTAATGCTGTAGTCTTCATTGGATGCTCAAATAACCACAGAACAGAAATGGCAAATACAATATCATGTGTGATAGACAAGCTTTCTTGCACAGCTCTACCAGTGTATTTAATTTCTGACCTGTGAAGCCTTGCTTTTCTGGTCCTAGGACTCTCATGAGCACAGATTATCAGTCATGCAGAAATGTATTCTGATTTTGTGATATAGACAAATGTTCACTGAAGATTAAATTAAGAACCAAACTCACTGCATGTGTGACCTAGTACAAATGTCAACACAAATTGCTAGTGGAGAAAAGCTGAAGCACTGAACCACCATGACATCCACTTTTATAAAGTCTGGGGTTGTGTTTTTATTACATTTCATCTTTTACTAATTGCCGTTAGCAAAATCTGGGAAGCCATGTCTGCTAGAGTTTTTAACAGGACATATCAGAGGTAAGAATGAGTACAGAAAAGGAAAAAGGCTCACAATTCTTGTTTTATGCTTCAGAGAGCAACTCTTGCCTCTTAAGGAGAAAAGAGGTCTTCAGGTTACTTTATCATCATAGACACCTTGCTATCCTGTATGAATGGAATATTTTATGACATCTATGACTTAGAAAAAAAATATTATGTATTGAATTCCACTTCCATCAAAGTGTTTCATTAAGCTAGAAGAAGAGTAACATGTTTGCTCCCTATAAAATACATCATGTTCTTTCCTACAGAAACCATTTTGCCATAAAAAACTACTATGAGAGAAGGGAGAAGGGTAGCCATCAGACCAACAGCTGCTTTTAAGCATCTTCTGGCAGTGTAATTACGCAGGAGTGGGGAAGGCGTAGGCAAATGATCTTGCATTAAAAGATCCATCAAATTTGTGTGAAAAAATAGGAACATGAAAGTGCTGTAAAGAAAGCAATTTTATTGTTCCAGTTAAGTTGTTTAAAAATGAAAAATCTTTGATACTAGGTTCATTTAAACAAGGATTAAGTTTCAGCATAGACCGTGTACCTACATTTTATTTCCATTCATTACACCTACTTGCTGTCTGCTTTTGCTTACAATGATCAAGTGTATCCCTTGTCTCTGAAAATCACTTCTCCAGTAATTTTGCCCACACTGTCTTTGTTGTAATTTCCTCTGTGGTTTCTCCTTAGGTTTTGAACATTCGACACCCTCAGGTAGAAGCCATTTAATTAAAAAAAAAAAATTTAAAAAAAAAAAAGAGAGAGAGAAAAAAAAGAAACCCTCAGAAAACTCATCCTTCCTTTATAAAGCCAAATCATGTGAATTCTTCAAAGCAATCTGAGTTTGTCAGCTTTTTCTACTGTCTTCAGAAGAGATAAACTTCTGAAGTAGTTTTTCTGTGGGAAATGGGGATTTTGCCAGGATTCTCTGTTTAAGCTTACCTGAATTCACAAAATATATCATTTATTCCACAGGTAAGTGTATGGAACCAAGTAATATAATATTACAGCAACCATAGGCTGAAATAGTATATTTTTTAAATAATTGGAAAAGACTAAAAGGGAAGGTTTGATTTCAAGAATAATTCTTTTTAAAATCTTAAATGAACTTCGTGCAGAAGTAAAGAGACAGTGTTAAAATTCACAATATTGTTTGGAATGAGTTGTGAATATGAGTCAGGACAGAAAACAGACATATAAGACAGATTAATGATTTGTATAAAAAAGCAAAAAAAGTGTAACTGCATGCTGAGAAAATGAATTCTCTAAAGACAGTGCCATTCTTTCTAGAAAGTACTGGGAAATATGAATGCTGAGAGAAAACACGAAGGATAATACTAAAAATATTGTGGAAAGCATGGTAGGACTAATTATCAGAAATACACTTCCTAAGACTTTTATCTAGAGAAGAGAGATAATTGTTTGAAATGAAATATCAAGGTTTTGCCTAGTACATGGTCTTCATGTACAGTTACAAAAGTGACATTCCTACTGGTTTTTTTGAGGCTTTTTACTAAGCACATGCCATTCCTTAAGAAACTTGAAACATAGTTTTTGCCCAGTATGTTTGGTTAGCTCAGAAGAGTTTGCACGGTTTGCAGACCATTATTGTGAGAGAAGTTAAAATTCTGTTGTTCTTTCCACTCATTTTAATAAACTACTTTTTCTTTGGATGCCATAAAGTGCATGGAAAATTCCAGAAAGTGTCAAGTTACATGGCTTGAGTCTATTACCTACACCATGGTAATTTTAACAGCATGTGATAGATTAAACCAAGTTGAATTAGTCAGACACAACTAAGAATACCTCATGTATTGAGATCTTAGTCTTCATTTTTCTGTTAACTCTAATATATTAACTGTCCTGCATGATTAGTTATTATCTTCTGCCAAATTATGAAAAAAACACTCTTAAACAATCAATCAAACAATCAAACAAATAAACAGGACTATGCTTCTTCCTAAAGCAGGTCTCAGAAAGAAAGCTGAATTTTGCAATGTGTGCAAAATATTTAAAAATTAAAATATTTCTTTGAGAATTTCTGACAATCTGAGGTTTGAAATAGAAACCTGATACATGGCAGGAGTCTATGAAGGAATCATAGCTGATTTTTCTGCTACCTCTATTTTACTGATCTCCTCCAGGTCCTTAAAATTTACATTTTCTAGTTATTTTGAAAATCAAAGATACTTGCTAAAAAAATTTCTGTCTTACCTGAATTGAGTATGATTTAGAATGTTGACACAACTTCAAAAACCAAAGTGCTCACATGCTTATGAGTTTGGTTCAGCCTCAGAAAATTATCAGTTTTAAGGAAAATACTTTCTTTATTTCTTGTTATATTTTCTTATTTTCTTATCCCTCAGCAATAAGAGACAGAGGACGCTCTGTTACCTTGGAATCTCAACACAGTCTCACCTATAATGTCCATTCTTCAGCTCTGGTCCTACAATGTTTTCTCATAATCTTTAACTCATAAAACTCGTAAGCTCGCAGCTGTTGACAGCAACTCTGGATGCAACCATCCATCCAGTTCCTTGTCCATCTAATACTCCATCCATCAAATGCGTATGTCTCCAAATTAATGGCAAGAATGTTGGGGGGACCGAATCAAAGTCCTTACAGATGTCCAAGAAGATGACATGACACCCCACCTGCAGTGCTGTTTCCACCTCTGGGGACCCCAGCACAGGAAAGACATTGACCTGTTGAATTCCAGAGGAGGACCACAAAGATGACTAGAGGGATGGAGCAACTCTTCTATGAGGAAGGGCTAAGAAAATTGGGATTGTTCAGCCTGGAAAAAAAAGAAGTCTTTAGAGTGACCTAATTAAATTATATACTTGGAAGAAATTCTTTACTGTGATAAGGGTGAGGCACTGGAACAGATTGCCCAGGGAAGCTGTGGATGTCCCATCCCAGGAAGTATTCCCTGAAAGGCCAGGTTGAATGTGATTCTGAGCAGCCAGTCGAGTGGAAGGTGTCCTTGCCCATGGCAAGGGTTTGTATGTAGACCATCTTTAAGGTCCCTTCCAACCCAAGCCATTCCATGATTCTATTACATTAGTTTCTCTTGCCTTGTTCACTGATGCAGTCAGCCATCATAGAAAACCACTAGATTAGTCATAATTTGCCATTAGTAAAGGTGATGGATGTCTCTAGTCACCTTCATATCTTCCATAAGTTTCAACATGTTTTCCAGAAGTCTTACTCCATGATATTGCCAGTCATGGAGATGAGGCTGACTGATCAGTAATTCCTATACTTCTCATTTTTACCCTTTTTAGAAATGGGTGCAATATGCTGTTTCTCCAATCACTGGACACTTCACCCATCAGACTTCCGAAATATGATGTACCACGACTTAGCAACTACAGCTGGCACTTCCACCAGAATCCTGGAATACATCTTTTTGGGTCCCATGGGCCCAGGTTCCTCAGGCGGTGTCAAACCTGATCTGTTCTTATGGTGGAAGGGATTTCATTCTACCAGATCTTGCCTTGAGGTTCAGTGATTTGAGAGATGTGGGAAGGGTGATAACTAGTGAAAATAATTGAGGCAAAAGAAACCTTATGAGAACCTCAGCCTAATCCATGATGGTTCTCACTACTCCCACCTATTTAACAGGAAGGTGGTTTCTTTAATTTCTTTTTTGATAAACAAACCTCTTGAAACCCTTCTTGTTATTCTTCACATCCCCTGACAAATTCTTCTCTGACTGTGCCTTACCTTTTCTGATCCTATCCCTTTAAATTCATGCAGAATACCCTGTATTCTTTCCAGTATATATGTCTCTGGTTCAATGGCCTGCATTTCCTTCCTATGCTTCAGTCTGACCAGGAGATCCTTATTTAGCCATTCTGATCTCCTACATTTCTTGCTTGCTTGCCCAAACAATGGAAATCTTTTGTGCTTTATGAAAAAAAATCCTTAATGATCTTCCAGGACTGTTCTGCTCCTTTATCCCTGAGGACAGTTTCTTGAGGGTCCTGCATTGTAATTTCCTAAATAACTGAAAGTTCACTCTGCTAAAATTTGAGGTCTTGACTTTAGTCTTACCTGGCCCATATCTCGCGAGATTCTGAATTCCACCTCGACGTGATCTTCCTACCCTGAAGGATAGGCTGCTGCTCTTCTTGACACCTGTAATTATTCCATCCAGGCTGGTAAACTTCCCTGGTTGGACTGTCTATCTTCTGAATTAAGAAACTATTCTCAATGCACTCCAAGAATGTTCTGCACTATTTGCACCTTGACACTTTTCCAGTAGTTGTCATCATGATTGAAGGCCCCCAGCAGGACTGGAGACTGGGTGTGTGATGCTTCCTGTAGTTGAATTAAGAACAGTTAATCAGCATTGTCATGTTGAGCACACAGTCTCATGGTAAACACCAACCTTGAGGTTTGTTTTGCTGGCTTGGCCCTTAGTTTTTACTCATAAATCCTCAATCCATTCATCACTGTTTTTCAAAGACATGTCTCTGCAGTCAGCCCAATCTTTTGTGTAGAGGGCAACCATCCTCACACTTCCTTCTTTGCGTGTCCCTTCTGAGCAGTTTATAGCCATTGACTGCGGTGCTTCAGTCATGTCATTCATCCCACCGGGTTTACAGTGACAGCGTTTTGATCATAGCTTCGTAGTGGCACAATGGCTTCCAACTCCTGCTTCTTGTTACCCATGATATGTGCACTGAAGAAGCACTTCAGCTGTTCTATCAGCCATGGCACCTTTTTAGAGGAACAAGCCCTAATTTCTCTGAGACATTTCACAGGTCTGTTGCCCTGTTGGTTTCAAGGCATCAGTGGCTCTTGAACTTTTTGTTACTGAAAACTCCATCCTGTTCCATCACTAAATCCAGTTTAAATTTCTCCTTGTAAATCTAGCAAGTTTGTCAGTGAGATCCTCTATTTCCATTTGGTCAGGTGAATTTCATCAGCTCCCAGCAGGCCCATCTTCTCAAAGGTAAATCCATGATCATCGAAGACAAAACCGTAGTTATGGCACCAGTCACTCAGCCAGGCATCCGTGTGCTCAGATTTTCTCTTCCTTCTTGAACTCTTTCCTGTGACTGAGGGGACAGAAGATAATATGTGATCCTTTTAACTTTATGCCAAGGGACATACAGTCTTTTCTGATAGTTCTAAATCACTTAGTCATTATTATACCCTACATGGGACAGTCAGAACAGATGATAATCTGTAGGGTTCACCAGGCTTGACAGCACACCATTGACATCCCTAATGCAAGATCCTCAGAGGCAGCAAATATCTCTAGAGAAATTATCTGGACAGCAAACTAGTTCTTTAATGCCTCTCAGTAAGGAATCTCCAAATACTAATACCTTACGAGCTTTTAAGGTGGCACTGGTTCCACACACTGGTGTGTGTTTGGAATAAATTTGCATTGCCTTCTTTTCCTGGATCTTGTCTGTTTTTTACATGGTCTTCATTCTCTGAACTCAGTGTTGTATCTTTTGCAGGGGCCCTTAAGGGAAGGGGGAAGGTTCTTCCTTTTGCCCCAAGCAGAGACAAGGGTCCAGTCTCTTCATTGTGGGTTACTCAATTCAGTCACCTTGAGGCTGAACTCAGGCTTACCTTCCTCTTATGCAGCCTTAAGGCAGGGCTGTTGCTCAGACTGGGACAGTGCACAAAACCATGTACTGATCTCCTGATCATACAGTAAGTGGATGGAAAATGTTTTGCTAGCTTACATATAGTTTTCTGACTGTAGATATTAGAATAAAAAAGCTACATTTCCCTATTTTTTTTCTCATTACAATGTAATTTTGATCAAATATAAAACAATTAATCTGAAAGACAAAGCACTTTCAACAGTGGTGTCATTGTCGCTTTCTGCAATATGAGCATTGACTTCTTGCCACAGTCAATTACTTACAATACAACACGAGATGAAGTAGTGAAATCTGAAAATATGCCTCCAGGCGTCAAAACACCAGGGGATTAATACTAATGTTTCATTTACATGCAAGAAATGAAATGTTGTGTTTCTCAGCTTCAGAGAGGAACAGAGAAAGAAAGAAATCTATTTTCCTTGCATACATTAAAAAAAAAGAAAATAAATTTTCAGACCTAAAAATATTACACACAGCAGTCTGTACTCATGACAAAAAAATACTCCCACATCAAACTCAGGTCTCAGGTTAAATACTAGGAGCCTTATCATATATTTTTATGGAGGAGCACACCATTCCTACCACCACTGCTGTATTTTTCCTATATGAGTAGGACTGTAGCCTTTGTCTCCCTTTCCAGGCTTTGTAAAACATACTTTAATGTCACCAGTTACCATATATCCCTTTTAATCCCTCTTGCAACAGAAGAAATATGAGCAAGATAAGAGAAATGCTTTGTTTTAGGAAGTTTTAAATAGGTTAAAACACAGAAAAGCTCTTTTGTCCCATGGCTATAAAAACTCTTCACTAGCTTATTCCTGAAGGGACTGGAAAGCAGACTGTCTGACTTTTTTTAGCTAATGCTCTTTAGCACTGCCTTTTTTCTGATATGACAGTCAGATTATGGCCTCTAATACAACATTACAATAATTCTGTGTTCTCATTTTAGCTGCTAGATCCAGAAAATGCATAGCTAATCATACTTTCCTGGCTTTGGTAGGATCTGGCTTTGTGGCTTTATTCTGTCGAAAGACCACCAACATAAAAGACTGTAAAGTCTCTTTCTTTGAAAAATAGCAGTAAGTTAAACTAAGAATGTCCATCTCAATTTCTGATTTTATTTGTTTTGTTCCAGTTAGAACAAAATAATATAAATTACTCACAAGGAGTAAACACGATTACTATAATCTCTGTTATCAGGCAGATCAAGGTCTAAATCACGAGGCTTTTAAAGGCCTCTTTACCTCAAAAGGACGCTCTCCAGCATTTTCTACAGATTTTAATTCTTGTTTACTCACTGTTGCTTATGCTACCTTCTCAAATCTTGGAAAAAAGCATCCCCCACCTCATCCAAGTCTGCCAATTTCAGACTTTTCTATTTGGCAAGCATTGATCCTTCTTTGTCTTTTTGAATGGTCCTAAAATTGACACTGCTGTTTTATTTGACAACAGTGCACATTTCTATCTCCTGGTGCACAGAAAGCCTTATTATACAAAAACACTTCTGATCAACAGCTTGACATTTGCAGAGTGGGCTGAGAAAATGGAAGGATGCCTTTTGCTCATTTGTCAATTGCAGCATAGAAAGGCCAAAAGAGGGAGTACACCACATTTTTGTGTGGTCCCATAAAAAACAAATAACTTTTCCAAATATTTTTGTCATTTTTTATTTTAGAGTAGTATAGGTAGAAAATAAGTTGATGGAAATATCTTCCTGTGTTAAATGCAATTAAGTTTGCTATGGTTCATTATTATAGCCTACTATTATAGCCTAGTCCTATAAAAGGACAAAATCTTACGTGGACATCTGTATAACTGTTCCTTCAACCAGGAAACTAACAAGTGGTTTTCTAGGTTTGAATATTTTTTTCTAATGGTAAGCTAAGATGAAAACAAATATCTAAAGTTGGTGTCAGGACTCCTGATTTTCTAGTATCATCTTTTTCTCTCAAGGGGAAAAAACGTAGAATTTAAATTCTGCAATACACGAAATGCTAATCTTACATTTGGTTAAGTGCAAAGAAAAATTATTGAAGCATTCAAAATCAAACATTTCAGTAATTAAACAAGAGAATCAGGGCTCTGTTTCCTTTCTGATATTGTTTGTTTTTTATTAATACAGGGAGGATTTAGCACATCATGAAGATTAACTTTATATGAGAAACTGATGAAAAATCAATGGTTTTTTGAGGTTTAAAAATATCTTAAAATTAGTCTGCAATAAAACATTAAACAAATTCTAACAGTACATAATAGAAAAGTGTACTCTTAAACTAAGCTGGGATTTTCAAAATTATCTGAATCAGTTAGGTCTGAAAAGGCCAATTTTCTTTATAAATTTAATTTCCTATTTTCACAGTCATTTACCATGCACTTTCAGTAGAAAGGTCATCCTTTATTTCTGCCAAAAGTTCTGCAAAGATATATGATACCTCAAAGCTTAAACACTTTATTTTTAAAGATTTATGTATGTAATTTCCAGTCATACAAATGGAAAGATTTTTGTTAAATATTCTAAGCTTTTTGTAAAAGATGCTAGATTTTAGAAGCTCTCCAAATTCACTGTAGGTTAAATTTATGAATTTTACAAAATGTCATAGGAGTTTTCTGATTTTAAGGTCTTTTTTATTCTTATTGTTACACTCTTTGACATAAAAATATTTTAGCAACATATCTAAAGAAAATTATTTTTTGTTGCCTCAAATTCTTTCACTTCTATACAAGGGCCAATACACAAATCTTTGAGAAATATCCAGTAAAACTACTTGCTTTGCATGCATGTGAAAGAAAACTAATGTAGACACTCTTCTGAGAGTTATTTAGAATGCCAACAGGAAAAAAGTCAATAGCCAACAATACAATTCATAAATGGAAGACCAGGATGCAGAACAATTTAGCCCATGTTCCACATAATCAGGGTATTCATTAGTATTCTGACTACTGCCCTGAGTCTATTCACTGTCATCAGTCACTGAATATTTTGAAAGAGATTGTCCTGTGAAGTCAAGGGGGAAAGATTTCTTAAAAAGATGCTCTAGTCCCCACGATTGTCTTCATGGCTGAAAGAACTGACAAGTGAACAAGTGAACTAGAGGATGGCAATTCTGATTTGGTTTTGAACGTTTGCCCCCCACTTTGGATTTGAATTAAATATCCTGGAAGTTACTAGTAATAAAAAAGGAACTAGGCTCTGTGAGATTACTCTGTACATTCTCCAGCTTGAATGTATTAGATATATGACAACATTGAGTTCTTTTTCTGCCTATTATCCCAGCGCAAATTTTTTTGTTCCAGGTTTCTTTCCCCTGGATGGCCATTACCTGAACTACCCGCATGATCATTAGGCTGAGCTTTTACAATAGCATTTTGAAAAGGCCAAATAATACCAATAGCAGTCATCACATAACACATAAAATATAGCCAGTAGTCTTCATTTTTGAGGGTATATTCACATCTATACACACATGATTTCCTAGTTGCACAGCTCCTCTGAAATGAACTGTCTCTCTTCTGTTCTTTGGAAATACTCCGGTGCTACATTATAGGCTCCATTACTCACAATTTATAAAATACTTAGTTGATAAAGATCCCCCAACTCTTTGTAATACTTAATCCTCAATGCAGAAATTTGAGATAGCTGTTCCTTCAGCCTGAATACCTGGGGGAGGGGGAAAAACAAAAAAAACACAAAAAAAATTACAAAAGCACAAAATATGTATATCAGTGCTTCAGAGTAGCTAGGGCTAACTGAGAGATACCAGGAAGAATCTTCTCCTTTAGGACAGAAATTGTAATGACTTTAAATGATCGCAAATGGTTTTTCTAGATTTTTTTTTCAACAATAACTATGGCAATACACTGCTGTATCAGTCCAGATGGATTTTTCCAACCAGCTAAACTTTTTAAGGAGTTAGGAAAGTTAGATTTTTGTATCTGGAATTATATATATATACATATATATGCATATATTTTTATTTATCTTTCACAGTTTGGAATCATGTATTTGTACACTAGAAAAACAGAGAAACATTCCACATTTCTTATTTGTATACAGTTTCACATATTCTGTATCAAACTACACATCTGAAATTTTTACAAATGAAAGTTAAATTTTTGTAATTATTACAAGCTGCGCTTCATATAGAAAAGAAAATGTACCTTCTTGCAAAGTAGTTGACTAAGAAGTGGTTCATGGCAATTTTTAGAAGCTCTTTTATTTGATATTTGATTATATTTAAGTAGCAACTAAGATAATGTTCCAAATAATGATCTGTGTGGGATGTAGTTGACTATGACCTCAAGTGTGCAAATTTCTGAGCAAATATAACATCAAATAATTTGTTCCTCATCATCATCCTGGATGCATGTATCTAGACAGATTCAAATAATGGCTTAAAAGTACCTTCTAGGATCACTTCTGTAATTTTTATTAAATTTACAAACGAACGTTTTCATATATAATTTCCCAAATCAGGATTCAAGTTTCTATTTTTGAATTGATTGCATGAAGTAGCCGAGTAGCATAAACAGCACACTGAAAATTGAAAAATTAAGAAATAGACAACTATATTAGAATTTTGGCATAGGCCACCTTCACCTGATTGCATTATCAGTCAAAACAAAGTTATTAATTTGAGAATTTTTAGGAAAGAAACATTTAATTTTTAGGGGAAAATTACAAATATTGTTACTTATGATCAAGCTCTCTTGCTTCCAAGATGATGAATAGCAATTAGGAAGATAACTTTAAAATACAACTTCGTTTTTTTCCATTTTTTTTCTTTTTTTCTTTCCTTCTCCCTGAATATACCACAATAACCAAAGCAATGTCTGGTAGCAAGTCATAACTATCCTTAGTTTTGAAAGTAGAAATTATACTGCAGTTACCTTACTAGAGTGAAAAAAATAATAATAGCCGAGTTGTAAGTAACGTTGTGCAACCACCATAGACTGATACTCGCAGTGTGGTACAGCAATGTACAAGTAATATTTCCAGTTCTTTCTGCTATCAAAATAAGGCTGAAGTCCAGCTAAATCTACCAATAAGTACCACAGCTTGAAAGTTAGAAAAAAATAATAGAAATACGATCTAATACCAATTTTTATCCATGTTATACACTCCCACAAACCCTACTACAAGCAAACAGGTAGGTCTTGTTTACATGAAAATTTTGAAAAGCAGATCTACTTCTTTTTATCATTTTTATTTACTAAAAAAAATTTTGTCATCAATTTTCTCATCTCACTTGTTAAACCATGAAATCCAGTGATTTTATCAATATGTACTATAATGAGCATTGCAAGAAAAAATAAAGCACTACGTTAACTCAAGAGTACCTTATATAGCCATGTTGTCTATGTAACTGAAAAATTAACAAATCCACAACATTTAAAACTACTCAGCTAAAAGTAGAACAAAGATCTCTCCTCAAATTTAGGAAATTTTCTGGTTCTTTTGCAATTTTTGTTAAAATATACTGTTTTGAATTTATGGGACCCAGACACAAGGATACAATAGGAAGAAAAAAAAATCTCTAAGAAAAAGGAAGTAAAAAAATTTAAATATATTTATGTCAGCCATGTTGGTAAAGCATATGTAAGCTATAGCCCATATAAATTACTGGGAACAGTGAGAGAGAAACACAAGCACTGATGATACTTCATTTAAATTACCATAAAAAGAATTCAAATAAACTAACATTAAAAATGAGCAAATAAAGATCCTAGATGAGGCTGGTTTTTTGACAACAAGCTCTTGTATGTTTATACTGCTAATGGCTATATAAAGATTTCCATGTTGCTTAAGTGCCTTAGGCATTCTGTGCCAAATTGGTGCATTTGAACTTGAATATTTCCTCCATGGAATAATACAGATGAACCATGACAAACTAATACATACAAAGAAGGATGTATTTAAAAATATATCCTCCAGACTTCTAACGGCATCTCTTCGAGGAATTCTAATACTGTGTAAAACATTAATACTAATTTAACACTAATGTGTTGAATCTGAAGGCTACTACTTGCATTTATTAAGGCCTACACAAGAACAGATATATAGCAGCTAGGCTGAAAAAATATTTTTTCTTTTATTTGAAATTCCAAAAGTTGTTTTTGTCACCTATCTCTTTAACACTTAAGATAGATGCACTACAATTTTACAAGAAAAACTTTCAACCATGCAATGATAAAGGCATATGATATTCTTCATATGCCTTTCCCGTTTACAGGCGAGCTATCCACATTAAAAGACTAGCCCTAGTAGACTTGCTAATTAAGCCTTGGGTGCCACCAGAATGGTAAATCCTTGTAAATTACAGTATCATTTCAAAGACAAGAAATAGTAAAAATGTTGTGTCAGGTTCGTAAAGGATTTCATTAGTTTTGTGTCTTTGTCTAAGAAAAAGCTGTCAATACTATCTGTAGCTCTTCTGTCATTAGGGAATCTTTGTGCTAACAGAGCAAGACTGCATCTTTAGACAGTTCAGGGCTCTTGTCAATAAAATGGAATGGAGGATAAAAAATCTTGGGAGTCTCTTACCAAAAGTGCAGGCTATTTCCAGGGTTAAATCCAATCAGTGATAATGAGGAAGTACTATTTAAATTCTCTGTGCACAAGTTCTACTAAAAGACACCCTGAAATATAAATACCTGGCTAAGAATGAACAAAAAAGTAGCAGAAGACTATTTCAGAGTTCATTAAGTGCAAGATTATGTGTTTTTTCATCTTCCAACTTCCATGAGAAACAGTTAAATGGGAACCAAAGCAGGGCAATTCTTAGCACATGAGCTTCAGACACAGCATGCTTTAGCATGTGTAGGGCTTTAATTCCATGTATGTATTTTAGCAAACTAATAACAGTAATAGTTCTTTGATTCTGTACTTTATTTCTGAAAGAAAAAATTGTCTACCTTTTGGGTATCTTAACAGTCTTTCATCACGGAAGATTTTTCTGTTTTTCTCTGAATTTGTTTTGTCCATTAAGTAGGAATTAAGTGACTGCACTGAGGTCTGTACAGAATCCTCAATTAGGGACTGGAAAGCTTTGCCTAGCCCTTTTCTAGATGGTGAAAAAAGAAAGACAGCAAATGATGTTCCAGTAAAAATTTTGTCATGAGAGTGACTAATAATAATTAAAATTCTTTTTTCCTGCTTTTGGCCTTTTACTATACAACAAAAATACATATTTATGTGTTTTTATTAAATGTACTGGCTCTTTAAGCTCTCCTGTAGACATTTATGAGCACCATATTGGGCTATTGACCACAGTTTGCTCTTTCACTAGAAGAATATTTGTGGTGGAACATAAAATTAGATGGGAAGAATGGTAGAATTAGTGTACTGAGAAAGGGGAGGGAGGAGGTGTCTATGTGGGTGAGCCGGGGTTGCGGGTTAACCCCAGGGGGAAGCTGAGCAGCTGCTCACTCAGGCTCCACACGCTCTACCACCAGTGGAACGGGGAAAGGAGGAATAAAAGCAAAAAAAAACTTAGGGATCAAGATGAGTAATAAATAATATCATAAATATTAATAATAAGGTAATATTTATTCTTTAGTAAGTGAAGGATAAGTGGAAGAAGAGAAAAAAAAAAAATAAAAGAAGACAAAAGATGCATAGGCACTCCTAGCTCCCATGGATTGCTGAGTCTGTTCCTGAGCAAAAGATGGCTAGCCCTGCTAAAATCCACTCTTTTCCCTTTGATTGGTGACCATTATATTATAAAGCTTGGAATATCTTTTTTGGTTAGTTTGGATCATCTGCTCAGTTCCCTACCAAACTATTGTGCACCCACAGTCTACTCACTGTGGGGACACAGTAAGAGACAGAGAAATCCTGGATGCTGTGCAAATGCTGTTCAGCAAAAGCTAGAAAATGAGTGTATTATCAGTCCTAGCTAAGTTAAAAATCCTAATACATATGACATGCTTTGAAAAAAAATTAGAAAATCGACTCTGTCACAATCAGGCCCAATACAACTGGGAAGTTAATATTATGGGCCCTTTAAAAATTAACACATTTTCTGAAAGCCCCAGATACAAGAATCATAGAAGTATAGATGAACCAGGGAGTTTTATGTTTTCCTTTTTACCCCTACTATATATGTCTATGGGTATTAGAAAACAGAAACAGCAAAAAAAGCTATAACAGCACTTACTTAACTACAGAATTTAGTAAAAGTAGTATTAGTAGAAAACATATATACGCCAACATCAGAAGGCAAGAGAAAAGAAACTAAGATGATACATTTCAAAAAGTCTCATGAGAAGTTTTAAGTTAGCTAGTTAAATTTTGAGTGTAACTTGAAGATTTTTTCTCTCAAAGAAATTGAAAAAAATTGCTGTATTAATTTGCATTTACCCCAAACTCTCTACATTTAAATAGCCACACTAGAATGCAAGAAGGTTGCTTGGGAATATTTTTCAATATGCTATATAGCATTTCCTTCCAGTAAAATCAGCAAACTGAAATTTAGACCTTTTTATACTACAGTATTTTGGAACTTTAAGAATCAGCCAGATGCAGCTTGCAGAAGCTGTCATGAAAACTGTTAAATCTAAGTTAGATGTTTTAGAAGCATAATACAGAAATCAGCAGTATGATCAGACTTACTATTGCCACCATTGTAGCACCAATCCTTATTTTTATTTACATATGCTAATGTATAGAGACATGCAATTTCAGTGAAGCACTATATGCTGTGCGGGTAAAAATCTACAAAGAAATCAGATCTCAAACACTTTCTATATAAATTTTCAATCTTTTCTTTTAATTTTTATTTCTAAAGTTGACAGTGACTCAAAGGTTAATTTGCTTTAAAATAAAACTTTTCATCAATGTGAACTATCAGTTAGACCTATAAGAATCTTCTTTGGGAAAAAAAAAAAGATAGACGAACAATACATAAATCACTGTGTCTCAGTAATTTAAAGGTCTTTGCGATCACAGTTGCACCTAATCTGTGCATATTATTTAGGTGCACAGGGTCATATTTCAGATATCACTGAAATAATGAAAGAAGACGACTTTTGTTCCAAGCAAGGCAGGAGATCTTTAAATTTGATTATTAATATTCTTAGTAATAGTGAAACAAAATGCACATGCTTCCATGATATATTGACTCTCCAAAAGCTTTTAGGAATCTTAGGGCTTAATAATATTTTTCAGAACCAGGTAATCACTATAATGTTATCATACTTTGCAAAATGCATACACATAGTGTCTGCATATGATTTAATAGTCTAAATGGCTTATTCGCTCCCATCTCCAGCGGAGGCACATTTATGTTTTGAAATAAATAATGATAATTCTTGCTTATTTTACTGCTAATAGGAAGATTTTTCTGTCATGCTGTGGAAAGAAGCACTGCCTATAATACACAAAAGTAAACCCCAACATTAAAAATGCACTTTATCTATTTATTGAACACTGATTAACTTCTTTACTTTTCTTATGGTTAATATGTCATTTGGGGCATTTTTTTAACTGCCCTGAATAGTCAGCATGTTAAAGATATGGCTCTGTATACCTCTATTTTAAGTATGTTTCCAGGACTGTTCAAATGAGGAAAATTGCTACTGACCATCATTTCAGATTTAAACTGAACATGATTCAGGCAGGACACTCCAGATCATGAACCTTTAATACTTTGTGTGTCTGCAGAAAAGAGATGTCAGACAGAAAAATATACTATGTTTATATCCCAGGGTACTCATCCCACTTACGAGAAAGAATAACTAGATTAATGGCCTATATTAAAGCTCATGTAATTCTGTCTTTTAGCAGTAAAAATTCCAAAGTTAGGGCTTCATTTAGCCATAGTTTACTGATTCCTGATTTTGCTAAAAGAAATTCACACTTCCTGTTTTTAATCTATGAAGACATGGGCCATCAACATAACAGGCAGCAGACCTTTGTTGTTGACCTTTGCAGACCTTTGCATGCATGCATCCATGCTCCTCTGGCTTCCAGGTCTTGTGCTATGGAAGCCCTGCTCCTGGATTGTTCCACTGGTTCTGTTGTGTCTTGTCAGGGAAATGGTGAAATGAGAACCTGCAACATTGACTACAGGTTAGTGCATTTGGAGGCAAGATCCTGCTTTCTGGGGTTTCTAAAAGGCATTTTTTCCAGCACTGGCGTTTCTCGAGCCGGGCCTTTTACCAGGAGATATGAAACTCCATGAAATTCTAGATCTGTAAGTCCAAGCACATTTTCTAAGATACTGGGTTAGGAGACACTCTTGAATGTTCCAAAGGGGCCTCTTCTGCATGGCCAGATGCCATCAGAAAATGGAGGAGAAGAGGGGGTGTTAGAGGCAGGTGGTGTGAGTATACTGCTTATTCCAACAGCACATCCTAAGAGGGGAGGAGGAAGAAGGAAACTACATGGCAGATTGGCAGTAGGGTAGAGTGTGACATATGAAGACTGCTGGGACAGATTAGTGTCCTGCTCTAAATGAACATATGCACTGGACAGTCAGTATGTACTAAAGTTCAAAGAGGCAGCATTCAAAACCAAACTGTCTTCCTTTGAAGTTTTTCTGCTGAAGGGAGTCCCTTCACTACCCAATGTAAAATACAAACTAATATCCTGGAAGAAGACTGAACGGGAAAAATTTTAGTCCCCAATGCAAAGATAATTTGATGTAACAGATTAGGCAGAGTCAATGTTTTTTTCAGTGATTCTGAAAGAAAATAATACCAGGGAAAGATAAGAGATCTCTGTCTGTGGCAAAACTGTATGCAGTTAAGTAATGTGAACATTACAATCATTGCAAAGTCAGTTCTTACTGCTTCAAAACACCCCATTTTCTGATTTTATTTCATTAAACATTAGCAACTCAACTGAAAGACATGGAAAACAGTCAAATTATGTATTTAGTATATGCAAAATTTAGTAGTCCAAAAGAGAGAGATATAAACTCTACGCTTTAGCTCATGTGGTTTAGTCTTTAACTCAGACAAGTGGAAAAGTCTGTAACTTCAAATACCATGAACCAGCTAATATTATCATAGTTGCAGTTGAAAAGCAGTAGTACCTAAAGTTATGAAGTCAGTACTATTTTTGCTTTTATTTCACAGTTTTGTGCTTATGTCTGTGAAAAGACATCGTATGATCCTAACAAACTACATGTGTTATGGCTATGTAATGGTATGGGGCCCTTTTTAATGTACATGTTAGAAGGCTGAATGGCTAGCTGCTGGCTGATCATTCACCTCTGCAAGTGACTGTTTTAATGTGGTGGGTTGATCCTGCCTGGTTGCCAGGTGACCACCAAAGTCTCTCTGATTTCCCTCCTCAGCTGAACAGGGGAGACAAAATGTAATGAGAGGCTCATGGGCAATATAAAGACAGAGAGAGAAAACTCAGCAATGGAAAAACAGACTCAGCTTGGGGAAATTAGTTTAATTTAAAATCAGAGTACAATACTGAGAAAAAAAATCAAATCTTGCAAACATCTTCCCACCACCCCTCTGTTCTTCATTGGCTCAACTTCATTCCCAAATTCTCTATCTCCTTCCCCCAGTGGCATAAGGGAATGGAGAATGCAGGTTGTTGTCAGTTCATCACCTCGTCTCTGCCCCTCCTTCCCACTCACACTCTTCCCCTGGTCTAGCGGAAGATCCCTGCCATGGGAGATAGTCCTCCATGAAATTCCCTTTCCCACAGACTGCACTTCTTGAACTGCTCCAGTGTGGATCCCTTCCACAGGATGCAATTCTTCAGGAACAGGCTGCTCCAGCATGGGTACCCTGTGGAGTCTCAAGTCCTGTCAGCAAACCTGTTCTCTCCATGGATTCACAGCCCCTGCTAGCAGTCTGCTCCAGAGCAGCCTTCCCGCAGCGTCACTGCCCCTTTCAGGCATCCACCTGCTCCTGCATGCAGCCCAGAGGAGGCAGGTGGATATGTTCTCCACCAGGGACCTCCTGGGCTGCACCCTCCCTCATCACAGGTTTCAAGTGAATTTCTGCTCTACTGCCTGGAGCACTTGCTCCTCCTCCTTCTCCACTGACCTTGGTGTCTGCTGTTTGTCTCACATTCTCACTCCTCTGTTTCATAGACACTTGCTCTTGTGCAGCAGCATTTTTCCCCTTCTCAAATCCTTTATCACCACAGCACTATCAATGTCTCTGATGGGCTCAGCCATGGTCAGCAGCAAGTCCATCTTGGAGACAACTGGCACTGACTTTATTGCATATGGGGAAACTTCTAGCAGCTTCTCACAGAAATCACCCTTGTAAGTCCACCACTACCAAACATGCCAACACAATACAGAACATTTGAAATATAGAGTACATGTTCAATATAATTAGATTTCACATAAAAATCTTAGCATCTCCAAGTGAACCTTTATTCTGTTGAGCTCCCAGTTTATTGTCTGAAATCATTATGTGTGACTTATCACTTAAAAATTTACAAAATTTCATTTTTATCGACAGTGTAACAAACTTACTAATATCTATTCAGTGCCCCTCATTTCACTGAGGCTTGATGAGGACTATTTTCCACATTTTTCAGGATTTTTCTTGTAAATAATCGTCATACTCAAGGTCTGTAGAATTCAAGCAAGATTATTTTCTTTACATGTCACAATACTATCCTGCAGGCTTTTCAAATTGGTCATAGCACTTCTCAAAGCAAATTTTGTTGCTTCCAATATGGCTCCTCATAATAGTAAATGCTTGCAGAATTGAGCCTTTAATGTTTTCACTTTTCTGGGTCTCACAGTGAAAACAAGCTGCAGACAATCTGATTAGATAACAGCAGTAACACATGTAATATGAACTATCAGTCAGACTGCTTAAAGTCAGCAAATGCAGGGTAAAAAGAGATACATTTCCAAGAACAGACACCTAAGAGTGGTATGGCAGGGAAGTAGTAGTTTAAGTAGCACTTAGAGCTAAACTGAGGAATAGCCATATAGGAATATGATGCTCACTGAAGTGAAAAAATTCATAAACTTTAGCGTAAGCAGCTTTCTAGCAGATACACGTCTCATGACAGGAAAGATCAATGACAGGTACATCACATGTTACTAGGAGCTGTGTTGCCTTTCCAGGAAGGTTAGCAGGAAGAATCTGAATTTAACCTGAAATTTGTGGCTGCAGGAAACAGAGAACAGGGCTGGTTGTGATGGGGCTTGTGAGGGAATTCAGAGCTAAACAAGATGCAGAATTTAGGGTACAGGAGTGTTACTTGGTACAAGTATGCTAAAAGGATCATCCTTATTCCATATTCCATTCTACTAAAGGGGTGTAATATATTTACATATTTTCCTATATCACATCAGTGATATGTGTTGTTTAAAAGCAAGGCAAAAAAGCCATGTGAATTTTTCACTCTTCACATATTTATTTTTAATAGAAAACAAATACTCTTATTTACACTAAAACCAACAGAACAAAGTATGAAACTAACAGTCAAAAAATATAAATTGAAAACATATGATTTTTAAAGTTAAAATTTGACAGTGTACATGTGTCATGGGCAGGGCATAGACCTCTTGGAAGCAGTATTAAATACTACCTCTGTGTTGAGCTTGCTTGTAAGTACCCACAAGCTTGTCAGAACAACTGTCCAAGCAACTACTACAACAGCAGAACCTCAATCCACAATATGCATATTTTTAACTACAGCATTTTTTATTTGTATACACTTAATACATGATCTACCCTTATTCATAACATTATGGCAGAATATTTGTAATACTGTACGAGAACAGTATTTACAGCTCGGATCTATTTAGTGCGGTTTAAATGTAAGCACACTGTTAGATGTGTTAAGTATGGGTTTGGAGGCAAATATGAAAGTTCAGTATTCTCCCACAGATTTGTTTTTGGTCAGGATAGAGCATTTTGTAAATGTTACTAAGCCTCTTCCCTTGTGTAAGTATATTGATTGCATATGGGTAGCTCTTTATCTCTTTTGCAAATAAATCTCATGTACTGCAGATACAGGAAATGCAAAAGACCATCTGGGCATCATTGACCCACTCTTCTCAAATCTGGCAGACAGTTTAGCATACAGTTTATTTATTTCAGGGTATATACTGCACTGTTCTGACACCTCAGAAAAATACTCAGGGGAATTTTAATTTTTTTAGTATGTCAGTACAGAATTTCATTACAATTGTTTTCCTGAATGAGCTGTTTTATCCAAGCTTGAGTTTTTCACCTTTGGATTTTCAAAGCCTCACAAAAAAACCTTTAGCAATAAAGGTGTTTGGTATTAGAAGCTTGAGACTGGAGACAGATGAAAAATGAATATTTAATACCCTGTACTCATTTGGTCTGGGAGGAAATGTGATTACATTTGTATTAGATGACTGTATTTGGATTTAGCCTAAATGTATACAAGTTTCTCCATTTGCTAAAGGACCAGAAAGAAATAGAAAGATAATTTTGCTATGTTTATGTCTCCCCTATTGTTTAACCTGATGCTTTGGTTCTCTAGGTTATAAGTATATTTAGACAAAATTACTGATACTAACTTCCTACTCAACATCAGATAAAATTTTGACAGTGCTAAGGAAAATCTAAATTAAAGCATATTCTACTGGATCTGTTTCACTTGGAAGAAACTTAAAAATAATCCTCAGCTACAAAGTGTTTCAAACTGTCTGAATATTATTTTTGTTTGAATGGAAACAAAAGGAAAGTCTGAACATACACTACATAACTTTGAAATAGTACAAACAGCTTGTGAAAAAAAATGCATTATGTGTAAAATTGCTATAAGAAATAAACCATAATTACCTCTAGAACAAGACAACCATTCTATTCTTGTCTGTGATTATCACTCTGCTAGTTCACTGTCAGAAATATATGCCAAGCAGACATGTCATAAGATTGGGATAGATTTTCCTTTATGACCTGACTGTTTAAAACAATCTGCTTTTGGCAGAGAAATCCTTTCTGTCTATAACAGTAAGTTGAAAATTCCACCAAGATAGAGGGAGGCTGAGGTAAGGCTGAATCTGGCTTTTTCACAATGCAATGAGAAGTGCTGGATCTCTTCTCAATACTAAATCTAGGAAGACTCTCAGGCTGGTTTAATTCATACTGATACCTGCCTTATTCAAGTTGTGTCTGGTACTGCTCCTTTTTGTAGAATAAATTGGCCTAGATGCCGAGATATTGTGGTAATATCATTGTACCAGAAGATAGAATAGAGTCATGACAGGACTTTCTTAACCCAGTGTGGTACAAATAGCTTAACCTAGTTTGTCAGTACTGCTGCTATCATGACAATTTTTACCAGGATAAGTGTTTTCTCTGCAAGGAACAATGAATTTGAACTCAAGATTTCTTGGAAGTATAGTCCACTTACATATGGTTGTTAACTTCAAGAATTAAGTGTGATGAAGAAGTGCAACTGAATTATCAGGTTCACAACTGGTATAGATATATTACCTCTGGATAATATGAAATTCTCTTCTCCCAGTTGACTGGATGTCCTGGATTTGGGCGGGATAGAATTACTTCCTTCTCAGTAGCTGTTAAAATGCTGTGTTTTGGATTCAGAATGAGAATGCTGCAGTTAACACACTGACATTTTGGGTTTTTGTTAAGTCATATTTATCCCAAACCAAGGAATTTTCCCTGTGTCCCGCTCTGCCAGTGAGGAGGTGAGCAAAAGAAATTGGGAGGGAACACAGCTGGGACAGGTGACCAAAAGGATATTTCACACCATAGAATGTCATGCCCAGCGTATAAACTGGGACCAGTTACTTGGAAGGGGCTGATCTGGGTTTAGGAATGGAGGTTCTGGCATTGGTCAGTAGGTGATGAGCAATTTTATTGTATATCACTTGTTTGTCCCTTATTATTTTCATCATTATTATTATCATTCACCATTATTACTGTGTTTTATTTTCTTTTTGATTATTACATTGTTCTTATTTCAACATAAAAGTTTTATTTTTATTCTCCTCCTCATTCCACCAAGATGGGGGGAGGGGGAGAGTGGGGCTTGAGTGAGCAGCTTTGTGGTGCTTAGTTTTCAGCTGGGCTTAAAACAACGACACTTAAATAGCCAAACTTTTCTGTGTATATCTGTTTCCTTTTACACATTTAATCCTCTCTGCCTGAACATCTTGTTTTCTGGCAAAGGAAGTTCTGTTTCGGCCTAATTATATTATTTTACGATATTGTGAGAGTCACAAAAGACAGATTGACCAGAAAAAAAAGAAATCCAGTAAGTTAGGAATGAAATCTGACATAAATTTACTTTTACTATACTGTTAGAAATTATTAAAAGCAATAATCTCAGTCACATTGTATCTATCGTAATCTAAAAGATCTTCCACGTAGACTTTTTTTACTTTGCAAACGGAATTTTCTCTCACATAAGATTCTTCCTAAGAGGAGAAAAAGAGTGTGAAGCAGTTGTAAAATAATAGAATTTTTTTTTCCAGACAGTTTTATTGTATTGGTAGCTCCATTGGTTTTGCAGTAATAAAACTTCAATACATTAATTTTTTTATTATACACAAATTTAATAGCATAGGGAGGGTTAATACTAGAGCACAACTTTCAGAGCAGTAATACCTCAGCTGGTTTTCATTCTTATTTGCGAAGAGATACTTACAAAACACATCGTTTTGAGATGAACCAGAGGAAAAATAATTTCTATAATTATGGTCAAAATGCAACCCATGTCATGATTGAAAATCCTGATAGTCTCGCATTTTTGATCATTAAATCACAGCATTTTATAACCTGTGGGAAGCCTGGAAACCTTTTAGTCTTATTCAGCATTGCTTTTCACACAGCACAGTTGCACAAATCCTGTGTAGGAGAAGTAGAATACTGTCCTTCACAGTCATAGTGCTTGAATGTCTTCTGACATGGCTTCTGACTTGGCTCATCCTTTTGCAAGCACACTTTCCTACGACATGTAGAACGAGAACTGTTGGCCTTTTAGATGTTATTTACACAGTTAACAAAATAACTTAAATAAAGTAAACAAGTAAAAATACATTGTCTGTCCCTCATCCAAGACAAAATCCACTCCTGAGTAGCTCTATACAGACAAAAGAGAAAACTGTGATTTTAATGCAAAGTATCATTTAACTGGATGTATAACAGATTATGGACTCACAGAATGGTTTGGGCTGGAAGGGACCTTAAAGATCACCTAACTCCAGCTGCCCTGCCATGGACAGAAAACCTTCCACTAGACCAGGTTGCTCACAGCAACAACCAACCTAGCCTTGAACACTTCCAGGGATGAGGAATCCACAACTTCTCTGGGACAACCTGGTCCAATGCCTCACCACCCTCACAGTAAAGAATTTCTTGCTGGTATCTAATATTAACATATCCTCTTTCAGTTTAAAGTGATTGCCTCTTACCCTATCACTACAAGTCCTTGCGATAAGTCCCTCTCCAGTTTTCTTGTAGGCCCCTTTGGATACTGGAAGGTGCTCTAAGGACTCTCAGGAGTCTTTTCTTCTTCAGGCTGAACAACCCCACAGGTCTGTCAGCCTGTATTAACAGGAGAGGTGCTTGAGCCCTCTGATCATTTTTGTGTTCTTCTCTGGACTCACTCCAGCAGGTCCACATCTTTCTTACGTTGGTTCCCCCATAGATGGAAGCAGTACAGCAGGTGGGATCTTCTCTACGCCTAATAGGTAAATTTACAAGAGATGTGACTCCACACTGGGCACAAAGCTTAGCTTTTCAGAAAATATTTTGGAGGAAGGTGACACTGAGGATAGTGCTTATTCTGTTGAGAATATCCATCCAGTGGGTGGTTTTAAAACAAGTCCATATAGAAAAAAGAATGTTTAATTTCTGTAGGTATTTGTCTCAATGTGAGGACTCACAAGGTACAGTGATGACACTGGGAAGAGCAAGCAGACCCTACTTATCAGCCTAAGAGTGAAAAGAAGTACTGGAAAAGAATTCACCACTCCAAAAAAAGAAATCTGTGGAAGAATGTCACATGTCTGTTCCTCTGTGAGAGATTTTAATGGTTGCTCTCATAATGTCTCAGCAAATGAAAGGAAGGAAGTAAGCTTAGGATTGCCTCCTAAGGCGTTTTTGAGAAAGTATGACATATGAGCATTCTGAGATCTGGCCACAGACAACAGTCCCCTGCAAGATCTAGGCAGCATTTCAATTTCCAGGGCAGCCCACTGAGCTGGCAGAGGTCTCTGCACTGAATTTCTTAGATAGACCTTGCAGAATGCCTCCTTTTCAAAAATCTGTTCTCTGTTTCATTTGAGATTCAACATGGTAACAAGCAGCTCACTCATTATTTCAGAGGAATTTAGCCAGGAAGTTTAATTAATACAACTCCTTTAGGGAACAATAATGGAATGTTTTTATCCCTTGAAACATTGTATTAAATATATTGCCTATGCTAGATAATAAAATGACTTAGTCAGCCTGGAATGACTTGCTGTTAAACTAGAAAAATACCCAGTGCTTAAAAAGGTTAAATATAAATATTATTTTTAAAAAGTGATGAAATGAAGCAAGATGCATGAAATGAAACGCAAGAAATCAGACTGTAAAATATGCTGTTTCCTCAACCATTTTCTAATTGAAATTATTGTGTCATTTTCTCATTGGTTCATTTTCCTAAAAGGGAATACTATGTATTGCACAGAGATGAGACAGGTCCAAGCCTCAGCTGGAGGGTCAAGACCCTGGGTCAGAATCCAGGTCCTGGCAATTCTTACCGAGGTTTCTGTTTCAGTGGGATTTCCTCTGGATTTTGTTATTTCAGTATATTTTTTGGGGAATTGGTCCTATATTTGGAGTCAGATGAAGAAAATTTCATCTGATTAAAAATATAGGACCAATTCACCAAAAAATCTCCTGAAGGAGGAGAACTTTCATTGGTAGGGTATTTGGATAACAAGGCTATTATTTGTCTCATCCTGTGTGTCTCGACTCCTGTAAATGTGTATTTGTTAACTGAAAATATTCTTTGTTTAAAAGAAGACTTTTCCTCACAAATATAAATAAAAATATTTACTTAGTTACATGAGAACTTTAAAGGAATACTCAAAAAAAAACCTCAAAAACTTTGCTAAATAAATAAAAAAGACACAAAATTTGTCTAGGGTGAAGAGGTTAAAGATGTAGTTTGCTGAAGTCATTAAGATGTTCAGTGTTTCGTGTGGTTTCATTCATAGCAGTATTAGGTGGGGACAAACATGTTTGGAATGGGTTATCATGATTTTTTGCTTTGGTTTTCTGTATTCCTACCTCTTAATTATATTAATTTTCTCACTTTTTATACCACCGAGAAAGCACAAATTTAGTAATTGTTTTTTCTATCTGTTTTCTATTTTAGTATAGAAGACAGTAACAAAATCATCTTATCTGGAAATATTTTCATCTCACACTTTAGCTTTTTTTCTAGTCAGGTATCTGGTTATCTGGTCTTCTGATTTTCTTGATCCCTCACAACGTATTTCTGAACTTTCCTGAAGGTGTTTGGCCTTAAGCTTATTTGGTCTCAAGACTCTTCTGTCGTTAAAATTTTCATTTTAAAATGAAGAAATCTGGATTAATAGAAAAATGAATTAATTTTCACTTTGATTTCTTCTGTCTCAAAGAACACACTTTTTTTAAAAATTTTTGTTCATCTGAGAAAATTGAGATATTTTTGTTCTCTGATGGTGGTAGCAATGAGTAAAAAAACAATTAGGACTGATGACAGTTATATACAGAGTTACACAGAATTTTCCAGTTCAGAGTCTCTAAACCACATATTCCTTAGGCTAAGCTCTCTGAGAAAGTATCTAGATTTTCCAAGTTTTGTTCACATTTAGGCAATCTGGGCCAAGATTTTTCAAATTTGGGTTTTATCTTATTCACTAAGTAGAACTAAACTTATGCCATGATTAACTGGGAAAAAAAACAAAAACAAGCTTCCCAAATAGGCCACATGACATGACTCTGATCACGAGGACCAAGGCACATTTAGGCACCTGAGAAGAGATAAAAACTTTGAGGAGGAACAGTCTAAATCAATTCTTATAACGTCTCTTTACCTTCACTCCTTTATTAATGCACACCTGGTTGCTTCCTTGTAATGTTCTGCCTTATTTTTCTTATCTTGAGAATAGCTTATAAAGTCATTTTTAAGAATACCACTTTATTCCATTTTCAGATGGCAGGAAAGTTCCTGCTAGAAGGTCAGAAAAGTGAAGAGTTCTCCAGAATGATTCTTGAAGGAAAGAAAACAGAGCAACAGTTGAAATTATGTCATTTTTGTGTGACTGCTTCAATAGCAGCCTCTATACACTGTTTCACAAAATCTCTTGTAAAGAGGTCTTGATTAACTAAATGAATGGAGGAGGGGTCACAGCTGTGCCTTATATCCACTTAGCCCTCTTCTAGAAGGTAACAACAAACGGAAATTTGACTCTTAATTAATCTTTTCCATTATATATAGCATCATGCATTGGGGTGTATTTATTTTCTGTTAAGTAGAATTCTTCTGCTTCCATTTTGTCTAGAGTACATAGCACATGAACAGTAGTTCCTATAGAAAGCAATACTAACCAGAAGTGACAGCCTTCTGCTGTCCCACGCCAACACAAATTGTGCACTTTCAAAGAGCTGTGGAAATGAATGCATATCACTGTTACAACAACACATGTCACCAAGGCTAAATTTCCAAGGCACCTGTCTGAACCCAGTATTTCTTAGTACCCCTTGCTTTTTTCTCATGAATTCTATTGCCAAAATTGAGTTGTAGTCATATTTGGGAGCAGATGGTCAAACCCACTGCTGTGTCCAAGTAGGCTGGTGGGCACAGTTATCTGATGTGTTTAGAGATATGATAGCAAGCCAAGCATCTCTCTTTACTCACCACCTAGGGATACATTCTCAAGTAAAGAGAGATCCCCCTCTGAGAAGAGTAGTTGCCAGATTTCAAAACATTTGCTGAATGTTTGCAGAATTGTATTTGTCCCTGGAAATAATACTGTTTAATAGCCACATTTTCGCAGCTACTTTTTAAAGTGAATTCGTAAACAGATGCCAAGTGTAAATATGTAAGCTTCACATCAGCACTATGTTGTATTTTGAATATTTACAGGTTTTGCTTAAGAAGAGACACTGTGACCCATGTTCCATGACATAATTGGACATCTGCTTGCTAGGCCAGCTGACTCAATTAATTCTAAAGGTTGTTCTTGGTAGGGAAGAGGAAACTACCATTGGTGATTTCCTGATGAACTTATCCAAGTGGGTATTCCCAATTTCTGTCTAACATAAGGCCAAAATAAAATTTTATTTTCTAAAACACGGTTCATTATTTTTTGCAATGCTTTGAAGGCTCACAAATGTTACCGTCTCCAGACGTAATTAATTCAGACCAGAATGTTTGATCTCAACTTGTCCAGTCAATGAGATAAATGGTGTTTACCTATTTCTATCCATAGAAATTGTGCACCATAAGATGTTAAACTTTACCTTCATAACTCAACATGTAATTCTGTTGCTCAAAACTGTACACTCTTAGTTTGAAAAACATAGCTCAGTACTACAGCAGGAAGTCTTGCTATGCAAATATCACTCTGTAAATGCTCCCTTTTATATCACCTTTGAGGAAATGGTGGTTTCAATTAATCAGATTTGGTGCTGTTGAGAAGAAATTTAGGTACAAAGAAGTTTCTTAAGACTTTAAAATCAAACCTGATTTTGAGTATTATCAGACTGCTTAGTACCAAAATGCTTTCTTCTAAAAACCAGCTTTATCTAAGACTGTCTAAGGTGAGATCAGGCCACAGCTGGAAGTGATATAATCAATTAAATAGATTAAAGCTACTTTAGAGGCTCATTCACAATACATGGGAAAACCATTGATTGCAATTAGACTTAGAATTAGTCAGCAAATTTTGATTAACATAAGAAGTCAACTAAGTATACCCACCTCTTGCAGGTCAGCAAGGAATGCTTGAAGGAAGCACTTGTAACAAGGCTGATGACTCAGTACAGGACAATCTGTAGATCCATGCCACTTCTGTGGGCCCTTATAACAGCGAGCAGTGAAAATCAGTTTCAGTTCATGAAAGTAGCAGCTGCTTGTGAAAATTACATTCTGTGTGCTGCAGAAGCAAAAATCATCATGAATATGCAATAGCCCACTTTGGCTTTCAGCTCAACCTCACCACACATGACAAAACTATGTAGAAAATTGTATGGTACATTTTTCAGTACCAAGTCACGTGCTTTGCTTTTCTTGTGGTCTACCAAAGCGTGGTTTGCAAAGTTCTAGAGCCAATTAAACTATATTAACATGTGTAATTCTTATTATCATCAGATATGCAATATTATTTATGTATAAATACATGTGGTCTTAGAGACTTTTGGTAATTGAGAAGCGCCACAAGTATTATTGCCAACAACACAAAGCAGTTATTTGAGCCTTTTATGGCCTGCTTTGTAATGTGTAATATCAACTATAAGCTATCCCATTAGCTAAAAATGAAACACTTCCATGAATTCTACAGAAGGAATATACAGATCCAAGCAAGATTCAGATCAGGTTTTGCTGTAAAATCTCGGTGCTGAGACCTCTACACCTACATCATTTAGTGGAAAAAACTAAAATTTCCCAGTGAAGCTCATCCTCTTTCACAAGTATGTAAGCAGAAGAACAGGGAATTCATTACATGACAATCTTTGTTAAAAGAGTTGTATTTCAGAAAAAGAAAGAAAACCAAGTTCCAGGTTGAAGACCTTACTTGAGTCTTTGGTTGTGTGTATGGGTTAGAGTGTGAAAGAGTTGTACTGAAATATATGGGTTCAGGCTTCATTCAGCATTACCAGCTACATGTAACAGACATATGCTTCCTACCGCAACTAAATACAGCCCTCCGAGAGATGGTTTTTAAGCTTGTTGAGAGAGATATTAGCTATTTTTCATTCAGATAGGAATTGTTTTTTTCAACAGTTCTATCCAAGGACCCACAGCATTGGTAGCACAAATAGGTGCACTTCTATGATTATTAGGGAAAAAGAATTATGACTTGTTATTTTGAAATGTGCATCATTTTCCTTACAGATAGTAACATGCTGAAAGCCAGATATTTTATATAGCAGCATCAGAGTTTTATTTCTGTATTCCAGTTTTGTTTCTTCTTATAGTAAAATCTCTTGGATACAGAAGTCATGTTGGTAATTTAACACCAGCTGGAAATCAAACTCCAAATAAACTCCACTCATTTTCCCCCCACCCCCTCCAGTAAGAAAGGGACAAAGGCAGAGACTATGGGTTGAGATAAAGATTCACTGAAAGCAAGCAGCAATAGAGTAAGAAATGCACAGTAACAGCAGCAATATTAGTAATAAAAGCATACAATAAAAGGTCCTTTACACATAAAAGGTGTCCAACCCCTCTGGTGGAACTTAGTTCCATGTAGATGCTGGGACAAAGGCAGCTGCTCCCATGCCCAGCATTACATGGCTTTCCCAGAGAAACCAAAGACAGCAGGGCTACCCTGCAGCTGGTTCTCTCCGAGCCCAAAACAATCGAAAACAATGATGGACAAACCCCCAAAAGCTATACTGTCCGTGTCACACTGTGTTGCCTGTTTCTGAACCACTCCACTTCTCTGGGGCTTGGTTCCAGTGGCGTTGCTGATTTTGACTGCTTCATTCTGCTGGTGCTCGGGCTGAGCTCAGGCTTGGCTCCTCTCACCTCCTTTGCTGCTGCTTTTCCTGCGGCTGCTTCCAGTTCACTATTTTTCCTCAAAGTGGCTTTTCTTGAAGCCATGTCCCAACAGTGTTTGCCACATCTCAGAGGAGCAGGAAAGGATGGGAGGCAGCAGCGGAGCAACAGAAGTCTCCAGTGCTGGTCCCAAGAACTCACAGTGTTACCACAGCAGGCACCTTTCCCCAAACACTAAGGGAACAAAATGGCACATTGCTTGTGTGTACTGACTATTTTCTTCTCCCCAAAATCACACCCCCAGAGATGATGTGGGAGGTGTAGAATAGCAGCCTAACCACACCCACAAGGCTCTAAGGTCTGCCTCCTCTCAGCAACCAGGACACCATGGGGCAGAGTGAAATTTGCTATCAAAAAATGGGGAATTTTCTCTTTGATTTGCTTAGTAATTTTTTTCTTTTAGTTAAAATAGCAAGAGAAAAAGTCCAGTTTTTGCTTGGTTATTTTATTGTATTTCTTTCCAGAAGGGATAATATATCTTTAATATATTTTTCACATAATTGTTTAGGTTGGAAAAGATTTTTAAGATCATTGATTCCAGCTGTTAACACAGCAGCATTACCAAGTCCACCACTAAACCATGCCCTTAAGAGCCACATCTACACATCTTTTAAATACCTTGTAAGGTGGCAACTTAACCACCTCTCCAGGCAGCCTGTTCCAGTGCTTGAACACCTTTCAATGAAATTTCTCCTAATATCAAATCTAAGCCTTCCCTGACAGAACTTGAGGCCATTTACTTTTCCCATCAGATTATAAAACATTTTCTCTGCCTTTACACCCTGAGTAACAGACTTCCACCATGGTATCTGCCTCATCAGCCTTTCCCCTGATTCTTACTCATAAGAATTTGACCTTATCATCATCATCCTTAAGATCTAGAAAATCAAGACTCTCCCTAACATACTGGGCTATTCCACCACCTCTCTCCCTTTGCCTATTCCTTCTGAAGTGTTTATAGCCATCCATTGCAGCACTTGCGTTTTGTGAGACATTCCATCATGTTTCCATGATGACGATTATGTCATACTATTGATGATGCAAAACTGCTTCCATTTTCTTCTTGTTTGTTGCTTATGCTGAGTGCACTGGTGTATGTGAACTTTAGTTGGGGTGTTGACCCCACCAACTTTTTTGGGGAAAGAAGTTCTAATTTCTGTGTAACCTTGCATCTTTTGAATAGTTTCTGTTATCAAGTTTGAAAGTTTTTCCTCCTTTTTTTGTAACTGGCAGAAGATAGTTCATGAATTTTCCAGTTGCCTAAAACATAATAGCATTTCCTGGAAAGCCAGCAGCATACTGGCCAAGTCTAGCAATTCAGCAATGAGCAATCTCATTATGAGTAATTTTGCTACGAGCAGTATATACCCTTTCATTTGGAAAAAGGTAACAATTTCCATGTACAGTAAAAAGAACTGGCCTGCCATGCCTACGAATACAGAAAATACGTGCAGCTTTTTTAAGAGTAAAAAGAGTGAAGGGGAAATTGCATTGCTGTAGTTGTGAGACAAAGAGGTAATTATAGTGAAAAAACATGTTACGACTAAGTTTCAAATGTTGTTCATCTCTTCCTATTGCAGCAGTTTTTTTCTGAATGTGTTTGGTTGATACTAAAATGCATTTGATATTGAGGACATTATTTTTCAATTAATAGAAAAAATTAAGGTCTCAACAATTAGGAAAAAAAAGATAATTCCTTCTGCAACAAAGAGTTGTGCTTCCAGGTAGCTAAGAAGTCATTTTTACTCTCTGTGCTGTTTTTTTGAATGAAACAGATACATCTTAAACTGAGAATTACTGAAGTAGATCTTTGTGTTTCTGAAAAATATTTAAAATGATTGCTGCCATAAAATATTCAATTCCTCTTTCTCCCCTCACCAAATGGTACCTTATCAGACAGGTTTTGATAAAAGACTATACTATTTCTCCTTTAAACACTAGTGATACTTATATTATCTGCCTCAGGCAATGCTCTGAGAGATGATTATTAATGCTTACAAAATAAAGCATTACAGCAATACAAAGGATTTTAGTATTGAAATGTGAATACATAGGCAGTGTGAAAATTTCTTTATTATGAAAATGTCAGTTCCATTTTTAAAACTGAGCTGAAATTTGCATATCATAAAATACAAAAGTACGGGTAAAGAAAACTTTTAATCAGATGTATGTGGATTTTCTGATTCCTATAAATAGAAATTTGAAGGAAGCTATGTTTACATAAATCAGGAACATCACTGATTAGATTTAGCAATAAATCCAAAAGCTAATTTATGAAATTTGAATTTCTAAACTCATTAATTTCTTCAGGTCATTTCAAGCGCATAACCAAATAATTTATCCAAATTATTCAAACAGGATTTTCAACTCTCATGCCAATTACATGCAAGAGGAGAGAAAAAAGCTGTTTCTGCCTTACTGTTACTTTGCTAGATGTTCAACATTGTTAATCTCTACTGGAATGTGTTCTCTGAAAACTGTATGAATTAAAATTTCTCTATCTAGATCATTTATGTATCTAATCAAGTTGTACCCAAAACTATGCCTCATACTTACCTTTCCTTTCTGCCATTTAAACGTGGACTTTTCTTTTTATATTTCATGTGGTTTACAGCCTTGCTCCCTCTTCCATAAACCTTTGTGGTTGGTCTTCCTTCACAAACTTACAGATATCCCGATAACACAAAAATGACAGAAATTATATATTACAATAAATTTCTTCCAATTTTCATTTTCCTTTTTTTCTTTTGGTCATCTTTTCAAGAATTAGGAGGCACTGATAGTGAGTCCTTGGAAAGCATACATTGAGGCTTTGCCTTTACTAACTCATGGGAAATTTTATTATCATGGCAAGTGATAGCAGAATAAAGCCTGCATTTTTAACCTAAATTTACATCATAGATTCCTCAAGTCAGATTTCTGTCATTTCACATGAGCTACTGTATGCTGCAATTCAATTGTGTAAGTAACATTGCCACACAATTTTTACTATTAACATATGAACCAGAAATACTAAAGATTAACAAGGAGGTGAACAGATACTTTTTAAGGTCTCAAACTATAGTATGGAATTTCCCAAAAGGTTCTAGAAAATCTTTTCTGCTTTCATAATATATTTCACTGACCCAATTGCTGTTAAAATTAATTGAAAAATTGTTTTCAGTAATCCAATACTCTGTTCTTTGGCAGTGTATAACTAGACTTGAGCTTCAGTGTCAAGAGAAGGCCTTCATTTAGACTTATGGCTATGGATTTTCCTAAAACTGTAGCAATATACATACAAATGGTCAGTCTCTGAGTACTTAAGCAACAGTAAATGAGTATTCATGGTACTCATTTCAGATATTTACTTGAGAATGTTTGGGAAAATTTCCTTAGTTTTCTTTAATACAAACACAGTAGCTGAATACAGATAAAGACATATGAAGCAAGAAAGAAAGAAAGAAAGAAAGAAAGAAAGAAAGAAAGAAAGAAAGAAAGAAAGAGAAAGAAAGAAAAAGAAAGAAAGAAAGAAAGAAAGTTATTAATTTCAAGGTAGAATTATGCTATCATAGAAGGCCCTGGGAGATTTAGGTGCTAGGTATTTTCTAGCTGATTTAATTGAAACTAGGTTTCAGCCCTTGAGGCACAGCTGTTGATTTCAGGGATTAATGACACAATGACAGCTTTTAGGATATAACTTCTTTTGCAGGGCTTTATTTCAACTAACCACCCACCTTTAGACCTATTATTGTAGAGTTCTTAAATGTTTCATTTAGAACCCAGATTATGGAGTTTTACGATGTAGAAGTATAATTTCTTAATCTTTAAAGGAAGAAAGACATCTGTAAAACACTACAGAAAATGCTACTGTTGCTTAAATTTCCTCTAGTGGAAAGTGAATATATATTGAATTTTCTTCTTCGCCCTTCTGAATTTGGTTACAGTAATAATGAAACAAACACAGGAATTAATTTGAAATCTTAGAAACTCTTGGACTCACAATGTGACTTGAGAGATTATTTAGTTTTATGAAGAGAAAAAGCAAAAAATAAAAAAAATCCCATAGAGTAAGGATAAAAGAGGAAATCCACTTTGTCACTTAATCACAGTTGTATATTACCATACCTCTGGGGAGAATTGAAGAGCAAATAAACAGTATTTCATCCCTGTATTCACAGAAGACTTCCTGATGCAAGATGAGCTTTAAAAGAAACACCTGATTTAAGTTCTGACAAGCTGGAATCTCTGAATTAAAAAAATTGCTTTTTCAACTCCTGTTTAAATCTGACAAATCAACTGAAGCAAAGAAATAACCCTGGTAATTCAGACAAATATTTAATTCTGAATAAATTAAATACTGAAACACTGATGAGCTGGAATTTCAAAATGGACTGATATGAAATATATTGCTTAATTGTCAAGACCTTTTCTGAACAATAATAACAATAATAACCTTTTCTGAACAATAAAACTCTTCTAAATGAGAATTCTACCTGTAATATGAAAACACAGCAAAAATTTTTTCTAAGGAAAAATTGTGAAACAATCTATGAACCATAAAGCAATTACTTTATAGAAAAGGAGAGAGAAACACTAAGATATGGTATCTTAAGTATAGTATTCTCATATTTCAATATTGTATATTATCTTTTATCCTCTTCTCCATGTTTATGTCATTAGCCCCAAAACTGGTCTTTCTGCAGATATGATGTATTTGTCCTCCATCTCCTCCATGTCATTGAGAGAGATGTTGAGCAGGTGTTCTTTTCTTTCTTAACTTTCTCTTGATCTTTTCCCCCGTTTCTTATTTCTCCATGCTTATGTAAAGGAGTCTCACACTTTAAAGAATGTTTGATCACTTTTTCTTTCTCCAGTTCTCTTCATTCTCCTATTTTTCCTTTTTCTTTCACTTTTTCCTTTTCTCTTTTCCCTTAAAGTGTCTCCCTTCTTTTTTAAGTTTCCCTCTCTAAACTTATTATCCTTCTTTCCCCTTTCCTACTTCCCTTTGCATGCCTTCAGTTTCATTATTTCTTCTGTTCTCTTTCTCTCTAATTTTCCATTCCCTCTTCTACGCACATGCAGTCTCTATTCTCTTCCTCCATAGCAAATCTATTTTCTGGGATTCACTGATCTCTGAAAATTAATGTAAAAGTCTGAAATTAAGCAAGGGTCTTAATTTCCACTCATAGGTTTGGATAAGGCCTTATCTCTTAAAAAAATGCTATGAAGGACACAATTATTTGTTTAGAGTGGAGAGCAGAGACCATTCAGTCTGGAATTTATGCAGCCAGTCATGTCGTGATGTGACCTGTGCTTTGCATTCCTATTTTCCCTGTGCTTTCTTTGTTCAGGAATTCTCTTGACAGATTATGGTTTGTTCCTAGTCACAGAACAGAGTTTCCTTATAGAGAAGACATTTTAGAAGTATGACTTGCATAGATTTTTACTTGTAAATAAGAAATTTCATTATCATTTCAGTCACAATAGGCCTATAGTTCCACTGAAGCTGTGAAAACAGCACCTGAAGTATGACCAGTCTGATATTAGAATAATTTCCTGTGTAACCAGACTAAACACCTGATATTTAGTTTTCTCTTGGGACATGCTTGCACAACTTGCATCAAAAAACAGTGCTTAGACTAGATCTTCTCACATTTTTTTCTGAACAGCTACTCTACACCAGACAAAATCCACAAAATCCAGATGTCATATATTCAGGAAAGTTTCTCAAAAGGAATTGTGGAATAAAAGTTATATGGGAAATCCATAGAGGGCCAAGCTCCGTTGTGTGACTTATCTGTTATGCAGTACTGTGAAAGCTGGTGTTGATTTTCAAAGTCATGAGGCCATCACGAGAAGAGCCAAACTACCAACCTGGACATCAAATTTGCAGTATCCCAGAATGACAGAATGGGACTACAGCGGATCATCTGGTCCAACCTCCCTGCTCAAGCAGGGTTATCCCAGAGAACATGGCATAGGATTGCATCCCGACAGGTCTTGAATAACCCCAGTGAGGGAAACTCCACACCTTCTCTGGGCAATGTGTTCCAGTGCTCAGTCACTTGCACAGTAAATAAGTTTTTCCTCATGTTCAGGTGGAACTTCCTGAATACGTATATCCAGAAGGAGAGCACAAACATTTTGTCTAAGAAATTAGTCTGAATCATACTCCTCTCTAAAAGTGAAAGCTTTCCTTGCATGATGTTTATGCTCTGCCTTGAAACTATGAATAAAAAATATCTGCTAGTGGCAGTTGAGCATCTGTAATGTACGGAATTCTTAAGAAGCTATCAAGCTTCTTAAGAATCAAAGATTCTTAAGATCAAGTCACTTTATGGTGATTAAAAAGATACAAGGCAGCAGTTGTTTTTACTCACTGACCTAAGTTTGAAATTGGCTACCTGTTGCCTAGTCCATATTTTATCCTTGTTCCCATTACATCCCATCCTTTCCTCTGTTCCCCAGAGAGGGCAATTAAAGAATAAGTGGCTTGTTTTGTTATCAGGATGATACACAGACCCCAGCTACAGTTTTTACTGCCATGTTCCAGAGTTAATCAAACCTTTGTTTGCAATATATTCCCCTTATAGCACAATTGCTATGTAACTGTTGAGTCAAGTTTTAATTGCCTGATAAATTGAGTGCAAAAACCTATGGTAGAAAAGGAAATCAGAGACAAAGAAGACGGTTCTCTGGCAAGTCAATATAAAAACCATTTTCTCCTTACAAGTAGGAATCATTTGCATAAATTTGAGCACAGGGACGTGTAGTTATAGATGACACCAGGTTATAAAGCCAAAAAGTAGGAAATCAGTCCTTTAGAATTCTTCTGTTATGGCCTTTTTATTATGGTAGTTATTTTCACTACTCACAGAAATTAGAAAACAATAGTTGCTGCTTATGTCATCACTGTGACTGTGCCAATCTCATTAATATCCTGCTGTAAAAAGTATATTTTTGGTTGTTTTTAATGAAAACTATTCAGTGATTTAAAGTAAAACACAGTGTTGGGAGGATGTTATATACATCGATATTGGCTATAAAATGTTTGCTTGGAAAGTCAGATTTTAGATATGACGTTTGACATAAAAATTAGAAACAACACTTCAAATCCCTATGATCTGCCAAATGCTGTATGTTTGTGTAACAAATCTGGTTTTGTATTATAGGTACGTATATTTGATAACTGTATTATAATTACTATTTATTTTGTAAAACCAGAAGAGTCTTCATTTTATGCATTACAAATTTCTTGCTTACTTCCATTTTTTCCTTTGGGTCTGAAAATGTTGATTTGGTATGACTTTGTCCTGATTATAATGAGATCTCTCTGAACTCTGGCTCCACCCGTATGGAAAATATACCATTCCATAAGTCAGATGATTTATTTGATGATATACACATATTTTTTATGTGTATGGAAAGGCATTTGATACGCATATGTTTGAAAAGTAGCTATTTGTCTTGTCAGAACTCAGTGGTTTACTCTGTGCCAAAAGAATAATGAAAAGACCGTATACGTATTATCATAGTATTTTCAGGAAAGAAAAAACAAACTTCTCCAGCATTGTCTCTATGACATCCCCTTGCTATCCTTCTAGAACATAACAGAGGTCGTCCATCATTACCTTGAAAGTGGGCAGACCAGGTACAAGGGCAGGGGAAGGTTCAAATTTTATAAGATGAAAATAGAGGACGCAGCTGGAAGACAATTTCCTGTGACAATGCATCTTCTTTCCCTTAAGATCTCTAATATAGACATCATTACTCCATCCTGTTTCCATACTCTCAGTAAACCTTCATAAGAATGGAGCAATTTCTCTGAATCTTTCTTGTAAACACAATGCCTTACATGGTTCTTTATCAGGTAGTTATGAGTAATAAAAGGTGGAGACCTTAGGATTTATACATATTTCTCCTTCATAGGATAATACATAGGATCCAGTAAACTCAAAGTATATTAAAGTTTTAGTATGTTATTTATAAAGTTTATCAGTAGTGCTCTTTAAGTTTGTTTTAATGACTAGTTTCAAAGGATATCCAAAGAAAAAAACAAGAAACTTGAAAAACAACTGTGCAGAGAAGCAAGTATCAAAAATAAAAGGAAGTTTCCTTATTTCCACATGCACCTCAGTTCCAGAAAACATGGAAAACAATACTGGCCTGTCTAGAAGATCTTTCTTATAGGAAATCATGAGATTTCCTAATTAGCAGCTTAGCACTTGTGGCAGTACATAGTGATTTTGACTACCTGGATGAATCTTCTTAGGCCTTCTCAGAGGCCAGAGACTGAATGAATGGGTAGACTTTATTATCTTTCTGTATCCCACAACCCAAGCCTCACCAGTGAGCAAATGAAACAGATGTAAAGGTGTTTATTTTATTAGTGGCTCTTGCTTGTCAATTTTTTCATTAAATAGTAGTTCTGTTTCTTCCTCTGATCAGCAAATTCTAAAATTATATTAAAATTTACTTGTGAATACTAAGAGATATATAGCTATATTGTGTACAATAGTAAATTATTTCTCTACAGAAACACTAAAATTTTCCATAAGATAAGATTATTCTAGATGTTTTCTCATTGTATTGTATCTGTTGGGATCTGTTGGGTACTTTTCTTTAGCAGACTTCTGAATTCATTGCAATACTGTTATTCATAGCTCCTATATTGCAGTGTCACTGTTAGCACAACAAACAACCACACCAACTAGTCACTGCAGAACATTTAATTTGAATTAGACCTCCTATTGTTTTACATATCACAAAGGCATAATGTATGATGGCACCCAGATTAAAGACAGAGGAACACAGAAAGAATGCTCTGTTGAAATATGCTTATTTTTCTCATGGTAAGTTACAGCTATTTTGAGTTCAAACCAGCACTTCTCCCTCACCCATAAGTAGCCCAGTGATCTCTAAAAGTCAACACAGAAGACCTGTGTGTATTCTTCCCAACTGTTCTTCCCTTTGGGAGCATCATTTCTGAGAGCAAGAGAAACAGGTATGGAGTTACTACTGAACTCTGTTAATTCAAAAATAAAATAATAATCACAGATATCCAGACATTACCAGAATTTCAAGATGTTAGCTGGAGTGATCCAGTTTACCGGCAGTGGGGAAATCTTGACATATGACACTGTAAATGTGACCACTCTTTGGACATGTGTAACTCCTTAGGCCTCCAAAACAAGTATACACATCCTCCTAGCAATTCAAAAGTCTTTCTGGATTCTCCAGTCTTCTTAGCTATATGCACCACTTCTGTTCTTTGCTCATACATCAGCTGTTTCCAAGAAAACTAGTGAAGAAAAAATGGGTCTTCTAAAGAATAAGGCTGCCCTTTAAGCCCTACCAGATCTGCTACATGTCTCTGGTCTTGAAAAATAGTGACAGGTTGAAAACAAATAGAGGTGGGAAAGAAGCCTGAGGTTTCACATACTTTGCCTGAAAAACGTCAGCAAGTTTTCCTTACCCCAATCAGCAGATAGCACAAGCTGGACAACACATAGTGAGGAGAGATGTGGACCACTCTTCTCCACTTTAAAGTTTTTACTTAGGAAAAAGAAGCTGAGTTGAACAAGAAAGGCGATGCCTTTTGTACAAGAGAGTACTGTCAACAATATTGTTTCTTACCAAAACAGGTACAACATGATAGACTCTCATAAGAGATCTATAATTTCTCATATGTTCTTGACCTATGTAAAGTCTTCAAATGCAAAGAATTTTGTCAGGAGATACCATTGCTGCTATGCATGTTGGCAAGACCTGCTGTCTGTCTCTTTCTTCCAGAAAAGGGTAAGGAGTATGTGGCTCATCTGCAAGACAGGACATTAAATCACCCCTACCCAGTAGTGTCATTCCCTTCCATAGCATAGGTATTCATGTAACTTCAAAACTCTGCAGGGGAACTCAGATCCATGTGAAGCTGAACCTCTCTCCCATTGTATTTCCATAAAGACCAGCTTCCTCTCTCACTCTCTCACTCTGGAGGCAGTCCCTCCTGGAAGCCATTGTAATTCACACAATGAGTTACTCAGTGTTAATTATATATGTTCATATTAATGGCCTTTGGCTAAAATATAAGTATACTTCTACTCTAAGTATTGAAAATGCACACGTTTTATAACTTGTAAAAATATGATAGGCATGCACGAGGCGTTGTGTGTTTCCCATTAAAAATGATGACATTGTTGACAGATGCAATATGGCAGAATATATCAAGATAATTAATTTACGTTCATTCCACAGAGGTGAGGGTTTTTTTAATTTCTCAGCATGACCTCTGTTTCATGCTTAACAGAACAATCAGAAAGGCATTAGTTTATAGACTGAAATCACTCAGAGTTTTATCTTTCCATGGAAAACTTATCTAGTCTACGTTTGTTTATATGTTGATTGACGGAAACCATAATAATTTCTTTTCCTTGACTCAAACATTCTGATTCAATATTTCAGCACAATCTTCTTGTTTTCACAGCTTTCTGATCAACTTTTTTTTTTCCCACTTTTTTACTTCACATAAATAAAACTGTTTCCAGGACGCAACAGCTGGCACTTACTGACTGGGATGAACAGGAAGACACTGTGTTCATAGGATTACAGAACAAGCTGAAAAGAAAAATTTATGCAGAGTTTCATAAGTTTAGTGAGGCAGAAAATAGATGGGTCCAGAGAAGAAATGATGTGCCAGTCAAAGCTAAGCATAGACACAAACTTCCACAACACAAGAGCAGTTGTGCTTTTTTAGCTTTTTTGACTTCAAGAGTTACTTCTGAGTTTGGGTCGAACAGCAAAGAAACGTTTTGTAAAAATCACACTCTTAAGTGGCTTTTTACAAATCTCTTTTAAAGCCTGGCAAAAGCAAGAATAAAGCGGCCTTGAAAGAGGTAGAAGATGGTTAAATGTCTTCTAGGAAGGGTCCTAAAGAGGGAGAAAACTGCAGCTGAACACTGGGACTTTGCCATTTACACATTGCCCTTGTGTAAACTAATTTTCTCAAAATGTATAATTTCATCCAATACAATAGATTTTTCTGTAGCATAGTGCAGGTCAGGGCTCTATACTCAATAGTAACAAATGAAAGCTAGAATTGTATGTATGTAGTGTATTGTAGTAGTCTTTATCAAGACAGGATACTGTAACTGTTTCTCCAGCCCTCCTGTGTGGATATTTCTGTCTAATGGCTTCTGCTGATTTCCTTTCTCTATTTGATTTATAAACAAGGAGCTGCACCCTGAAATTACTTAGATTTTAAAAGCAATACTATACTCTAAAATATTATTGGAAATATATGCAAATTGCCAGAGAGGCATTAGACTGCAATTTAGCCAGCATCTAAAAAAGATGCCTGTTACCTATGTGACACACAACACCTAAAGAACCTGTTCATTTTCATTCAAAGTATCTATTTCATTATTTTACTTCAAGTGTATTCTTAGTTGCTTTGAGATAATGGTGCTCAAATTTCATAATATTTAGGAAGAAAGAATGGCTTGAAAGAATCCATTTTAAAGATAAAGAAGCCATGATCATGTCTTTGCTAGTCTGAATTACACACTATCTGACTTCAGTCATAACCCTTCAGTAACAATTTTATAAGTTACATTGAATGTCTGATTAAGATTTATATTCTGTAGAACACAATGTTCATTTAATAACATCATCTTTGTTGGGTACTTTATTGATAGTTTTATAGGTTAGAGTTCATGTGCACAAAGAGTAAGAAAAGTCACTTCACTGTTACATCGAGGACAAGAAATAATAGATCATCCAATTTTCCAAGACATGTTTCTCCTATCTTCTATCAGCACACTTCTATCAACATATTTAGATATTTGTGGCAGGTTAATATGGGCCATTTTCACCTGGCAACAGCATCAGTCCTTAGCAACAGTATGTGTGTATTCAAACTACTGGTATCACTGAGCCAAAATGGAAGATTAGACTACAGAAACCTTTGGATAATATTTGTCAGGAATTTTCAGATATTATTTCACCTTGGCAACCATCTCATTTAATTCCCTAGCAACTCTGAATATAAACTGAGTTTTGGGGGCTTTTTCCTGTTCAAAATTACCTCTTGAGAACAACTAAGATGATTCTCTTATTAACTTTAATGATATTCAGTGTTTCACTTATTCCTAGTTTAAGATAAATGGCAGAATTCAATATTGCACAGTAGTGCTCTAGATCTATGCAGTATTTCATGGCTTAAAAGTCATGAAAATTAAGATGGTACAGCTGTAATTTAATGTTATTCTTCTACTTCTTTATATATACTAGTATACAGCTGCTATTTCAGAAATTTTTATTAGTACCATACATGTACAAAAATCATTGTGTTTATCCATCAAACTTCTTGCGTCCTGTCTAAGCAAGACTTTACATTGTTTTGATAATAAGGACCTACATATTCTTCTACTGGAATATTTGAGGAGAAAATAATTTGTCCACTCCTATTTTATCCCCACTGGTATGTATTCCATTTACTTACCCATTGGTAGAGAAGGATCAGCTAAAATCATGGTAAGTTTCTTATGACAAATATCTACTTTGGTTGTCATTTGATTTGAGCAATATTTCTGTAGTGTAGCAGATTTTGTGGAGGATTATTATGTAGCAGTGGTTCCTCTAAGTGTTAGTATTATTATGTTATTTCTACATATCCTTTCTGCATCAGCAACTAGACACAGAGGACATTGCTTATTGTTGTCACGGGCATGTTTTGAAATTTCTTCACTTCCCATGGTGTATTTCCACTTAACTAAACTCAATTTCAGCTTATTAAAAACAAGGTTCTCCTGATTATAAAATAGCCTCAGAGCAACAATAAGCTAGAGCACAATGAAAAACAATAACAACAACAAAACAAACAAACAAACAAAAATCACCAAAGCTAAAACAAAACCCCAAACCAATTCAAAACCTTAAAACCTCTCTTGCTTGAATAAGAAAATATATGACAAAATGTGGTGAAATAAATTGTTTATTATCAATATTATTATCCTTCAGTTACTCATATTCTCTTTGTGTGCTATTCTTTTTGAGGCAGAGGGATGAAAATTCTGTTAGTGTATGAGACAAGTATGTAATTTCTGGAATGACAGTTCTGTGTAAATTTGTAGAGTGTAAAAATATACCTGGTTATGTCCTATGGTCAGGTTATTACATGAAGTTATATTTTTGAGATGAAAGAGCAAGTATATATTTCATAGTAGCATGTAAAATTATGCACACATATAAATATATTCTCAGATTTCACAAGCTTTAGCTAATCAGCAGAACTAGTCAATGTATTGTGAAACCTAACATTGGGAATTCTTCATGAAGAAATAGAAGTCAGAGTTTAGTATGTCTTATTACCACAGAACCTGCTGCTACCTTTGTTCTTTTTGTAAGCCCTTTATGTTTAGTCTAGCTTCAGAGTACCAAAACTAAAAATTTGCCATATCAATTTTTTAATGAGAAATGAGAAAAGGGCATCATGTAATCCCTTCTTTGGCTGTAAAACAAGTTAAGACACAATTAAATGGTATTTTATCAAAAGAAATAGACAAAGGTGCAAGTGCTGTAAAGCGGCAGAGAAGTTCAAGCACCACTTACAGAAATGAGAGGCCACAATAAAAATTTAACATGATTAATTCATCTCTGAAGAAAATATTAGAAAGAAATTATATTGGATGAGTGACCAGTTTATTCCCTTTGGGAAAAACAAGTACAAAGAGTTTAGGCTTTAATAATGGAACAGTTGTAAAGCTACTATTTATACAGGGGTTTCTGGCATGGGTATGAAATAAAAAACTTTTTTTACATTAATTTCTAGTGCTAGTTAAGAGACTGATTCAAACTACATCTTGGGGCTCAAGAAAACTCATCCATTGCATTCAGTAAATTTGGAAGCAATCCTATGACTTCACTACTGCAACAGAAGAATGGTGAATATTGTAATTCAGATTTTTAAAAGCATTTAATGAGTTTTCAAAGCCAAGATGAAATACTGAAATGCTGATACCATGAATATGGCAATGTCAAGATAAACTATTAAATCAAGATACAGAGATTTATTTATGTATGTGTCTTCAGTTCCAAATAATTTCGCAAATTAGAAGAGGGTATTCATAAATAGTTCTGAGATTTCTCTTATTATAGCCAGACTTGAGGAAGATCAAAGCACTGGAAATTAGTCCGCGAAAATAGCACAATAGGAAAATGTAGACGTAAACAGAGATGACTGGAAACATATTTTTAAATGGAAAACATGGGCAATACATTTTTGGGGGAAAATAAACCAAAACAGTAACCTTTCATTAAGTGGAAAAGTCTTGACATGTCCTGCACAAGATAGGAAAACAAGTTTTTGCTGTAAAATACTTGCAGACATTGTTCTATAATGCAATATATCTCAAGAGATTTAAGGTTTTACATGTCACCGATCAGACCGCAGCTAACATTACTTAAATTAATTTTCCTGGAGTGGATACACTTCCCTGCAGTGTGTGTTACTGTTGTTAATCATTTTATTGACTGAAGTTCATCCCTGTGCAGAGGATCTGTCCAATACCCATGGAGAGAAATTAAAACTTGTTCCTGCAAACACTTAAGCATCTGCTTATTTTTGCATGAGTAAGGAGCTCTTTTCAATTTTAGCAGGCTTGCTGATGTGTATAGACTTCAGTCTTCATAAATGTTTCATAGCATCACTTTTGACAAAGACTGTGTTCTAAATGTGTGGTGCATTTATCTTGTACCAGCCCTCAGTGTAACTGTGCATTTGCATTAAGAAAGCTATTTCTTCTGCAGAAATACAAAAAAGTCAGTTGCTTGATTCCCTAATTAATAACAATTATGAAAACTAAAAATATGATCCTACAGTCCTTACTTTTGTCTCAGAGGAAACATTTTACTGGTAAGTAGACCAACATGTAAAAGGTGCAATACCACTGAAAGTAGCGGAGTTGTAACTGATAAAACTGATACCAGTACTAGACATCAAACTTTGGCGCAGTGCTTCTGGGCAAGTTATTGCTTGAAGAGAAACTGAATATTTAGGCTTTTTCATTTATAAATATAATAAAAATAATAAAGATTCAGGGAAAATTTTGGAGTATCAGCTTTTCTGTGAAAGATTGTCATTGAAAGATGGAGCAAGAAAAATGGGTTAGGAGGTCTGCTAAAGAGGACAGGTACCACGATACTGAAGACCGTGTCTGGCTGAAAAAGGGGAAAAGAAAAGTAAATAAAATAAAATAATAATTTTTAAAAAAGAAATTTAAAAAGGAAACTAATGGGAACACCAGTCTGCTCCAAAGCCGGCAAATAATTTCTAAGTGATAGTTTTTCTGACTAGAGAGAGGGAGAGAATTATTGAAATATGAGAAGAGGAGAGAGCAAAGACTGAGGAATGACAAAAGAACCCATTATATTATTTTACTGGGAGAACTTCATATGAAGTTAACATCCAAAGGGCAAATTCAAAACCACATCTGTTCAGCAGTAGAGGTCCTCAAGATGACTTGAACTGATGTTTTTAAAATATTCTTACAAATGGAACAGAAAACTTTCCAGTAGCAGACAAACAATTCTTCATTTACCTTAATTACATTTTGTCTCTCAAGTATGGCTATACCCACTCTTTGTCCATTAGATACTTTATATATGCAATGGCAGCATATGTAATTTACTTTTCTAAAAATATGCCTTTCCTCTGAACTATTTTTTAAATACACTTGTTTTATTTATTGTTATGTTTTTGGAAATACATCTCCTAAATTGCCTTAGAGAACAGTGACATTCCTTTGCTCAATATATTTAACACTCAGTTGGTCACTTGCATTCAATGCTTACTGAAGGAGCTAAATCATGTAAAATTTATGTCTTTTACCCTGTCAGTAGAACTTCACTTTGACTATTCACATGTGAAAAATTATTCATTCATCTAAGTATTTTCAAAAATTTCCCTTTAGGTTAGGGGGAGGGAGGTATTTGGAGGGTTGACTTTTTTGTCTCTTTTGTTGAAATTACTGAGGAAAGGAGCACCTAGAGTAAAAACCACTCTTTTAGCTTTAAATGGGAACTACTGTTTATTACACATTTTGCTACAAAGCACCTGGAAGCATGTGGCAAGAGGGTGTAAACTGCACGGAAATCCAGAGTCATGCTGACATGCTTCCTGAATAGATAATATACAAACAAAAAAAAATTTTACTCAGATGTGGTGTTAACTTTTTTACTCTACTCGTTTTTACAAATTCACACTTTCCCCATTCCCAAGAGAGCTTTTTCTCCTCTGGCAAGCAATATTTTTGTGAAGAGCAACTTTTGCAAATTCTGTCTTTAAGGACACCCCCCAATGCCTTTTCATTAAAAAAACCCAAATAACCCCAAGTATAAGAGAATAAACTATATCATGATAAATTGTTAGTACCAGTTTGGAGTATTTTTCCCTTGGATGACTTCAAAACTACAGTAAAAGTACTGTGGAGTAATAAAATCAGATTATCTTCAGGATGTATGAACCAGAGCAAAATTCAGGACCAGATTAAAATGAGCAAACAGTGAAGCTGTTCTGTTGAGCTTGGCCTGGCACAGAAGCCTCCATCAAAAATGAAAGTACAAAGGGAAAAACAGAACAAAAAAATGTGTTGATTTCTGCAATGTCTCCTCTTGGGCCCTGAGGCATCTGCTGCACAGAGAACAAATGCTCAGATTTGGATTACCTTCCTTCCATTTTTGTGTCTCCTGTTGCAGTCCTGTAAACTGAATGAAAATTAGCTTTAGCCGTATTTCTTCTGTTCATTTGTCTTCTTTGGCCAGCAATGTGGGATAAGTCAGCATGGTGCACATACGATCTACCCACTGCTTTCCAGCCATGGGCAAGGTTCCAGCACAAGGTCCAGGAGGATGACATATACCTAAGCCAGCCCAACCCTCGTTCCTGTAAAATGGGAGAGTAGAAGTAGCCAGGAAAGGCAGGAAGACCTGATTGCCTTGTGGTAGACGTAAAGAGGCCTTCTAGAACAAAACATGTCAGTTTCACTTCTCTCTACAGGTTTTAACATACACTGACCAGGTTCCTATAAAATGACTTTAATTTCTAGAATCTGAAATACGTGGGTGTTTGCCAAGGAAAACTGTAACTGTCTGCTCGTTTCTGTGTAAAATGTATGAAGTAGATGAGTTGATCAAAGAATCCGGTTGCTTCAGAAGTGCGTTGAGTAAAATCACTGTTAAAGTAACAGCACTCCTCTCTACCAAAGTTCTTTTAAGTCTGACTAATAAAAATTTTGGTATAAAAATTGAGAACGAGTAAATCCTCTCCTGTGGGAAATATAATCAAGGGAAGATTTCTAAGTAACAGAAGACCCCATCTGTACTATTTGCAAACCCATTGTCCTAGATTTTGCCAAGACTGTGGGTGGGGGGAAGAGACTCTCTCTGGCTTCCAAAAAGAAGGGTGTGGCTTCCTGTCAAAAACCGTGCTGGCATCATCTGCCATTGTTCATTGTCTCCAGGTCCATTGTGAGCATTTTTGCATGTGAATCACCCTATTTTTTGTATACTTTTTAAATTAATATTGTTGCTGTTGCTCTTTGTTTTGTCTCACTGCTTTTTCTAGTAAACTGTTCTTATCTCAACCAATGATCTTCATCTTTAGCGCCTTGAATTCTCAACTCCATCCTGGAGCAGGAAGTGGGAGGGCGAGGGGGAACAAGCGAGTGGTGTTTGGTTTGGGAGAGTGTCAGTGGGGACATTGAACTGGGCAGTTCCATTCATAAACCACGACCCACATAAAAGTCCTTTTTCTGTTTCTCCACCATAAATTATGGTTCTGTGATTGTTTATTCAATTAAATAAGCAATAGAATATTGATTTTAAAATCTTCAGCTGCACTTCAGAATACAAATTTAAACTGAAGACATTCCGCCACTATGTCTTGAACTTGACAAATCCTCTGTCATTGTTAGATCCCTTGGAAGCAAATATTTCTGCTTAATAGAAAAGTGCAGCACCTTTTGAGAGAAAATTCACTTTGAGAGCTGTCTTTAGACCTCTTAGAGGGAGTCTATGTAAGCTTTTTCATCACATTAGATAAGTATTGAATTGGGTTCTTGTGTTTTCATTTTCTCAATTTGAAATCGAAAATATTAATTGATTGTACGCAAAAATCCAAAGTGCATGATATATTCTATCAAGTCTATTTCCATTTCTTTTCCCACAATGAAACTGAGTATCTATTTCAATGCACTGAAGAAGATTGAGTTTACATTTTTATAAGTTGTAATTTGAAGGATAATTATTTTGTCTTTTGTATTCTATAGATTTACTGTTATATAGAATGAAACCTAAGAAAATATGTGTACTTTTTAATTGTATAGAACTCTTTTCCTGTTAGAGATTAAGTACTCAATGTACAGAATGTTCTCTTCACTTGGATTCAAAATTAAAAAGTAAAAAGTAAAACTTGCTTGTGACAATTTTTAGTGTAAATTCTCTAACTGCAGAATTTATTATTCATTTCACAAAATGAAAATTTTATTTTGCCTCATTTTTTTTTTTCCTTAGGTGAAAAATTCAGTGGACAGCAGTAAAATCCACAAAATTTCAAAGTAAGACTTCACATCTACTCATTTTCTAAGTCTTCATATTCCTTTTCTGTAAGGCCTACAAATTCTTTTGGTTTGGATTTTGTGTTATAAACCACAAATGTCTTTCTACATAGCAATATTTATTAAACTCTTGAAAAGTGTGTCCTGTTTGAAATTCAAATTTCTTCTAGTCAGGAAAAAGAGCATAATGCTTGAATCAGTAGACTGTGTAAAAAATACATAGATACCTCCTAAGGTGCAGGAGTAAGATCATAGTTCAGATTTTGCAGTTTTGGAAAAAGCTTCTGGTTGCTACGGCATGATTGTTACATTGTGCTATGAATTAAATGGAAATTTAGTGAATGCATTGAATGATTAGTAACAGTAACTACAACGGGTACTGAGTACTTCTCGCCTTCTGTTTTGTGTACTCTCTCACACTAGGCTTTGTACTACGAATAATACTCACCTATAAAGGCCGAGTAAGACTGGACAGCAATACACTGATTTTTGTAAATATTCTGCAAGCTATAGCTATATGAAAAAAATGTGCCAAACTTTTAATAGTCCTTCTACCTACTCTGTATAAGGTAATATGATTGATAGCTACATATGACCTGACCTATCTCTTTTTAATGAGTAAGGTAGGGTATTAACTGAAATAGATCAGTCCCTAGTGAGAAATTATTTATGACAAGTAAAGTATCACAGACAATTTGTGATTATTTTATATGGGTACAGGAATGCCAATTTATAATAGATTCTATATACTATAAAATATATATATGATAATGCATAGGAAATTTGGGGGTGTTGGTCACACTGTAAAAGCTCAATTATTTCTGTATTCAAGGGGAATCTTCAAGTTTCACTCCTTAACCTACTAAGCGTAAAACTTTGACAGTAAAACTGAAAAAGTTAGTGGAAATTATACCACATATTTACCTGGGCTTATTAAGCTATTTAGACAAAATATAATTATTTGTGGGGAAATACAGAAGAATCCCAAGGTGATCCTGTGAAGGAATAATAGTCAGGTGAAATTCACCATGCAGAAAATGTGAATTTATACTCCCTGAGAATAACAGTCCTAATATCACAAGAAGTCATAATTTGAAAGTAGTGAATTTTCATCCTGAGTTAAATAGCTCACCTCAAAAGTAAATAATTCACAATAGGGCAAGATGAACAGCAGGACAGAAAAGGAAGACCAAAAAAAAAGTTAATGTAGGAGTAATGACTATATATCTAGCATGCTTCAATCTGGAAGAGATACAAACTGAGGAAAGACCATAGAGAGGTTTATAGAATCATGTCTGGGGTGTAAAAAGAAAAAGAAGCTAATCATTCATACTTTATTCCAGTACTAAAACTATGGTCTGAAAAATGGAAGTAACAAATGTAAAGTTCAGAATAAATACAGTTTATAGGGAAAATCTGAAACCTCTTGCAAAAAGTTATTTGGGATTCAAAATATGCCATAGGCTTGAGGAAGAAAAATCCCATAAAGCTGTAAATACATTGATAATCCCTCTGGCTTCAGGAGCTCCCTAAGGAGCAGTCATGTGGATACATGCCCAAAGGTAGTAATACCATATATTTTTGCTGTTCTTACATTTCCCAAAATTTCCTTTATTAGCTACTTGATACCCCAGGGGAGCTACTGTATTATAAAGATCTTTGACCATTATTGCTTTTATGGTACAGCTTATAGAATTTGATACCAATTGGAAAGCAACACCAAAATATAGCTAGTGAGTTAAATAAGTTACCAGACACGTATCTTAGCCTCTCTCTAGCCTCCCTGTTTTTATGGAATTTTATGCTTTATTTCACTCTCAATCTTGTGTTAAATGACAGTGGCAATACCAAAAGTCCAGAAAAAGCTTGTTAGGTACAAAGTTCCATCAGAATTCATCTTTCCTTAGGTAAATCATGGTGCATAATCACAGCAAATACAAAGTTTTGTCCCAGCCTCAATGGAGGAAGTTACACTACACTATAAGAGACATAATGAAATTAAGCCATCATTTTCTTCCCAGATATTCCTCACTAATACATTTACAGACAAAAACATAGTGTGGAAAGCATTACAGATAATAAGGAAAACTGACCACACCAAGTAAGAAATGTTGTTGTGATTCTAGGAAAATAATCAGAATTTATTATCATGAGAAGATAAAAATGAAGATAACAAATTAGCAGGATGAGGCAACTTAACAAAGACATCCCTCTGTGCTCAAAATTCAACTGATACTAAATTTTTGAATAGAAGAATCATTCTTTAAAGTGTTCTCTTATGAAAGTACTTAAGAATTGGTTTCATTTTATTGGGGGACTCCTTTTCATAGGTTTTTCATCTATTTTTTGTTTTGTCTTGGCTTGTTTTTTCTTAATGTGGACAGAAGTAAATATTAAAAAACATGGTATGAAAATACTGGATAATATGGGAGAAGCTATTCTTCCCACAGTCACCAACACCCATCTTCCTTTTTATTTTTATTTTCCATATTGGCACTAGCCAGATAAGTTTCTGTTCTTTCTGTCTTATATGTTGATAAGGGATTGATGGGCACACATATCCCTGTACTCTTGGACAGGGGATGCCCAAGGTCTGTGTTTGTCTGTAGAGGTGCTACTTAACAGCATCACCCTTGATCAGTACAAGGTATTATTTAAAAATATTCCCTCTATCTCTCTGTCTTTTATGTTTCAAGCCAGAAAGAAATAATAGAGACAAACACTGAAAGATGGTGTCTAGAGCTAATTGACTAGCATATTTAAAGTGGGTTGTGGTTGCTTAGAAACATTTATAGACTTCAACAGAAGCTTGATTATTAAATAGTCTGCAGGGCAATGTAGGACAACATGTTTTTACAAGAGCAAGATCCACAGTGAAAGATGGTCTGTAGCTTAATACTGAAGAGAAACATATTTACAAATATTTTTTTACATTTTATTTTCTAAATCAAATTAAACAACATCATTGAAAAAAATTTAACAACGCTTATGTCACTGCAGTAAACTGAAATTCAGTGTCATGACAACTTGCTATTTATTCTTCAAGGCCCTCTGTTAATTCCAGAAGTAGTTATTTCTACTTTGTGGCTCATCTTGAGAGTAGGCAATTTATTTATTACAGTAAAGTGCATATTATGTAGTAAGAATCTCATTTTGAAGATCAAAGGACACTGAGATGTGTAAAGTGCAGCAATCTTTGATTATACAACAATGTTATAATAAAAACCTGGAAGGGAGGGCTTACTCAAAGTCTGAACTCTTTAGAGGGGAGGACAAGCAATATATGCTACAAATGTACTGATATTTCCAAATCAGAAGTCTTATGACAAGTATATGAAATAATCCATAATCAACTATATTTGTCTGTTGAAATCTCTTTATCAAATTATTTATTTCAAAAAAACCCCATGAATAATGCTTATGATGTAATTTGGTTTCGGATCCTTTATGATAAAACATTTTCAGTCTTTCTTAAGCATGTCTTAAATTTCTTCACAAAGTATTAGTGAAATCTCAGGGAATTTTGATTTGGTAATGTATTTTTATTTTCCTGCTACACATGAAATCATTCATATTTCTGTTGCAGCAACGAAGTCACTTAAAACATTGAGTCATGGATCTTATAAAAACTGACAGGTTTCTAGGAAATTTTTTTTCTTTCCTGAATCCAAGCAAAGTAATTATGCAAGGGGTACAATGAGAGGAATTCTATCCTATCTGGTTGAAATCCAGACTTAGACTTAATTGCCAAAGTTTTGTCAATAAAAACTGTAAATTACAGGACCACTATAGGAAGTCTGGCCTGTACATGAATTAGCGAACAAAGACAGTGATTTTAAGAGGGATTTTTTTATTATGTGAATTATTGTATTATTTCTAATTACAAAAGTTCTAATCGCTCCAGAGCAAACTAGTATTTATTAGTACCCATCACAAAAATATGTATATATAAAAAGGTAAGAGGAATGAGTGGTAAACAAGCAGCATAAATAATTAATAAATCAGAAATTTGAGTATTTAACACATACATTACTAGGGTATCAAAGTAAATGTAATCATAAAAAATATGATTCTTCTAGCCTTCTTAGTTATCTATCTTGAGAAGACATTAGAAATGATGAAAAATATTCAGTAGGTTACTGATCAATACTAACCTCCTCTGGTTACTTCTTGAGTTAAGATTTCGTAGAATTAACCAGATTTCTGAGCCCTATGGACTTCTAGTACAAACTTACTCTTACCAACACTAACTGGAACTAAATCTGAAATGAAAACAGGAAGACTATTTAGCCATAAAATGACTGATAATCATATGAAACTCTGCCAATGTATAATAAAATATTATTATGTCATCTACATAAAATAAAACACTGAAAACTGGAACTGAAAACACCATCCAAACTTTCTATTAAATTAAATCATTATTTGTTGCCATGTTATATCAACAATATTCAGAAAATAACTGTATTATTCAAGACTATAGTACATCTTTAACAAATATTAATAAAATAAATAATGAAGTAAGGTTGATCTTATTTCCTGTAGATTAAATATCTTTTTATAAATTTTATGATTTAATGGAAAGGCATGAAGTGAAACTATTATTGGAAGAGATATATTCAGGAACTCTATTTAGGAGATTTTCAGCATAAAAGCTATTACACCTCCGGACAGTGATAAAGGAGATGGGTATGACTTCTTCAACCCCAATGAGTCATATGGTCTTTTTGGCTTGAAAAAAAATTAATATTTTTGAGAAAAGGCAAGGGGTTGTTGCAACTCACTGAGATATAAACCTGTCATAAATTATTTAAGAAGGTAGAATCAGTCTTATCATTTAATATTATTTACTTACTACTTTCACATCCAAAACTACAATAAACAAGCTCACAGATAAAACTGCTAGTATTTATTAGAGAAATTATTAGGCTCCCAAGATTACAGCACCAGATTATCTAACAGTTACCAAAGAGAAGAAACTCTTCAAATAATTTCTGTAATTTTATACCATGTGTTCATGGAGTAGCAAGACCTCTGTAAGGGATTTTTTTCCATATAAGGATGACACAATTGTAGATGACCTAAAAATTTGTGGGATGATGAGTAATGACTTTGTCCCAGTCAGACAATTTTTTATTTTAATTCTACTGGATCAGAGGGAACAACTTATTATTGGTGTTATTAAAAAAAAAAAAAAAATTGGGAAAGCCAAGGAAGGATATATTTACAGTTCAGATAAAAACATCTGCAGGAGTTTCTAAGTGAATTACCTTTACAGATAAAAACAGTACAAACATTTCTGTATAAGAGAAGTTGGAATTATGAACCTGTTGAAACCATTCTTACATTGTTGTTTTCTGTAATTTGAACTAATTTGACTATCCTAGAATGAAATTATAAAAACTTTTCATCAATTACTAATATAAGAAGAACCTATCATTATTACTTTAAAATAATACAGTAAAATTTTGTAAACATGAAAGGGCACAGCAGTTGTGTCTTCAGCTAAACTGTTAATGGAAATCCAGTATTGAAAAAGACTCTGTAAAAAGTACCACCATCCTACAGAAAGGACGTTAGTTGTCTCTTTCCTTGAAATTCACAGGAGGCTGTTTTATCTATTAGAAACTGAGGAGGCAAGAACTTCAGACTGATGTATTAAAAAGGAATGACTTGTGATTTATTATGTTCAACATTGGTTGGAAAAGACCACTAAGTCGATTGAAATACAAATAAGTACACAAGAACAAAAAAAACCCACAAGTTTTGTGCTTTCCTATTTTATTGATTAGCCCATTAAACTATACTGCCTGTAGTGTAGTGCACGATCATTTACTTAACACCTCTTCATGTCTAAGTTTGTACAAAGGCACCAGGAACTTGTTTCTTCAGCCATTTTAGCTCTCATTACTGTGTTCCAAGTATATGACCACACAGCCAAGGGAGCGACTGTGCTCCCTGCCCACATTGAAATTCAGTGTGATTCCTTCCCACTTGCATAGAAGTAGCACTGAATTCACTGTGGGATGAGAATTTCCCTACTTTTCCTTCAAGTAGTAATGTGTAACTTTTATTGCAGTGAATATCTGGATTTGAGTTCTACCATTTATTAACTGGATAAAAGCACTAAAGTAGACCTGGAGATACCATAAATTGTTGTGAACTGAATTTATACTCCATTGAAGGACTGTTTCAGCACTGACTGTGTAATTACAAAACAAAATCCACAGTTTCCAGTGGTTTGAACTAAACTGACGTGTTCCCTTTTTGTTTACATGAGGCAAAATTAGCTGAAGCTGTGAATCTAAACATGTTTGGGACTGATTCCATACCAGTTTTATTAAACCTGTCATTAATATACAATTTTCTTTTTTTGGATGGATTAAACTTGTAAGGACTGAAATACAAATTATGGTCTAGACACCAGCAATTAATGTTGCAAGTCCTGTTCTCTTGCTGTGGCACTTTGTATCTTAGTAACATGCTTAAAGTTTTAGCTTATTGTTTCCCCTAGTTGGATGCTGCTATTGGATTATTTTTTTCATCCTGCTGTAATCACATACATTAGTTCATCTGACTTTCTCTCAGCTATCAAACTAATAATTATTAGGCTGCTTAATAATATATTTAATGCTGATTTTACTATTTATTCATACAGAGTTCCATCCTTTTTTTCTTCCTGTAACCACTTTGTCCCAGTTTTGTAGAAGATATGTTCACTGAAGCATGACACAAGAGCAGTACATTCAAGAGCACTTCATCACTAAATATTTCTTCATAACCATTAAATAGTGTCTTTTTGATGTAGGAGAGCAAGATTGTCAGCCATATAATATGAAAACAAGAAACAAGAGAAGACGGCTTATTCACCATTTTTAAGGTCTTATATTTTGTCTGGACAAAAAAACCTGGCATCTAATTAATTGAAGAAGAGGGCAGGGATTTATATATGATCATATTTAGAGTGTGTTCTGAAGTCGAATAAACCTGAAAAGGTTAATGTTACTAGTATGGATCAGGTTAAATATTTTCAAAAGGAGCAAGGAAGTATTTAAAGCACAAAAAGTGCATTGTAGAGACTCAAATCAGAGTGCTACTCTCTGATTTTTCATTTTGAATGTGCAAAAAATTGTGTGAGTGCTCTTATGGAGCACGAGTCAATTTTTACCGAAAAAAATTTCACTATTAGGATCCACTGTTGGGCAATCTACTGTCCCATTTCATCTCATGAATCTCTCCCCATATATTCCATCCGTAAACATTTTTTGGAGTACCTTAGCGCAAGACAGATCAAACATGCCCCTTTATTATAGTTATCCTAGAGATTACATAACTCAGATAAAGCAGCATTTCCTTCAAGGTGCAATTTTTTGCCAATATTTTTGTCCATTATGACACAGATATGTGGACTAAAGAAAAAGTAAGTAGACGGAAGTGTCAAAGAGTCTTTAACATATAGGAAAATGGAGAAATTCTCTCTCTTCAGTAAGACTAAAAGGTACTGCCGTGTTAAACTTATTAAAATAAGGGTTGAGAGGTCGGGTTGAGAGGTCAATAAATCCTTTACATATATACTGAATAAATGTACTATTTATAAACACATTTAGGGGATCAACACCACCCAGAAAAATCTAATTGACAAGATATAATCTTGATATAAAATGAAGCAGAGATTAACAGAACAAATTCAAACAAACAAAAATTAGTAGGTGTTTTGCTTAGGGTTTGTGTTTTTCTTTTTAACTGTCAGAAATGTGAATAGTGAAGGGGAAGAACCAACACAATTTCAAGATAGATTTCAATATAATTTGCTGTGTGAAACTTAGGAATTGGGTTTGTTTGGCTTCAGAGGGGGTAGAAGGGTGGACAGTTGGTTGTCTCATTTCTAGCATTATTTCAGAATTAATTAACTAGGATTTTGATGTGCTATGCTGTGTTGATCTCATGCTCTTCGTTTTAACTGCTTGTGAGGAGAGGTCAGAAATACACTAACCTCTGCATCCCTTGTGCTGCACAGCTTGGCTTTGAGGCTCAGGGGTATTAGCCTTTTAGTGAATCAATGAGGAACGATCAAAGCAGCAGTGATTTCATGATGTCATGGTTGTTCTCCTGGTGCCACTCAGGACCACATCCTGTTTAGCATTATTGTTGGGAATGCTGGCTGAAACTGAATTATGAACCACAGTAAAAAAAACCAAACAAGTGGACCAGATTTAATGCACTTCTACAAACACCTTATTCTGTCATTACTTATGCCTTCCCTTTCTTCCCTTTTTCCTGTTACTGGCTTTTTACTTACACTATTTCAGAACATATACAGAAAGAGACGGACATATCCTTATCACTGAAAACATGTATTGCTTCCTTTAATGGCAGTAAGACTAATATTTTTCTTCTGATGCACACAAAATTTCTTTGTCACTTGGTTTCAGTGAGTCATTTTAAAATGCAGGTTATGTATTGGTCTGTGAAGGAAAGTGGTTAGGCATTAAGGTCATTATATGTGATGCAAGTTATTTTGTTTTAGACTCAAAATTAGCAAGACAGTATCACTCTCAAGTCTTATCTCTGACTCTCACTACGATTTTACATTTTAGCTAAAAGCTTTCTATTTACAGGAAACTGAATGTCCACGGAAAACAAAGGAACAATTCACAGCTATGATTAGAAGAAAGGCAGCCACTCATTCGTAAATAAAAGCATAACCCTCAATTCCTAAAAAATCACAACATTAATATTAGCAATAGGAGAATCATATGGGCTTAGTATGGTTATCATACACACAGAATTTGGAGGAATTAACACTACAGTAGTGTTAACTATAAATTATACGTGTCTTCCTGTCATATGGAATACTTCCTGTGCTCTGACCTCCTATAATTACTAATGTTAAGATGTCAGAAGTCTTTCTTGAAGTTAAAGGAATACTGTATTGTTTGCATTGATCATTAAAAGACTGATTAAATATGCCTGAGAGCAATGTGTGTGTCTAATTACAATTATACACATAAGTACTAAACTCAGTGGACCAGGCTTACTTTTTTTTTTTCTTTTTTTAAATTCAACCTGGATCTCAAGTAGATCTCCTGTAAAATAGCTTTCATAAATGAAGTGTTCAATACTTCCAGGTTTTTCCCATATCCTGCATTAATTTTAAAGCATTTACCAATAAGAAGTTTATATAATAGTTAATTCAAACCTTCTAGATTCTCAGAAACTAACTTTAGCGCAAGGGTTTGAGGAAACAACTTTAAGGATTACTTCATGTTGAATGTCTCACTTCCATCACAGGTATTACACCTCGCATATACACATCATTTTAGTAAAAAGGATATAAGATGGTAGTAGAAATAGTCCTTTAATCTTAGTTATAGAAGCTGAACCTTAGATACATGCCAGTGTTGATATTAATGAATAAAAGCCTTGAATGTCAGTTTGTGATTATGAAACACACCTCTTTCTTGAAAGAGGTAAAGTCATTCATCTTCAAATAAAAGAGCAATTATTTCACAGTGGAACCCGCCAGAAAGTGGTGGCATGTTTACAGTGTCCAGTGGGTCACAGTGCCAGAGATACCCGTACTGGCATCCACCATGGGGCACAGTGCAGAGACATATGGGTGAACTTGCTTGGCTATAGAAGCAGAATAGCATGTTCATGCAGCATTGCCCCTGAACTGTCGAGCTCTGAAAAGTGCCAGGGCTTGTTAGCTTACAGGCTGTGCCTTGCTAGCGGAGGCACAGTGCTTCTAGATGAGACCTGGCTGCTGTGCAGCTCCCATGCTCCCTGCTGCTGCTATGATCATATTACGATGGGTGAAGTGGATGCAGGTGTCTTGATTGCTACAGTGTGGGCAGTTCATTTCTTGTAGTAGAAAAGGTTCCCCATCCAAGTGCTTAATAAATGCTGCACAGCAGCAGAAATGATATCTCAACATTGCACTAAAATGATCATTAGCACGTGGTACATACACCAAATTAAATAAGCACTGAAATTGGAATAGTCTTAAATGACGTATAACTAATTTTTGGGCTATGAGTTTTTCCCATGTGTCCAAACAGTTAAATAGTTTGTAGAACTAGATGGAATTTTAAACTTGCATAGCATTTGCTTTTTCATATGTATGTGGATGATATTTCCTGCCTAAACACTATCTTTTTAAAACTATAATTTCATTTTTAAAAAAAAAAATCTTTTCAGAATTGCAATCTTTATCATATATTTTTATTAAATTTGGTAATTCATATCAGCACATTGTCTCATAACTGAGCTGCAGAAAACAATTTCATCGCCTAAAGAAATTGCTTCTCTGATTATTCAGCACTAACTAATCTTAATTTTCAGTTATATAAGTTCCATTTTACAGTATGTCAACATACTATTTATTCCTAGCAGTACATATAATTTTTGTATTGTTGCTACTATTTCAAAATACTTAATGAAAGATAAGAATTTAGCACGTTTGGAGGATTAAATATAAAATGCATCCAAGAATATTTTTCCCAGGATAAGTCAGAAACTCTTCTTCAAAGCATGTTTTTAAAATAGTAATTCAAGCAATATGTTGAGAAATATCTGAACCTCTCATATTTGAAAGCAGAAAGCCAAGATATGACTTGAGTCTTTTGAGCTCCAGGAGGGAAATTTTCTGTCATCCTCAAAAACATTCTTGTATTTTCCTAACAATATTTTTACAAACAATTATCTGGTAGAGTATAGACAGACAAATTTTTTTGTTTTTAGAAATTGGGATTGGCATATTTCTTAAACTGCTTTCGCTTGAAAGACTAGCTTGCTGTGGTAGAACCGTCTTGAGACAGCAAGTGGGGGAGGAGGAGAAAAATATGGGTTTCTACATTCTCCACTACATTTACTTAAACAGCTGATGGGAATGACCAGAAAACTTTTCAATATTGTGTTTTATGTGTAGAACATTCCAATACCCAGATAATTATCTCCGTGGGAGTCAGAAGGTAGTAAGAAGTTTGAAGTCTACATCTATTGCCTTTTAAAAATGTGCGTGTGTGTGTGTGTGTGTGTGTGTGTGTGTGTGTTTGTGTGCTGTGTACATATTGTGAGCTCTATTGTTTCTTTGTACTGGCAGTAGTTACAGATGCTTTTTGTTGTTGCTTTTGCTTCTTAATCTTTTCTGTTTCAGAATCAATGCCAAGGGAAAAGTGTGGCTCATATTGGATACCCAGATTTCATTTTAGGCATGAACTTTAGCTCCACTCTCTAGCTGGCCTTTAAAGGGCAAGATAAATACCCAAAAAGTGAAAAATGATGCATTTGTATTCTTTTAAAACAAACAGAATTACATGTTCGTAAAATCAAAGGTCATTTCTCTTTCTAACAGTCTTTCAGCTTTTCTACTTTCAGTTCCCTCAGAAAACAAGTTTTATTCCATTAGTTACTCTTTCATTAGAGCCAATAATGTTTGGAGCCTTTATGTAGTACATACGTTATCAAGACATTGAATTGTTTTCTTTAATTTTTTCTGGGATTGACAAAGTGAAAAACTTGCAGCAGAAATAATTTTATGTCAACTTAAAACAAAGTTAATGCATTAAAACCAGTAGAACATGGTGTTTTGTTTAAATCAACAACTTTTTCTAATGAATAACATTTTCTTCTCACATTTTTCTCCTAAGTTCCTTTCAAAAAGACAAAGGAGGAGGAAAAAAACCCCGCACCATAGACAAACCAAAAAAACACCACCACCACCAAGGTTTTAGCATGGTATAACTACAGCAAGTTCAAAAGAATCAGCTCTTATGGCAAGTATGGGCTTATTCCTAGTATTCAGTCAGCCTTACATGTTCTAAACCCTACTACAGAATCATAGAAAAGCTTAGGGTTGAAAAGATTTCTGTGATAATTTATGTCAACCATTAACCTAGCACTGCCAACACCACCATTAAAACATATCCCTAGGTGTTACACCTACACATCTTTTAAGTATCTTGAGGGATAGAGACTCAACTGGTTTCCTGGGCAGCCTGTTCCAATGCTTGACAATCCTTTTTGTGAAGAAATTTTTCCTAATATATAGTCTAAACCTCCCCTGACACAACTTGAGGCCATTTCCTCTTCTTCTATCACTCATTACTTGTGAGGAAAGACTGACCTCCACCTCACTACAACCTCCTTATTGCTCCTATTGCAGGGAGCAATAAGGGCCCCCCTCGGCATCCTTTTCTCCAGGCTACATCACCTCAGCCACCTCAGCTGCTCTTCACAGGACTTGTGCTCCAGACCCTTCACCAGCTTCACTGGCCTTCTCTGGACATGCTCCAGAAACTCATTTTTCTTGTAGTGAGAAAACTGGACTTGAGGTGCACCCTCACCATTGCCAAGCACAAAGGGCCAATCACTGCCCTGGCCCTGCTGGCCACAATATTCCTAATACAAGCTAGGATGTCACTGGCCCTCTTTCCCAACTGGGCATACACTGGCTCATGTTCAACCATGGGTGACAAACATGCCCTGGTCTTTTTCCACTGGGCAGGTTTCCAGCCACTCTGGCCCCAGCCTGTAGTACCTCCTGGGGTTGCTGTGACCCAGGGGCAAGACCCAGTACTTGGTCTTGTTGAATCTACTGAACATGAGTCCTTTCAGGATCAGTGAAGGAGACCTGATTACCCAGGACATGGAGAAAGCCAAGGCACTCAACAACTTTTTTACCACAATCTTCACCAGCAAGTATTCCAGCCACACACATGCAGAAGGTGAAATGAGGGAAATGGGGGAATGAAGTACCATCCGCTGTAGGAGAAGACTGGGCTGGAGACCATTTAAGGAACCTGAAGTTGCAAAGTTTGTGGGACCTGAGCAGATACATCTATGGGTCCTGCGAGAACTGGATGAAGAAGTGGCTATGCCACTATGCATCATATTTGTTAAGTCTTGGCATTGCAGTGAAGTTCCCGCTGACTGGAAAAGGAGAAACATAATACCCATTTTTAAAAAGGAAAATAAGGAAGACCCATGAAACTACAGGCCAGTCAGTCTCATCTCAGTGCCTGGCAAGATCATGGAGTAGCTCCTTTTGGAAACTATGCAAAGCCACATGAAATATGAGGTGGTTACTGAGCCAACATGGCTTTACAAGGCAAATAATTCCTGACAAATTTGGTGGCCTTCTATGATGGTGTTGTGGCAGAGGTGGACAGAGGAAGAGCAGCAAATTCATGTACCTGAACAGTACAAAGCACTTGACACTGTTCTGCATGTCAACCTTGTTTCTAAACTGGAGAGACACGGACTTGACAGACGGACTACTCAGTGGTTAAAAAATCAGCTGAATGATCACACCCAAAGGGTTGTAGTTAATGGCTTGATATCCAATTGGTGATTCTTCAGGGGTCTGTATTGGGACCAGCACTTTTTAACATTTTTGTTGCAAAGTGGGATAGTGGGATTCAGTGCACCCTCAGCAGGTTTGCCAATGACACAAAGCTGTTTGGTGAGGTCAACATGCTGGAGGGCAGGGCTGCCATCCAGAAGGACCTTGACAGGATTGAGAGATGGGCCTGTGTGAACCTTGGGAAGTTCAACAAGGCCAAGTGCAAGGTGTTGCACTTCAATCAGGGAAATCCCAAGCACAAGTACAGGCTGGGCAGAGAATAGATTAAGAACACCACTGGGAAGGACTTGAGGGTATATGTTGACAAGAAGCTCAACATGAGGCAACAGTGTGTGCTCACATCCCAGGAAGCCATCCTGGGCTGCATTAAAAGAGGCATGACATGCAAACTGAGAATGGTGATTCTCCCCCTCTACACTGCTCTTGTGAGACCCTTCCTGGAGTACTGTGTCCAGCTCTGGGACCCTCAACACAAAGAAGACATTACCTGTTGGAACAAGTTCAGAAGAGAGACACTAATTTGATCACACAGCTGGAACATCTCTCCTAAGAAGAGAGGTTGAGAGAGTTGGGGCTATTCAACCTGGAGAAGAAAAGGCTTTGGGGAGTACTTAAGAATTCTGCTTTCCAGTACCTGGAGAGGGTTTACAAAAAAATATGGAGAGAAACTTTTCACAAGAGCATGTACTGACAGGACAAGGGGGAATGGCCTCAAGCTGAAGGAGAGTACGTTTAAATTTGATCAAAAGAAGAAATTCTTTACTGTGAGGATGGGAAGGAAACTGAAACAGGTTGCCCAGAGAGGCTGTGGACTCTCTGTCCCTGGAGGTGTTCAAGACCAGGCTGGATGGGCCTCCGAATAAGCTGGTCTAGTGGAAGCTGTCCCTGCCCATTGCAGAAATGTAGAACTACATGACCTTTAAGGTCTCTTCCAACCATAACCCTTCTCTGATTCTATGATTCTAATGTCATACAACTGGCCTTGGTCCCTTGATTCAGCCTTTTCAGATTCCTCTACAGACCCTTACAACTCTCTAGCAGATGAATATTTCTGCCCAGCTTGGTGTCACCTGCAAACTGACTGAGGGGTCACTCAATCCCCTTGTCCAGATGATCAGTAAATTAAGACAGTAGACTGAACTGGCCCCAGTATTGAGCCCTGGGGAACAGCACTGGTGACCCACTGCATTCACCATTACTCTCCAGGCCAGCCATCAAGTAAATTTTTACCCAGTGAAGATTACACCAGTCCAAACTATGTGCAACCACTTTTCTTCCAGAAGAATGTTGTGGGAAAGAATGTCAAAGACTTTACTAAAGTCCTGGTAGACATCCACGGCCTTTCCCTCATCCACAAGCTGGGTCACCCTGTCTGTCACAGAAGGAGATCATGTTAATCAAGAAGGACCTGCCTTTCACAAACCCCTGGTGGCTGGGCCTGATCCTCTTGTTGTTCTGCATGTGTCACCTGATGGCACTCAGGATGATCTGTTCCATGATCTTACCTGTCATTGAATGAGGTAAGCCTGCCGAGCCTCCAGTTCCCTGCATCCTCCTTCTGGTTCTTCATGTAGATGGTCGTCACATTTGCCAACTTCCTGCCAATTGGCACCATGTCAATTAGCTGGAACTGCTTTCCTGTGTCTGTTCACACATGCCAAACACAGCCAGTAAGACTGTAGCATGTTTCACCGAAACAAAATGCAGGGAATGTGTCCCAGACTTCAAAAGCCTTCCATTGTCTAGATAAATAGAGAATAAAAATGGCCATTTTGGAGTTATCATTTTCAGCTGAAGCTGCACTTAAGGATCATGGCAGAAGCTGAAGTAATAACAGTGATCGCCTTGAATCCTTTAATCCTGCTGCCTTTTTTCTTATGTAGACAGTTATTTCTGTACAACATCTCACTGTCCCCTGGTGAAGAAGTTTTCATTAGTTCTCATTTCCCTCTGTCTCTTTTCCACTGGTTTCTTTCCTAGAGGGAGTTTATTCAAACACTTCAATTCCAGAAATCTTTGAAAGGGATACATACTGGTTCTTATTTTAACTAAATAAATTGGTAGATTTCTACCTTAAATACAGAGATTCTAGGTGTTTCATATCAAATTGTGTCTATTCATGCTTGTTAAGTACAAAGGCTTTGATTTATGTGTTCAAAAGTCCTGTCAAACTAGGTTCCCATCTATAGTATAGCTATTTTGGTCCAGGTCCTCCTGCTCCAATCCTTGATAAAGTGCAAACTCCCTGGAGAAGAAGAAAGTAGAGAGAAGAAAATCTTTTATTACTGAAATAGTAAAACCAAAACTTAAGTATCTGGTTCCCTTCTGCTAAACTTTGGAAAGGAAAAGAGGATTCTGTGTGCAACAGAGAACTTGAATATTTCGTTCTTTATCCCACTCTTCTGAACACTAACAAAAATAATAATGGTTAAAATACTCTTTCAGCAAAAGGGTTATCTAACAATAACTTTGATTCTGTGTTTGTATCTGTCAATATATTAATTGTACTCAAATTATATTATTGTGCAATTTTTTCACAACATAATGCACAAATAAAAAAACAATCACACACCATGTTTCTCTCATCAATTATTAGCAATTATACTAATGCTGAGATTTGTAGAAAATACTTCCACTGTAGTTATGTTAATCCCAATTACCTTTCAATGAGGAAGGAAAGCAAGGGCATAAATTACCTCCAGTACATTTGTTTAGCCTCCTGAATTTGATATTTACAGACATTACAACATGACAATATGGGGATGTTAAGGGTTCTATTTTCCTCCTATTAAATACTATTAAAATAGATCTGAGGCTCAGCTATGGAGATTCGAGAGTGGAATAAAAATATACACTACCTACTGATGCTAACACACTGTTATGAGGTGTTTTGCTCCCCAAATGCCATTTATTTACAATAGAAAAAAGTGCTTGAACAAGCTGTTAATCAGACCTATAGGAGTACATTTTCAGCGACACTTTGAGGTTAGACATCATACATACTCTTATTATTCACTCTTGCAGATAAAGATCAAGAAAACACGTTCAAAACCAAAATATTGCTCACTATGAAATAATATAATTTCCTGTCATGCATTATTTAGAAATAGTAGTTCATTGTCTTTTGCAATTTTTGTCGACATATGCAGATCACATATACAGTAACATTTCTGGCTGAGAGTTGGTTGTTGTCATTAGTTGTGCTCAGCAATTCTGAAGCATACTGGCATATTGGCAGGCAACTAGAGAGCTTGAAATATGAATTTGCTGGCCAAAGTCTGAGCAGGTTTCTGACCTACTGGTGATCTTTATAGACATCTGGGAAAGATTCCTTTCAAAGTCTTGTCCTTCTCCAGCTATATTATTACAGGTTAGGGGGCATTCCCCGAGTGAAAATCTCGGGGACTTAGGACCAGAGTGCCTTCATGTCAATTGTACTGTGATACGAAATACAAGTAATCAGACAGTACAAGAGCACTGCTACTCTGAACAGTGTAAAAGACAATTTTGAATTAAGACCAGGAGACAAAACTGCATGTACTCTGCGGATAAAAGCAGTGATGTATTTGATGAACCCTTGAAGTCCATTTTCAATACTGTGAATTCTCAATTCTGAAATTCTTTATTGCTGGTGGTTTATTCTAAAGATCCATAGTTGCAAGTCTGGCATTCTGTTATGATGAAGGGTCACGTACATTAAAGATTTATTTGAGGGGAATAAACTGCCTTTTCAGTGAAGTAAGGAGATTTGAAAGGAAGTCAGAATTTATTTTAATGTTTCCTAATGAATGTGTTATGTAGTACATAATATATAAAAATACAGTTGGTGTTCTGTATAAACAGAAAGGCATTGGGATCCTAAACTGATGTGGAAAAAGGAGAGATTATCTTATGGACAAGGGTAAAGAAGATAGAGCAGTGCTCTCTTCACGAGTAACTGCTTTTGTACGTGGATGCAGAGGTTTGTGTATTAATACAATTTATGGCAAGCAGGGTCTGTAAATGTCAACAATATTATTTTTGTTTCTTCATGTTTCTTCAGGAACCTGCAGCCATCTAATAATACTCTCTAAATCGTTTCATCTTCCTGAGAGCTCTCTTGTTGCAGCTTTGATCTGTCAAGACAATTAGTGATCTGGGACCTAGTTCAAATTTTTGCTGTATGTTTTTACCATGTGATGAGTTGCAGTTTGCCACTGAAACACCAAGCTAGCACTCATTCTAGTGTTCAAGCAAACTGAATAATTTTCCATTTTACACTCCACAAAGTAGAATTTAATTTGAAGCAAGGTTTCTTCATACTAATATGCATAAAATTACCAAGGAGGAATTTCTGTGATGCAATGTTAATGAATAATTATTTGAATTCTTTTAACACACTTTATTTAGCCATAGAATTCCTCATTAATTACCAAAGAATTGCACAACTATGTCCATGTTTCATATTAGGTTTTTTTTTTTTTTTGGTGGTAGTGGTGGTGTTTTATGAACAAATAATTATACATTTGGTCTTTTTAGACTGTACAAAATATAAGTTTCTGACTCATTTATGTTCTTGCTCTCCAGGGCATGAATTAACTACTTTTACAGAGAAATTAAGGCTTAAGGAACACAAGTGGTGCTAGAGAAAGTTGAGTTGATTTTTAAAGCCTTTCTTTTAAAGATTTGGTAAATAAGTTTTGTAAAAATAAATGCAAATTGGTACATCTTCATGCATAGATGAGAGGTTTTTCATATTTTTATAAAATGTTCATTCTAACCGAAATAATTGAGAGAGGTAACTTTTTTTCCTGGTATTTCCATGGACATTTTAAATAAATCTTAAACAAAATTTCTCAGAAAACCCATAAATTCTCTGTGTTTTAAACAACCATTCCTTCATCTCATGCATACTTTGTGAGCTAGAACAAAAACATTTGTTGAAATTTTTATAGGGAAGGGGGAGTTACTGATTAGAACAGCTTCTTCGTAAAAATTGCTATAGGTTTGCTATGAATAAACTGACAGCTTTGACAAGATACCTGCATACACTGGTCTGCACGTAAGAAAAATCTCACATTTAATAAAGGACAACCAGATAAAAAAAGTCAGACATATCGATTATTACTACACTAAGATTTACTTACTTAAAAAAGAGGGTAAGACAGATGATTTTCTCTCTTTCTTTCTTTTTTCCCCAGATATCAAATATAACAAATACTTAGCAATACAACACATTGAAGATTACCCTGCTCTTTCTTTTTGTGTGTCCAAAAATACTTGCAAAAAGATACTTGCAAATTAGTCTCCCCTATCTCTGAGGCAATCTTAAGAGATTGCACAAGGACTTAACTTCCAAATCACTGCACAGCCTCCAGCACAGAGGATAAAATATGTTGTGATTATGGTTCAAATAGTTGGCTCTTGCATGCTGAAGGCCCACCTTTTAATTGCTGCTCTAAAGGATGCAGAAAGGAATTAGTAACGAAATAACAAACTAGTCTAGCATATAATGCTGTGGCCTGTACATAATAATGAGTATAGCAGCTGGCAGACAATGCACATGACTTTAGAAATTAAAATATTTTGGCCTTCCTGCTTGGTCTGCTGTAGAACAAACATTGAAGAACAAAACTTCAGTGCAATAGGAATTCTTCAATGCTTAAACACAAACTTACATAAGCAATTAAACCCAGACACACTGCATACCCATACAGACATATTTAACATATTTTACATTGACACTGTTTCTTCAGAAACTTTATTTACCAGAGTATCCTTTCCTCTGCATAATGAAAGAGGTACCACTCTTGTATTCCTTATCAAATACATGAGCTGTTAACTTGAATTTTAACCCAGGAACAATTTCTTACGCATAAATATTTTCATTCTGGTTTATATCATTTACCCTCCAAGATACACATTTCTAAAAAAATCTTCTTGTTCCTTTACAAAATATTGTTTTGCAAAAAGAGTTTTACGGATATAGACTCACTCATTGCTTATAAAACTTATTTATCGTAACATAAAAGAAGTAATTAAAGATCTAGCTGAAAAATTTGAGAAAAAAAAAGGGTGCAAAATTATAGTACTTGTTGAATAAATTTGCTTAGAAATTTGCTTCAGAGTTACAATTGTATTTTTAAATGTTTACTTTAGAAATACTTTGGTGCACCGTGATACTAATAGAAGAAAAAGACAATTTTTCAGGGTAAAACAACATTTAAAAGGAAAAGGAAAAAAAAAAACTGCAGATGATAAATAATTGTTAAAAAACCCAGTTTAGCATTCTTTCCTTTTACAAGATATGTTGAATGGCAATAGGAAGGTTCATAAGACAACATCAATACATTTTCCCCCTCTAGGACTGCTGCATTATGAAAACAAGAACATCTTTAACCAAGAGAATTGGATTTAATGTTGAAAGTTTCTGGGTCCATTGCAGTTGTTGGTGTCCTTAATTACTTGTGTTGGTTACAAGCGTGGAATCATCTGAAGATACTTCTGCTTCACATAAAGTTCACAGCAACATAAAGTTGTTCTGTTTGTATAGGTGTTATAACACACTATGCAGACAGAGACAATACGTCCCATAGCCAATCTAAATGGTAAAAATAAAATTATAAAATCTATAATAGAGATTCAAACTATAGGATAGTTCAGGTTGGAAGGGACCCTTAAAGGGACCTTGTTCCAAGGTTTCTGCCATAGACAGGGACATCTTTCACTAGATTAGGTTGCTCAATTCCCCATCCCACCTTATCTTTAACACTTCCAGTGATTGGTAAGCCACAATTTCTCTGGGCAAGTCTCTTGCCACCCCCACTGTAATAGAATTCTTTCCTATTTAATCTAAAGCCATCCTTTTTCAGTTTAAAGATGTTGCCTTTTTCTCTCACTACATACCTTGGTAAAAAGTGTTTCCCCATCTTTCTTAGAATCAAAGAATCAGAAATATTGGAAAAGACCTCCAAGATCGAGTCCAATCTTTGACTGATCACTACCTTGTCAGGACCATAGCACTAAGTGTCATGCCCCGCTGTTTCTCGAACACCTCCAGAGATGGTGACTCCACCACCTCCCTAGGTAGCCTGGTGCATTGCTTGATAACCCTTTTGATGAAGAAATTTTTCTTAATATCCAATAGAAACCTCCCCTAGTGCAACTTGAGGCCATTTCCTCTCATCCTTACTGCCTTAGTGAAGTGACCATAACCCATCTTCCTACAACTTCCTTTCCAGTAGTTGTAGAGAGTGAGAATGTCTCATCTCAACCTCCTTTTCTCCAGGCTAATTATAATCTCCAGTGCTTCTCCAGACTAATTATAATTCTCCAGACCCTCTTATATGCTCCTTTATGTATTGAAAGACCATAATAGGGTCTTCCCAGTGTCTTCTCTTCTGCAAGATGAATAACCTCCATTGTTTCAGCTTTTCTCCATAGAAGAGATATTCTAGCCCTTTGATTTGTGGCCCTCCTCTGTACACTCTGACAAATCCGTGTCCTTCCTATACTGAGAACACCAGAGCTGGATCCAGTACCCCAGATCAACTCTCACCAGAGCAGAGAAGGGCAGAATCACCACCTGCAACCTGCTGGCCATGCTGCTTTTGATGAAGTCCAGAAAACAATTGGCTTTCTGAGCTGCAAGTGCATATTGCTGGTTCATACCTAATTTTTTATCTGCTAATATGCCAATTTTATCTCTGCAGGGCTGATGATCTCTCAGTCTTTAATGCTACTATTGATTGCCCTCACCCAGCTGCAGGACTTTGAACTTAACTTTGTTGAAAACCATGAAATTTATAATGGTCCATTTATTCAGCCTGTCAAAGTCTCTCTGGATGGCATCCCTTCCTTCCAGCATATCACTGCACTGTTCAGCTTGCTGTCCATGGTGGGATGACCTGAGCTGGATGCCTACCAAATTGCTCCCTCCTTAGACAGACAGGGGTAGAGAAAATAAGACGGAAAAAACCCTTCTGGGTCAAGATAAAGGAAGTTTAAAAAAGGGAAAGTAAAGGTCATGCATGAGGAACCAAAGAAAACAAAAGATTTTATTTTCTACTTCCCGTAAGTGACCAATCACTTCCTGAGAAGCAGGGCTTCAGCACACTTATTGATTGCTCTGGAAGCAAACAATGTAAATAGCAAACCCACCCCTCACCCTGCACACAGACTCACCCACACCTACCACCCCTACCACCTCTTTTTTATTTTACCTTTTAATGCTGAGCAGGCATCATATGGTATGGAATATCACTTTGGTCACTTTGGGTCAGCTGTACTGGCTATGTCACCTCCAAAGATCCAGCCTAATGGAGGGTAGAAGTGGGAGAATGTTGGAGAGACATTGCTGATGCTGTGCAACACTGCTCAGCAATAACCAAAACACTGGTGTGTTATCAACACCTTTGAAGCCACTGTTACAAAGCACAGTGCTTTGAGGGCTGCTATGGGGAAAATTAAGTTCATTTTAGCTGGACCCAATACCGTGCCATCTGCAAATTTGCTGAGGGTGCACTACATTCCTCTGGGCATTTCATTGATAAAGATATTGAACTGTACTGGCCCTGGTAGAAACTCATGACAAATTTCATTTTTTACTGATCTCCATTGGAACATCGGGCTGTTAACTGCAGCTCTTCACATGCAAGCATTCAGGTAATTCTTCTCCCATCCAATCTCCCACCCATCTCTTGTAAACCCATGTATTTCCAATTTAGCAGCAAGAATGCGGGGGAGGACCATACCAAAGACTATATGGAAGTCATAATAAATTCCATCATGTCCTTTTCTCATCCTTATCCAGAGCAGACACACCACTATAGAGGGCCTTAAATTAACCAGGCACCATTTGCCTTTGGGGAAGACATATTCCTGTCTTCCATATTCATTGAGGTAGATGCCAGGAGGACCTGTTCCATGAGTTTACTAGGCCTGAGGTAAGACTGACAGATTAGTATCCTTCAGAAAACACCCACTCTAAGAGTGCCCTTGTTGGTTTGGCCTCTAATTTTTATCCACGCACTCTAGATCTGCGCCAGGCTGTTTTTCAGTGGCAAGAGGTTTTTCCCATACAGGTTGCTCAGTCATAGAGGGCAACCCCCTCACCTGTCCATCCTTGTCCATCATGGACATAGAGGCCAGCATCTCCCAGCCGTCTATACTGAACATATTAGTCATTGATTGAAGTGCTCCAATAATGTGATTCATCCCACCAATGCTCAGTGATAGCAATCAGGTCATAGCTTTCCAGATACACCAGAGGATGAACCCATCTGACATTTTGAAATGTATTGGAACCCTGCAGGTCATTTCAAAGAAGGTAAAAGGACAACAAAACTGTTCAAAAACTAAGGAAATCCCATTTCCAAGATATGTATTAGATTTTTAGCTTCATCAGTGACACCTGACTCATTAAAAAAGAATTTGGGTACCCCTTTCATCTGAGGTCATTGTGAAAAACGGAGCAACTCTCGATATTTGGTCAAAAGAAAACTCAAGTTTATTAATAAAAAGAGGAGTAATAAAATAAATTTTAAAAATCTGGGTCCACAGCAATTAGAGACGCTTATAGCTGAAACAGCAAATCACCGAACACAAAAACCCACAGTGCTGAGTTTGTTTGGTCTAGCCTCAAGCAAACACAGGTTGGCAAGTTGGCCTAATACCCCCAGCACCGGGCTATGCCTGGGCTAATCTCGAGCAGAGACTCACAGACGCAAAGGGCTGCAACACCTGCAGGCAAAAGCAAGCGCCTAACTTTGTGTTCCTCATTTTATAGCGCCCTTGGCTCCTCCCATCACCGCCCACTGTCCCGCTTCTGAGGTAGAAGCTTGGTAGAGTTCTCTTAGAGTCCAGTTCATTGGCTTAGGTTCTGGAGGTGATGTAAGGTCTTTCGACCAATGGCTCATTGTTGCTAGGGTGGAGTCTGTAGATGAGGTCATCCAGATTTTCAGGTGGGAAACCTTCCTCAGTAAAATTCAGGTTTCTATGGAGCTTGGTGACAGGCCAATGGTTGTGCTTCCAAATATAGCACCTTAGCTATGCGTGAGGGGTTTTTCTCCTTTGGAACACAGCTATACCTGGAAAAGAGCTCAAAAGATTTCACAAAATCCTTTGCTCTATATGGTCTTGGAACCTTCAGATTTGGTTCTAAACTTACAAAGTCTCTTAATTTCAACTCATTTGACATCTTACTTAACTTGTAACAACACTTATTTATCTGTCACTTCTATAGATGCGAAAGCCAAACCTCTTGCTCCATGTATGACAGTCATCAGTGCTTCTTGTTCAACAGCAGCAATGAAATAGTGGACCTAGACAAGGCAGCTCTGGAAGAGCCAGGTCACAAAATTAACCATGGCATTTCAGAAATACTTGTTAACATCTACATTTCTGTAGTTTACATCCATATCGAATGATCTTTTTGCCACTTTCATGGAAGAAGGTGGTAAAGTGTCATGAAAGGGTGGTTAGGCCACTTAAAAAATCAATATCAATAGTGTTGGCCAAAAGCAGGTTTTAATATTAAATTGTGAAATCAACTTTAACAGAGTTTGATCACAAACTTCACTCAATTGCTTTCTACAGAGTTGGGGTTATTACCACCAGGAAATTAAACTCCCAAGAAGTCAATTCCATTCCCTCAAACCCCTCCAGTAAGAGAGGGACAAAGAAAGAGACTATGGTTGAGACAACAGTTCACCGAAAGTATGCAGTAATGGAACAAGAAACACACAGTAACAGCAGCAATATTAATAACAAAAGTATACAAAAAGAGAACGTGCTTTACACACTAAAGATGTTCACCATCTTGACTTAGTTCCATATGGAGACAAAGACAAGTTGGCAGACACTCCCCATGGGTTCACATGACATGGACTCCAGGACAAAGACATGATGGTGGCCATTCCTGCGCCCAGCACCACATGGGTTCCTGAGACAAAAACATGATGTTGGGCGCTCCCACAGCAAGCTTTTCCTAACCCCAAGCCTGGGACAACAAAAAAACAATGACAGACAAACCCCCAAGAGCTAGATTGGCCTTGTTGCACTGTGCTGCCCATTTCTGGACCACTCCACTCCACTGAAGCTGAGCCCCAGCTAGGATTTGCTGCAATTATAACATTGATTTTATTATAGATTCCAAAAAGCAATATTCATACCATAATCCATTCACATGCACTCACAGAGGCAAAAAGATGTATACTTTTATACCTATTTATGTAAAGATACCCATCAAAAATTCCCCTTAGATTCAGTGAAATACTCACATAAAACCCCATAGTGTTTCTCAACAGGCATGGGTTACGCCTCAAGGAGTATGTGTGTGTGTGGGAGTAGGTAGCAGTCTAGGACTCATCATAAGTGAAAGAAAGTGAAAGAAAGTCTTTTGAGGATTGAAAACTTGAGTGTTGGTGAGCTCCAAAGGGCATCCCACTCAGAGGGATGTGCTAGTACAGCCTGCTGCAGTCCAGGAGAGCTCAGAGGATCTCACTCAGGACCCCTGTTATGAGATGCTGGGCTTCAGTCACTACTAAGATTCCATCCTGGCCATAACCCAAATTGGTAACTACTGGATTTTTTTTCCCAAAATGTCCAATAGCTATGTAGCCAATACTTGGGCTACAATTCAGGTAAATGATTTGCCAAGGGTGACAAAGATAGCTGTTTATTCTTTTCTCCTCGCCTTGGTTAGGCAACTGATATCTGTTTGAAGTCAGAAGTATTCCCACCTTTACCATGCCAGAGCTCCTGCTGTGATCAAGGATTCTTCACTACCCAGCTGGTATTGTGAAGGGGTGCTTCATCGCTCAGTTGGTTTGGTCAAGGCTTCTCAGGAGCTCCTGACATCCTAGAGCAAGACAGAGGAGGAGGGGGTGGAGGATGCACCACCACATAAGGGATTATGCCTGGCCTGTATCTTTGGCAGAAGGTCACAATGTTGATGAATTTTCTTGGTTCTTTCCTTCTCCATTTGCTTCTTAATCAAATGACCTGGTGACAATGATATGGAGTAGACACCATGTCTGTGGTGACTTTCTCCTCTTCTAAAACCAGCAAATTTTTCCTTGTCCTTTGCCTGTCAGCAAAGCTGTCTGAAAAGAAACCATTTCTTGCTTTCCAGTACTTTCCTCCTACTGAAGCAATTTCTTCTTCATCACGTCCTTGCTCACTATTCAGAACAGTGAAATGCAGCCCATTTTTCTTCCTGGACAACACAGCCACAAGCTTAAGAAAGTATGCACAGAAACAGATGCAGTAGTTCTATAAAAGAACAATGCAACAACAATTGGGAAGGCAATTTTTAGTCAATGGATTAACAAAGTGAAATGGATTTTTTTTTTTTTACACTACAGTTCTCATGCATGACATCAATAAGCAACAAGTTCAAATAGTAATTTACTATGACATTAAAAGTAGACAAAGAATAAAACTATTGAAGTGGTAGGTTACCTTCCCTTGTATCTAAACCCCAGATGACACACTCAGGGAACAATAGTCAGACAAAATGTGCATTATCTTGAATGGATTAAAAAGGTGGAGAAAGACAGCAAAATTGAATAACTCAATAAAATAATTTGTGAATTTGTGAGATGCCAGGTTCTTGTTCTGATGCAACACAGTAAGCAATGTTGTTTCAGACTCATCTCTGCTGTCTGACACAAATGCATAGAGTATCCAAGCACTGTGGCACAGAGGTCACTATAACTGCCTTTTTGCTTGCCCTTGGCCTTTTTTTATACCCACTGCCTGCTCAGAATCTGCTTATTATTTCTTCCCGCACAAAACCTATAGTCCTTGAAGAAGTAAATCCAGAGATTTATGGAGATGAGCTGTCTAATATGCAGGTAATTCTGATTTTCTCCTTTTTAGATAATACACAATATTATAATGGCAACCTTGCAAGGAAAAACACAGTTCATACGGCAAGGATTGTCAGCAACCAGAAGCACAGTCAATCCCTTCTCTACAGCTGCTGTGCCAGTTGCTGAAGGACACCTGGCACTAGTTGAGAATTCATGAGCCAGAGTGTCATGCTCCCTGCTCCCACTCATGAGCCAGGCCATAAAGGGGTAGTTGAGATTGCCAGCTATTCCCAGCAATGTGGTTGTGCTACTGGCTTTACACAGCAATGCTACCTGACAAATTCTAGAACCATGCCCTCTGGCAGACCACTTTTACCAGACAACAAGTGATTAAATTCCTGCAGTATTTCACAGTGGCTTATAGAACATGAAAGAGAAGCTTCCACCCTTTGGTGCAGAACCCAGATATGTTGGCAAGACAGAGGGCATATGTGCCCTGAGAAATCCTGTTGTGTGAGGCAATGTCTTGAGAGCTTGAGAACTAAGATGACACACAGGTGGCATGGATCACACACAATAGCCCAGGCTGTGCATATCTTCCAGACTGTGATATGTGCTGTGAGTTTGCCTTTACTGAAATGTGAGGTAAGGTAGTGGGCACTTGAAAGTTGCTCACTTTTGTATTTTCACTGCCACTTTTTTCTCCATAGTCAGTATATTAATACTGGTTGTCTGGTTAATCACAAATATGAGTAAGCTCCTGAACCCAGAATCATATCTAACATTGAACGGGAGTCAGTTCTTCAACAGTTATAGCTGTGACTCTGCTAGGCAGCAGAACTGTGAATTCAGTTATCTGTGTGTTCGCTTTCTACTGGAGGAGATTGAATAACAGCAGACATTCCACAGTACGAAATAGATAGGATAAATATATTAAAAGTAAAGATTCTCAGTCTCTGTAACAATAGAGGCCAATCAAGAAAATAAACTATTACAAAGTATAGTTTCTCTGTGAGAGTTTTTTGGCTGATTTTGCATTATCCAGGAATAACTTAGTACCATACTTATAAATTAAACTGAAATATACAGAGTGGAAATATAGTTCTTAAAAGGAGGAGGAGGCTGAGACAAAGTTAATGCAGAACTGTGGCTACAACGATATTCAAGAAAACACAGACCTGTGGTACAGGAATTTCCAGCTCTAAGGTTTTGTGTTCTGTTTTCTTCTACAACTTAGTTGCATGGAATAACATTGATTTTGAATGTATGGTTCAGATAAATTTATATCCCCTCCTCCTAAATTGTATTTTGTACTTTGTTGGTGCAGTGAATTATGTTTTTGCTTTGAAATAATGAGTCTGTCTTTCAAATGTTATTGAACAAAGTGAGAGTATGCTGAAGTCTTTAGTTCTCAAGGCATTTTTTTATGGCTTTCTTACTATCTCAGTTAAGGTGAGTGATCTAAACTGAAATCTAGAGTAGAGCATATTCAGGTCTCTGAAGATTTAACTGCTATGTTCCAGTTGAACATTTTCTTTGCTTCTTTGTTAGCTGTCCTAAAGGCAAACCTCTTACCCTAAACAGCTTGAACTTTCTCTGCACTCTTAATTGGCATCTTCAGGGATTGTTAAATATGGGTCTGTTCAATCTTCTGTCAGTTCAATCAGACCTTTGAAATTATATTTTCTTTCTCTAGCAATGGAACCTGTAACATGTACCATCTTCTAGCATAGTTTCAACTTGCAACTTTATAGTAGCATGACCATTTCCACCATTTGATTTGGACAACAAAATTATGTATTGGAGGGATGTGCATTATGAAATAGCACATCAATTTAATGCCCCAGAAAACTTAGATTTCACAGTACCATGCCCTCAAAACAAAGTAAAGCCAACATTTGCAGAGGTAAAAGCTTGACAATGCTTCAACTGCTGCAGAAAACTGCTGAGCGTGTGGGAATTGAGTCCATATATAAATATTACATACCCCAAAACTCTGTGTAAACATCAGAAAGAATGTGTCTTAAATTAAAAAATCAAGGAGTTTCATGATAAAGAAGACACTCCCTCGCCCATGAACAGGACAGTTAGTCAAGGACAATCTTACACATGTGTTTTCAAATATTTGGGCGGGGGGGGGATGTTATTTGTTGTTGGTTTTTTTGGTTGGCTTTTTTTTTTTTTTTGGTTTGTTTTTTTTTTAAGTCTGTCAGATCCTTCATGGTACTTAAACATAGTTTAAAGTATTTAATTTCCTTGGTGGTTTCCTTAAAGTAAATCTTTCATGGAAGTCTCTACAAGTGTTGTATTATTTATCTGAAGCTAGTCTCCCAAACTGGTCTTTTGGATGCATATGCAACTAGGCATACTTCTTAAACCTGACTTTTATTGAATCATAATTCATTCCAATTCTCCTTTGCTCACTTCTTGCGTAAATAATCATGTACATTTAAAAAACCCCACCAAGTTCTTTACTATTGATTAAAAGTGTGTATTAGGTATTTTCATGACACTGAGTTGGATGTTGGTAGAAAAATACCAGGTTTTAGCCTTAAAGACAACAGGACTTAGATTGTAATTAATAATTGTTTTATAGAGCATATATGTTTTAATGACATTGTTTTTAACCATGTCAGGATGATTCTCCCCAAATATTATCTGAATCAGATCTTGCTATAGCATGGATTACTGTTTAGGTAGATTTCATTCATGAAATTGAATGACCATTTTTGCACATAACTGCTGTTTGTTTTCTGGTAACTAAAAAGGGCCCACTAACTAAAGACATAGAAAATATGTCTTCAAACACACATATACAGATAGTATTCCACTGTGGGAAACACCAAAAAGAACAGAAAGCCTTCTAAAAGCGTGAGAAATAAAAGTAAGTTTTGAGGATAAAGCAGAAGATTTTAGGGAAAAGCTTTGGCTGTGAAAATATTAAAGAAGACACAAGTATACAACAGAGCAAGGACATTAAAACAATGGTTAGAGTCTCTAGGCTTAGCTGAGATAGCTTTTGGAGTTGCAAAAAATATGCTTTGTAAGATAGATAAGGTTAAGCTTAATAATGGAATACTGTGCATTGTTATATAAGGTTTAAAACAAGCAAGTATTGTGTATAACAGGTGTACGTGCGCTATAGAAGATTGGTTAAGACATTTGTCTGTAATTTTTAAAAGTATTCTATTGGCTAAAAAGCTTTTAAGAATGCCCTGTAACTAGGAAGTTTTTGGAATGCCTACAGCGCGAGCTTGTATCATCTTTGAGGTCTCAACTCTGTATATGAGACTGATAAAATAAAAAAGGCTCAAGGAGCATCTGTCTTGGCTCCCCGTCCCGTTTGGAGTCGCCGGCATTCCACAGCTGAGCAAAGTATCCATTTTTTTCTTTTAGAGGAGTAGCAGTCTGCCTGCCCTAGTTCTCAGAATAGACTTGACTTCTTTTCTTCGTACATAATTACATTTGACATTAAAAGTATAACTTCCCATGGGAGAATGAGCTTCACATTTCAGCAGTCAGAGGAGACTAAAAAATAAATATGATTAACACTTTAAGGAAAAACACAATCATATAAGGCGTTTTTTCTCAGTCAGTCCTGAATACATTCTAATTAGCTTTGTTTTTTTCTGTAGGACTCACTCCTGATTACACAGAATCTTTTTTTTTTTTTTTCTAGGTTCAGTATTTGCCCTGAGAATTAACTCTAGGAATTGCAAAGACTGGTATATAATTTTGTTTTTTGAAATGTTGGGTTTGGTTTTTCTTTTTTTTTTTGCTACCTCCCAGCTGGTGTCCTTCCTTTTTATGTGTTTTCTGTTACTCTTTTCTTTTAACATTTAAGGACTCTGTCTTGTTATTTATTACAAGCATAATACATTAAAAAAGAAAGAGAAATTGAAGTTGAAACATTAATTCTGAAAACTTTTCTACTTTTTGTAATGCTCTTTTAAGGTAAACATAGCATGGGCACAAGAAGGGTATTAATATTTTTAAAAAATTTAAAATAGCATGAGATATGGCAATGCTGGAATTTTGGAGATCTTCTTCACAGACCTTTCTCAGCTCTTGTTTGCTGATGGTAGTGTGATGTTGGTGACATCTCTTCATTTTTTATTGGGCAGCTCCTAAGGCTGGCTATTTAAGATCTGCATAAGTTCAGCAAAATCCTCATACGAGCAAGACAGAGGTTTCAGGAAGGTTTCCTTATTAAAAGAAGGCCAAGACTCATGAATCTTGAGTAAATCCCGACCATGTGAGAGCTTGGGAGATCATAATAATAGACACTTCTGTTCATCAGTGCTCTCTTTCTCCTTTTTTTTTTTCAATATGTCCTTTTCTTAGTTACCTGGTTCCTGCTTCTTATATCATTCCTCTCGTCTTTCTACATCTTACATCCAGATCTCTCTGCCAGAATCACTCATGACACCATCTCCCTTCTTTTCTACCAACTTTCAGTTCTAATTTCACTTTGTTTCCACCGCTGTCTTGCCCCTCTCAGGTCTATCTTTCATTCCTCTACGTTGTCACCCGTGCAGCCTGGATACCAGAAAAGAGGCATCGAATTCTTTAAGGAGGCCTCTTTTCTGTCCTTAATACTCATACCCAGGACCAATGCAACCCCTACAAGCATAGACTGTAAGCAGCTTATTTGGACAATTTGATTGCCAAGTTCTTTAAGTTGCTTCTGATAATAGGTGAAGATTGATCTTTCAGATCCTTATAATTTACACAACTTGCTTAATTATAGTCAAAGAGATGGTTCATCAAGAGGTTGGTTCCCTTGACAATGTTTCGCTGTTTCACTGAAAGACAGGCAAGATATAAGTGAACAGCAGTGGGTTTGGGTTTTTTTCCTTTTTAAAACAAATTAGAAAAATGTTTATCTTAAAATGTTCTTTACAAAATTTTCCATCAAACACAGAGAATACTTAACTCCAAATAGTCAAAAGCTTGCCTATGTTTATTAAAGATCTGGTAAAACAATCCAGCAATGGAGCATCTTACATAGTTTTAGGCTAAACCTATTAAGATTCAGACTGTTTCCTAACCTTGGACTATGTATAAAGATGAAGGAAGAAACCTACAACATTTTCTGTCTTTTGCAGACAGATACAACATGGACAGAAGGAAGGGTATAAATCAAAGAAAAAAATTTCACTACAAGTAGCTTCTCCTAAGCTGAAAAGACCATCTTTTTTAAGGATAGTAATCAGACAAAGTTACATTGGAACTTCGTTTTTCCAGGGCATTCATTTCTGTTACCGTTAAAAGTGTATGTCATGGATATATTCTAACCTGGAAAACTGTCTTGACCAATCTGACACTCTGAAAAATATAAGAATATGAGATCAGGTCCTTTTTCTCCTGAAGAGGTACCATACTTAGCAGTTTCAGCTTGCTTCAGGCATACTGCTTGGTCTTGCTCAGAAGGACCTTAAAGAAAGCAGACAGAAATCTCCAGAGCCAGGTAAGAATTTCACAAGCTTGTATTTTATAAGCTTGTTTAACCTTCTGAGTTTTGTCCCCTTTGTCTACCCCTCCCTGAGTGTAGTTGGTAACTTTACAATTACCTACATAGTTTTGAAACCAATTCTAAAGAAAAATCTATTGCCATTAATTATACAATCATTATTAATGATTTAGATATTGTAATATGGCTAATGCTGCAAATAGAATCACATTTAATCAGCAAGGCAGAGCACAAAAGTTCAATTCCATGTCACAGACTTTAAACTACATGAGTTCTGAGCGCGATTACTGTGGTATGAAATCCATATGCATTTGTCTTGTTTCCATGGTATAAAAAGAGTAATGAGCAAAACTGAACAGAACACTTTTTTAGTAACATATCAGTTACATAAAAATAAATGCTTACAGTTTCAAACTTGTATAAAAGCATCTTAATGCCATTTTAGAAAGGGACTGGAACATGATGCATCAGCTTTACTAAAGGGGATGGATAAAAGATGAAATAAAGATGAGACTCGCCAGAAAATAGCTTTCGTGACCTCATCTGGCTTCTTTCTTTCCCTGCAGAGCTGTATTTCCATGCTGTCCAGGAACATTGTTATAGCAAATTGACCAACTAGAGAAATCTTAAATATAAAAAATACTGAGGTACTCTTCTGCTCCTTATGTGTGGGATGCACATAATTTGTTTTCCTTACTCTACAATATAAATATTTTAAAATGAGATTGTGGAGACAGATGCATAACTACATGGGACACAACGTACCTTAAATTCTCAATTTTCTTGCATCATTCACAAGCTGAAAGCATGATGCTGCAGTGATTCATAGTCCTCTTTTGACAGCAGCAGTTAGAAATGCAAGTAAATATTTGCAAGCTTAAGCTCAAGAAAATGCAAACCATTCTTATGTTAACATAGTAAAATAGGATTCTTATATTAAAATAGATAAAATATTTTTCCTGTCTTAGAAAAGGATCTTAGAATAGATATGTTGTATTATGTTTTATAAAATGTGGTGAAGAGAAATGAGAAAGATAGTGAAAATTAGGAAAAGAACAGAGTATTTTTCCATTCATCTGACACATAACAGCTGTGATTTTGACCATTTTCAATGTATCGTCAAGTGATACTTTAGTTTTATTATTTATGTCATTAACAGGCATGAAAGAAGAAATTTTAATGATTTTTCTTCTTTCTGTATCATTAATGTTTCATGGTATAGTAAACTTTTAAAGCTGGGAAACTCAAGGATGTTTTGATCACGCACTACTGTAATGGTTTAAACCCAGTCAGACACCAATGCCCACGCAGCTGCTCACTCACTCCCCCACCAGTGGGATCAGAGAGAGAATCAGAAGAGTAATAAAAGCTAGAAAACCTGTGGGTTGAGATAAAAACAGTTTAATAGGAAAAGCAAAAGCCATGCACACAAGCAAAGCAAAACAAGGAATTAATTTAGCGCTTCCCATGGGCAGGCAGGTGTTTGGCCATCTCCAGGAGAGCAGGGCCCCATCCTGCATGACAGTAACTCGAGAAGACAAATGCCGTCACTCCAAATGTGATCCAAATCCCCCTCCCTCCTTCTTCCCCCCTCTTTATATACTGAGCATGAAGCCACATGGTCTGAAATATCCCTTTGGTCAGTTGGGGTCACCTGTCCTGGCTGTGTCTCTTCGCAAACTCCCAGGCACCCCCAGTCCCCTCACCAGTGTGGCAGTATGAAAAGTAGAAAAGACCTTGGCTCTGTGCCAGCCTTGCACAACAATAACCAAAACATGTCTATACTATCAACCCTGTGGTCAGCACAAATCCAAAACAGAGCCCAGTACCAGCCACTGTGAAGAAAATTTACCCCAGCCAAAACCAGCCCGACTACCACAAGGAGACAGTTGAATGCTGTCCTTACCTATAAGATCATTGCGGTCTTAGTTTCAACAAGCAAAACCTACATTTATCATCTGGTATTTGTTTTCATTAATTACTGTTTGCTTCATCTTTTTTAACTCTGTGCAGAAATGCTGTTTGTGGTACAGCGTATCAGCATTGCTCAACTCTTCTCATTAGATACTCCACATAGCTCTTTCCATTAGCAGGGCAGAACATAACTCCAACCTTCCTCTTCCTCATCAATACCTGTTTTGTCCAAACAGGAAGATTGTTCTGCATGTGTACTAAAGGATCCCTAAAGCATGGGGTTTATTGTACATATACACTAATGTCTCCTGATTATTTGCTCCTCATAACAAAAGAGAGCAGTTTGGCAGCTAGTTGCACAGAGAGAAAAAAAATCAAGCAACCTGTTTTTAGCTGCCGTTTTTTTAGACACGCTCAAGAGAATCAAGGGAATAGATGAATTGCTGTGATGGTGGTATCTGACAGCCAAATATAAATTTTCTGGGGACTGGAAAAGGATTTAGCTGTGCACCTCTGCTGTATAATGCATGATCAGTAAGTCCAGTATGACAAGAGATGAGCTGAAATGACCCTAGTGTAAGCACTGTCCAGAAGCAATTCACCTACTTGTCATTATTCCTTAACCCCTTTAGGACTTGGAGTAGGGGAGTGGAAGGGGACAGCCAGGGGAGTGGTGGTGGATGGAATCTTTAGGCAACCAGGAACCAAGCTGAATAAATTGCATCTGCAAGCTGCAGATCACCTAGGATGGCAGGTAAAGCATATCTTACAGCATGAAACCTTTTTGAGAGGTATGCTACATGGCTTGTCTTGGAGGATTTTGAAGGTCGTATACAGCTATTCTTCTCAGTCACAATCCCATCTCATGAGCTATGTTGTAGTCTCTGTCGTGTGACACAAGTGGAGGCAAAATGCTCTTCTGCCAGGCATTGTTTAGCCACAAATCAAAAATTTGTCCCTGGCTCCTCAGCACAGTGTGGAAACACCTACTACCTGACCAGGCATTCATGCTTAACTTGCCTAGGCATAGCATTCACCATGTTACTGTGCAGGGCTGACTGGTTGACAGAAGGATTGTGGAACCAGCACAAAAGTGAACAGCAAGAAGTGGGCTGCAAAAGTAATCCACTGTGCCTACTGCAGTATAAGTGTGAACTAATATAAGTAGAGCAAGCTGCCAACTTCCACAGCTATGTATTTCCACTCCCTGCAATATAAAAAAGATTTCTTAATGCTCACTAATCTGCTAAAATTGTAAATGCCAATAGATTATAGGCTGCATAATGGAAAAAAAAATTATCTACTCTAGCAAAACTGGAAGGAAGTTTTCTAATTTTAGGTTGCTAATTTGACGTAATTGTTCTTCAAAAGGGAGGTGACATTTCCACTAGCTAATAAAAAACACACCTAAGTTTCCTGGTCTGTAGATTCAATGACACACCAAGTTTATGCTAATTACCCTTAGGCACAGCAACAGTGTCACCAGATACCCCTGCAAGGGTTTTGAGCTAGTTCTTGAAGTGAATAGACCCTGAGACACCTCAAAGGGAAAGGATGAAAGGTGGGTTGGCAGTAAAAGTAGAGGGATACATCATGGATCCATTTCACTTTTTGATTTAAAACTTTGGAAAATGCAAGTAATTCTCAGTTGTCATAACCGCATTTTTTAGCAATTATGAAATATGACTAAATCTCATCCACCAACTTCAAAAATGTTGCCTCTGTGTGTGTACAACATATGATGATATCCAGGCATATAGTGCATACTTTTTAAAAAAGTGTGGGCTAAAAGTCAGATCTCTTTTGTGGTATAAAAAGCCAGTGTTTTTATGGGACAATATTTCAGGGCTTCAAGGACAAAGAAATATGTGTAATTTAATGTAATTTGCAGTGTCTTCTGTGTTCTCACAGTATCCCTGCCCAGTTTTCTCTTACATGTGGATAACCTAAATATTCCAGCCCAAGTATTCTTCTATTTCAACTGCCAGGGTATCCTATAATTACTGTTTAATTGCCCTTTTTGTTCTGAGGTGCTTTATATGGACAGTTCAGATAAACTTCTATAAATAAAAGAAAAAGAAGTACTTCTACTTGCAGTACTGCATATCTGTTGTCCATGAAGAACACGGAAATGTGACACTGCATGAAAACAAATGCTGAACTATGTCACAAAGCTTTTCTTGAGAATCCCATCACTTCCAGTTTCTTCTCATGCTCTGAAGGCCATACAGAGAAAATAATGTTTAAAACATCCTCAAATTGCTTTCTTGGTATAAATGAAAGAGAAAAGGAATACATGCTAAAAAATTAATAGACTTATTTAATGTATCATTCCTGAAACTACCTATTCATTTAAAATACATGAATCCCAGAAGGAAATTCTATTCAGGGATATAAAGTAAAGTGCTCCTCTGGGCAAATCTCCCATTCAGAACAAGTTTTTATGTTTCTGCAGAGTTGTTTTGACATGTACACATACTGGATGATCCTACATTCATTGACATGACAACATACTTCTTAAAACCCCAAACATATAAAAGGAAATGGTCCATTTACAGGTTGTTGATCATTGAGAAGAATGAAAACCTCAGGTACCAGTTCACCAGATACATTCAGTAGGTTCACTTTCAATGTCACACAGAAAAAAAAAATAGAGATTGTAATTTCACAGGTTTCCTTCTCCTATTTTACTTTTCTTGATTTATTACTAAGATTGTACTTTACTTCTAAGCAGAGATTCTTACGGATAAGCTCTTACAGTCAGAATAAGGATAGAAATAGTAAGAGCAAAAATATAGCACTGAAAATATATCCCAAAATTTTAAAATCTTTTTAGCACACTAATATGAGCAAGCAGAAGCTTATCTTTGAGTGAAATTATATAACAACTTCCAAGGTGATTTAGGCATAAACTGTAGACTTTTACTTTTTAGTCAAATAATATGAATGCAGTTATTAAAATATTTGTTGCTAATACATGTTAATTATGTTTACGGAGGTGTTTTAGTTATAGGGAATGGTAAAATTTGAAAAAAACGCATGGTTCTTTAGTTCAGTTTTCTTTTTGCAATAACTTTTAATGCAGAATTTATTTTCTGGGAAATATAAGTTTCATTTTTTGATGTATCTTTAAAAATAGACAGTGTTTTTAGACATCCCTAAAAATTTTTTGATATTGTTTTATAAATTCAGTAATTCAAGAAATCAGCTTGGTTTTGCAGATTTACATGTAGTCATGAGCAAAAATGAACCTAAGGGTATGATTAGGAGTTTTCCTGAAATAAGCTTTCAACTGGCAGCCTTCACTGAAGAGAACTGTCTTGTATAAGGGAGCTCAATATCTCCATTTAATAAGACCAAATCAATAAAACATGAATATAATAGTAAGACTAAATGCTGTGTTTGATTTGAGCATATATTTAATGTGATTCTCCTTATAAACACTTTTTTTTTTCATTTCTCTAACTGCTTGTATTGGTAGTATCTGAGTTGATGTTGCTGGTTAGAATTTTCAAATATATCCAGAAGACTTAGAGGACAATATCATTTTCATAACCAGTTTGTGCACTGTGAAAATTAGAGACATACAAATACTAGGGTCATTCATTGCCATCTTTAAGCTTTTGCTGACCTGACCTTTTGTCAAGCACAAAATCAGTTAATTTCTGCTGCGTTACCCAGCTAATTGAGGTGAGCCACGTCTTCACATTGTTTTTTGGCCACGCTATGAGGGCTGTGCTGCGTTCTGTCCTAGCTGTGCTTCCAACAACCAGATGACTGACACTAATTGCCTATGCCACCTTCCATAATTTAATATGGCATTCTGTCACCTGAAATGGTTCTTTAGCCTACGTTTAACTTTTGCTGTCATGGCAAGATTGTTTCCTGTACCTGAGGTAACACATTTTATGTTTTCTGTGATATCTCCCGTAAGTCCTGTGCTGCAATCTGTGGTACACACCAGTACGCCCTCAAATAGCATCAAAGTAGTCTTAAGTGCTTTTTGAAAATATAAGACCTTTAACCCACATAAGTATAGGAAAACAGGCCAAATGAAAGTGTTCTTACTTTCTTTTGCTTCTTACCAATGCATTTGTCTGATGCTGTATCACTTTGGATAGAGCTATGTCATTGCTGTAAGCAGTGCAGACTCACCAGCCTTCTTCTACGACATGCCAGGGCTGTACTCCAAAGATTTATGGCTTATGCAGTGGTGGGGCTGAAAATGTAGAGGAGATGGTAACTATAATCAGTGGAACTTGAAAAATCCAATTTTATATCTCCATACATGGGGATTTTATCAAATTCAGAAGAGAGACTCTTATAAAATTAGCCTGATATTACACGATGAGGGAAACAGCAAAATTGATACAGTAGGTGCCTACAAAATACTATGTGCACTGGAAGAAGAGCACACTACTTTCATTGCAGGTATACTGTTTCAACAGTGTTGAGGGATTTTGGATATTGACTGTTGTCAGGGAACCACTGGTTAGAATACAACAGTGTTTCAAGGGCTAAAACTTCAGTCTGTCTAAAAAAAATCTCAAACAAACACATAGAACAGTTTGATTCACTTCCTTGAAGCCTAACTGCTAATTTATATCTTAAATAATAATTTTCGATGCTGTACACATCCTCTCCAAAACTATATTTGCCTGTCTTTAATTCCAGAATTCTTACTGGCATCTGATTATTAGCCAGAAAACATAATGCATGCAATTTATAATTTACATGTGAATAGGTGCTATCCAAAGACAATACAGCTCTGAATTTGAGAATAGACCATAGCCATGGACATTGCTGTAATTGTCAAAAAGGAAAGGAAAAAAAAAAAAAAAAACCCAAAAAAAAACCCCAAACCAAACCAAAAGTGCTAGGGATTTACTGTGTGATCAGAGCAGATCATTTATTTGGACAAATAACAACAAGCAAGTAAAATAATTAGAAAAAAATGAGAAAGACTAGGAGGTTAAGCAAAGTATAAAACTAGGCCAGGAATGCAGTAGCTTTATTTGACCTAACAGTATACATGACACATAATTTCTGAGAGTATTTCTTATTAAAAAAATATCACAGTGTGGGGGAAAAAAATGGTGCATGCTTCCAGCCCACACATTTTGGGGGTTAGTGTCCATCTGAACACTCAAAAGTTACTACTGAAATAGTCTGTTAAGACTGTTAATAGTTGGCCAATTGCAATCTTAAATCTTCCTAGAAGCCCAGCTTTGCCAAGGTAAGTTACTAAAGGGATCTGACAAAGGATACTTTACTATATTCATAGAAATTACTATGATGGTGTCATGGGACAGAAAAAATTTGGCTAACATCTTAATCCAGCAATGTAAAAAGAACGTATGAAGGTTTATAAGCTGCAGGTCTCTCTGTCATCTTCTCTCCTTTTAACTAATTTTTTAAAATCTCTTCTGTTTTTCCATTTAAAGATAAATTTACTTCTTAAAGTCCTTTGTGCAAAACAAAGTCAGCTTAGTAAGAACTCAAAGTTAGCTGCTTCATCAATTGATGCAGGGCACTGTCAGAAATATGTATTATGATTAAAAATAAATACTCTTTGGCTTCAAAGGTAACCTAAAATCATTGGAATCTCTCTAAATTTCATCATTATAATACACTTACAAAAGTTCACACAGATCCAATGTTAACAGAACTCCACCTTCCTAAACTTTTGTTAGTAAGTATCTACTTCCTTTCTTATGAGAGTTGAAGTGGAATAGTTAATTAAGGTCTCAGCATGAGAATTCAGTGTAAAAGAGGGTAAATAAATGAATATAAGTGCATCAGTTCCAACAGACAAATAATACAATTTTAAGCAATATTTCAGTTTGAACTCCAGAATATAATTCATTATAACCTGTAACTGTTGTATTTTTCCTTCTCCCGAACTCCTCAACTGAAAAAAAAGTGATTTTGGAATGTGAAACATAAAAACTATGGGCTTTAAAAAAGAAATTGAGAATGGATGAACAGTAACCTTTCTAAAATGAACATTTTTTCCTGTTATAGAAAAAGTATTCATCAAGGATCCAATTGTGGAGAGTTTTCTTCAATGCAATAATTTTACTTATTCACCTAAGCCTATTGCAGCTTCCCATATATTTTCTACTTTTTCCTTCATATGAAAGGACCGTGAAAAATGCTAGGAGTGTTTGAAGGGAAGTGATGCTTGGTCTTTCTATTACATACCCCTGTGATGACTCTCTCAGACAGTAGCTTGTTCAAAAGCCTCTGAAGTCAACTGGAGTCATGGCAGTGAAGCCTCCTGGGCTGCATCCCTGCAGTGCATATATACACAATCGCAGCTCCTCAGAAAGAGATACATCAATTCTATCCAGAATACACAGTCACATAGTTTTTTCTATTACAATCATGATTCTGTCTATTAAAATTTCATTTGTCTTTGTTATAGAGTTAATTGATTGATATTGGCTAAGCCTTGAATACTTTTACAGAAAAACATTGAAACATTGAAATATTTCTACAGAAAAACATTGAAATGCTTGTTTATAACACTTTCATTGCCTCTCTGCACATGAAAAATACGGCAGAAACACCACTAGATTGAAAAAAACCAAACTCACAAACTATTTCTTTAATCCTAACTATTTTGGACTTGCCAGCTATTTTATCAGCATGTGTTCTAATCTAGTATAGGCTATGCCCTATAAAGAGCCAGTTGTGCTGTTCCATGTAGCAGGTCATATTTTTACTTCTTGTCAGTAATTTTCCAAGTAAGGCTTCAATAGCTTGCTTTTATATGGTGGAAATCTGATGAAATTTTATTTCCTGAAAATTCATCATTAGATCTACAATTTTTGTGAAACCCAATGAGATTTATTGCTTAACATAATGATGAAACAATATAGACAAAAATTCACTGTGGATATTTCTTCAGGATACGTTTTTCATTATGAAGAATCTATTCACTCAATATTGGTTTTCAGCTAAGTTGAGTTTTGCTTATTTGTCAGGGCTTGATGACTCTCCACATGCCTTTTCAATTCCAAAAGAAGAGGTTTGTTATAAACAACAAATAAATATGTATTTGTAGATATATGTTTACAAGGCAGAGTTTTCTAATCAAATGTGAAAACTTGGGTCCTGAGAAAGGAAACTTCCACCCTAGTTAAACTCTTTCTTAACAAAAACAACAACAACAGCAACAACAACTAAAAAAAGGAAGCTATTTTCAGCAAAACACTTGCAGGTACCACTGAAATCAAAATACAAAATCCCATTTTACTACATGAAAGCATGGGCAGAAGAGTAACACAACCTCTAGGTTATTTCCATTAGGTTAATTCTTTTTTATATCTTTCTAGTCTATTCAATTTTCTCCTCACTTTGTGAACACAATACAAAAGGGAAAGATACAAGAAAATAGGCAGACAGTAAATATTTTTAAAAATGCAATTTATTTTCCATGGCAATTCCAACAATTCAGGAGTTGAATTTTCAACTCTTTGTCCTACTCATAAAAAATTTCAACATTAATGCAATTAAATATACCAAACAGTATTTGCAAATAAAAATATACTCACATAAACACATAATAGAATCATCTAACACTTCGAAATAAATTGCAATTAAGAAGTTAAACTATTTTCAGAAACTTGGGAAACCATACATTTAGTTCAGAAGAGATTATTTTGGAGATTAATAAAAATAAATCAAGAAGTCAGTCACAGACGAGGCAGTTAAGCCCATGTCCACAAAGGAACCTACTTGGTTTGACACGTGTATGAGCAATCAAATGACGAAGTCAAAGGGGTAGCGCATACAAGATGATGCCCATCCTAATAAAATGCATTTCCAGATGGCATTTTGAGCACTCATTTTCTCAGCCAACATTTTGAGATGCCTGTTCTTAACTCATACCATTGTCTTCACGTTCTTCATGCTTCAAAAACACGTTTGTGTCGTAGGTACCTAAGTAAAGTACCTAGTTTCAGGTGAATTAAGTATGAGTCTTTATTTAGAGGCAAAATGGAAATTTTCTGCAATTGCCTCTTCTCTTAATCCCTGTAACCCTGTCACTGGCAGTATTTTTTACATAATCTGTAGCCTGCTTAATTTCCTGTGAGGATCTACATTCTGCCTAACCCAAGTGGCTCCATATCTATCTCCTCTGGCTGCTTCTACCAAATTTTATTTTCAAGCACCTCCTGCATGTGATTCTTTGCCAAATATGGAGAATTCAGCTGTTTAGAAACTCCATGTGCTGATTCCATTTAATTCAATAGCTGAGCTTTGCATTTCCATCATAGAAATTTTTTTTTTTGGTTAATAAAATATAATTTCAAAATTGCCCTTAGGGAATTCTTTACCATGTGTTTTCATATTTTCCTGTGGAGCACTGAAAATTCTAAAATTTTCATGTTATCTTTAGTTATATTTAAGAAATATTATACTATTATCAAAATCCTTCAAGAATTATAAAAAGACCAAACAAAAAAACCCGAAAGAAACAAACCAAACCAAACCAAAGTGCCTTGAAGTATTGCAAAATAACTTCATTTGCCTAGAAAGATTTCAGTAGTAATCCAAAAGGAATGAATTCTAGGGAATCTTGCTAAGAATTTTAAAGGTTTAAATGTTGCCTAGAGTGCTTTGTAGACAAGTTTTTAAGCTGATTTTAGCATTTTACAAATTGACAAGGTCACTATATTTTCTGTTCTGCTGCTACAAATTTGCTTTTTGCACACAATTGTTTTCCTCCTCTTCTAAATATCACATACATTTTCTTCAAGCCCATGAGCAGTATTAATTAGATGGTATTCTTGCAGAGCTTAAAACTTAATATGAAATCAGTGAAAATTTTGCTTTTTTGCAATTTGCTGTGTATGAATAAAACATATTCTGTAGTTACTCCTGTGCTACTCTATTTCTGTTTGAGAAATTTCATGCAAGCTATTTTGGAGAGCTGAGATCCCATATCATGATTTTACTCACTTGTTTTGCACACAGGACAAGAAAATACTCTGTAAATAGAAATGTCCTGCTCTCTGTGGGAAAAGCATACCTTTGTACATGTACATGAACTCTTAGAGAACTAGTAAACAGTTCTTTCGGAGTGTAACTTTGATGTAGTTGTACACAGATACCATACAACATTCAAGTTATACCAGCATTTGAGGTTCTGCTTTTGTGATTGCCTTTACCTGGAACGGTTATGTTCACCAAAAACTGGAAATCATGATGTTATGTTCATCCAGAGTGGGCAGATGACACAAATTTCTTAAATGTAGTTATTCCCTCCCACTGCTATGAACAACATCCTTAACTCTGAGTTGACTAAATCTTCTGAGTGGGCACAACAATGAATTTCTGACTCTCCAAGCCATCAACAAAGGCCAACAAATCCTGCAGCTCAAAGGAAGATTGGCATATTCTAGAATAAGCAGTAATTAAAAGTTTTTAAAAAACACTTTTACAAAATTCTTTTCCTGACAACTAGACGGTTTCAAAATTTAAGAGGAATAATTTTTTTTAAAAAGTGAAAAAGTTTATCGATTCTGATAATGATTTGACACATACTTGTGTTTACTCACATACACTGGTGTGGAAGTTTTAAATTGCAATGAGCATTTGCAAAATCAAGGTCAAGAATTAAGCATTAACACTTCATTAAGTTTTCTAATGCTCTTGAAGATAGCCCACTCTGAGAAAAAGTAATCTGGCTTCACAGTGTCCTCCAGGGTGGCTCAGGATCCTTTTTTACGTTTTTTCCAAAGGTAAAAATTTACAAATTTCAGTCTCCGGGAAGGATTACCTAGATTTGAGGGAACATATCTGAGGCACTCAGGGAATCCAGGTGCTGTTGCCAGGGCCTGTGCAAACTTTCCTACTCATTTTCTCACCACATGCTCTATCTTACTAAATTAGATAAAAGCAACTAAAAGGAGAAAATGATCAAAGGGGAAGCCTTTGGAGGAAATTTTATCTTTTTTTTTTTGCTTCCCTTTGAATTCAAACAATAATCTATAACTCAAATTTAAAACTGTAATATTATGTTCCACATTTCTCTTGCTCATTTGTATACTGCTATTCCCTACACTCTTGACGATTCAATTCAGCCAACTCTAGAAATGGTCCTGGACAGAGACAGTCATCATCTGAGATTAAGGACTTTTTTAAAATTTACTTTATTTTCCTATTTTCTTTATTTATCTGAAGCCAATATGTGTTCTCTGCATGTGTGCTTGTGTACAAAAGACAAAAGTTTTGTACAAAATAACAGAAGTTTTTGTTATTTTTTTAAAAGTCCATAATGTGAAGGATATTATGATCCTAGCTCCACATTTTCAGTTATGCACATGAGCGATATTATTTCAGTATTTATAATTATTCACATTATTCATCTTCAGTCACTTGCACAAGGTGAATACAATGTGCCATTTAGATATACATTCAGTGTCACTCCTGGAAACAAAAAAAATTTGAGCGTAGCTGAAGCTGTCATTCTGCCATCCTATAGATACACACTGCCAAACACTGTCAATTCCCAAGTTACAAAGCTCTTAAAATTTCTTATTAGTTCCCTCTAACCAAAGCTTTTAGGCTTGTTGGTTGCCTTGCTTAGAGTAAAGTGTTCAAAACTACACATCTGTAATATCTGAATATCTGTAAGTCCCATTACTCAGTCATGTATTTAATTTCTATGTTTTCTTTCCTTTTTTTGGTCTGGAATTACTTGCACAGACCAAATTTATTCTGTATGAATGAACTCCAGAAGTTATTGATTATAGTTTGCCCACACACCGGTTTTTCTTACAGGATGAAACATCCCTAATCAACATATATCTCCGAAGAAGGTGTGAGGTTTTTCATCTTATGTTCAGAGGTCACTGTATGTTCCTGACACCACCATTTATCATTGGGTGACTGAACATTTGTTCAAATGGGCCTTTCTGATTTAGCATCATTTAAGAGTAATGGTAACAAAAAGACTGGGTGTATCTAAACGATAAATTTCACTACAGCAAGACCACTACAGAGACCAGGAAAACCTGAACACAGTCAAGGATAAATTCAGATAAAGAGAATTTATCTGTTCCTGCTTACATGAGTGTACCTATTTCTTATCTATCCCACACAAGCAATGTTTTCTACATCGTAATTTATCACAGTTCCTCCATAAAAAACCATGCACAAATTATGTTGCAAAACCATGACAAAAATGCAAAAAGAACACAAGTGGGAATAATTATTTTCTGCTTTGATGGGAAAAAGCACATAATTCTGAAATAGTATCTTCAGCACATCTTGGGAATAAGCAAAGAGTACACCTGAATTCTCAAGAGTAGGTGTTTCACTCAATCATTTCCTCAAACATTACTTATTGGGATTATACTTATAACAACATCAGAGTCAGAGATAATTTTGAAATTCTTGAAATTGAATATATCCTCTGCAGCTTTTTAGACAGTAGGAAAACTACTGAAAGTTCTCACAAAGGCATCCAAATCCTTTAATTGCCTACTTTCCAAAAGTATTTGGCTTAAAAAACTCTTTAGGATTTCTTAACGCACCTTACAAAGATTAAGCACACTGTCTTTGCATATTAAATAATAAATTATTATTGCTATCATGACAAATTAGTGAAGCAGACTGCCCGGATTTAAATCTCTATTAATTAGCATAGTATGATAAGTATGCAAAACACTGTAAATATTGAGCATTTTCTCAGCATTAGTCTAATACATTTTTAAGTGAACAAACTCTTTGGCCATCATGGGCATATAAACCCCTCAAATAATATGCTAATCTTTATTAATAAAGGAACCAAGAAAATGTTTTTGACTTGGAAACATAGAACATTTTTGAGTCTTACTGTCTGGATTAAAATTTATGTACAAAGAAGAAGGTCTAGAAAAGAGACAGAAATAATATCAAGAATAAAAAGATATCTGTACTAAAAGGGCACAGAAGTTTATCAGTACTCAGTGAGTTTCAAGGGAGATGAAGACTTGCTTAGGCATTTTTAGAAATCCTACCTATGTGATCAAGAGTGAAAAATACAGCAATATCATTGTAAGCAATATATTTCTTAATACATTGGTCACAATGATACATTCATATTGATTTATATAAAATAGAATTCTATGAATATCCAATGAATTTAAAAGGGAACTGTTGAAATATCTGCATATATGCATCTGTCGTACCTATATCTATATGTCTCTCTATCTATCTAGATTGATTTATATCAATATCTAATGCATTTATCTTGCACGTTGCAGTCAGAACCCTAAATCTGTATTTTTGAAACTAGGAAAAGGTATCATTTGGAACGGGTTTTAAGACTTTTTATGAAGAATAAGATTTTCTCTGATTCAGCGGCTCATACATGAATTCCTATGCAATATTTATTTTTATTCTCAGAGGGATAATTCAACCTTTTCCTTAATAGATTTAGAATTTTAATATAAAGATAATTTTTCTTAATTAAACACATCAGTGATATTTCTCATTTGAAATGCAGTTTTTCCACTAACTGTACAGGAGACTCAGAATAAAGGTCTTCAAGGATAATAGTTTTGAACTGCTATGGACATTTGTACCTTCTCAATACCCACTTCCTATTTCTCATGGGTCTTACAAAAACTGTTGTACCTACCTCACACATCAACATTTTACAGTAAAATTTAAAGAAGCAGTTAAAAAATTAAAACAAAAGACAATATTATCAAACACACAAGAAAGACATACTATGTTGATATTCATTGGAGCTGCAATAAATTCATATGAGACAACTGAAGGGGCAAGTTGGCTAACTTTTTGTAAGCGTAAATGAGCAAAACACTGAATAGTACAGCATGCAAATAGCAAAGTCCATCTTTATTTTACCAAATCTTTTGAATTATCAAATATCTCCATGTGATAACTTTTTCCAAAATAATGAAACAGCTGGAGGATATAAAAATTGGTGATAGATTCACAGCAAACATTGAACAATTGTCTGAAATGAATCTTAAAAGAATACCTCTATTCACGGTGTACTCAGTGTAGTTCTCAGCAGCTACCACTGAGCTCCTCAAAGATGGTATAAAGCATCCACTTGAATTCCACCAGATGGTAGTGATTTAAACATTCCTCTTCAAACATTTTGCATATCCTGTAGTGCTGCAGAAAATTGTCCCTGTTGCTTCACCACTGGGAACAAGTAGGCGGCATGCTAAGAAAGGTATATGACTTTCAAATCAACGTGAGTGTGATAAGGTTTTGAATGTTTCTTGTTACTGCAGCCTGCTGACATGTCAGAATCCTCAAAAGACTGCAAATTAATTGCTACTTCCTCCTCAGTATGGAAATGGGCCATTAGAGTCCATCCTGATTCGGAGCAAAGGAAAAAAGCCCTATCGGCAGAAATATTTGGTTCAGACAGATACTGGATACCTGGAATCAAAAAGAAGGGAATTAGACAAAGGTTTGGTTTAGAACTCCTATCACATATTCATTTTGTTTATCAGTACAATTTCACTTCTGGAATGTATGCAAATTACGCTGTTTCTGAAGATTTATAATCTGAAGTGGGTACTCAAATCACAACACTTAGTTTTTTACCTAGTGGATTATTACCCATGGATAAAGATTTCCAGCATTATTGTATTTACTCTGGTGAAAAATATAAGTTTAGAAACATTAAAATATTTTGTCCATTAGAATGTTTGACAGAATAACTCATGTGAAAAAATGTGAAAGCTGAGGATTTTGTTTTAAATTAAATACTCAAATTAATAATTTACCTTTACATTTCCTTTATCTCTCTAAGCTTTATAAATTTTCATGTTTGAAATTAAATAATCATTTTGTTGCAAATATCTCCTACCATATCAAAGAATTCAGTTTTGATCTGTTTTCTGAGTTGGAGGATGAATTAAAATTCACCTTGCACTTGCTGAATTCCTCTTTTCTGAATTGCCAATGAACCAAGAAATCAGTTATTTGTTCAAGTCTATAATTGTGCTCTGTATAATAATTTTCTGAAAATGTCATCCACCCAAAAAAGATCTCCCTGCTGAGTCTGCTTAATTCTTAAAACAAAAATGCTTGTAAAACCTTGAAACTGTCCAAGCTGAAGAAAAAAAGGTCCTTAAGGTACATCTTATGTTATTCCAAAAAATGGAAGAGATCATTCACTAAATTTTTATTCGCTGTGGATGCCCATTCAGATGTGCAGGCTGACTGGAAATTATAGAGACCCTCTGCACTGAAGGAGACAACTACATAAATTTAGTCCACACAATTCTTTTTTGCACGTGTAGGTAGTGTTCCCATTGTTAAGAAAGATTTATTCTGGTTCACTAAGTGAAGTATAGAATAAATTTTTTGTGATGGCTATGGCAAATACATACCAGGAAGATTCACCTTAGTTTTGGACCATCAGTTAGTACAGGGCTAATTTAATCATTCTTTTATATCCAGTTCAAATTTTATTTTATATTTACTTAAATATGTGCATCCTGTTCTGGTATTTTCAGTAGCTAGTTTTTCAGATGTAAGAGCACTCATAAACCTGTGTAATACAACAGTTAGGGTAGTGTCCAAAACCACTTCATTTTTTAGATGCATTAGTACAGTCTTTCTTTCAGTTCTTTTAGTTTTATACATAATCTTTGAAAATATTCATAAAGCTTTAGTGTGCTTTGAATATTAATACATTAGCTTGGATAACCTTATTATTAATGCAAACTAAACCTAATATAAAAGATCAAGGCCCAGCATATACACACATATTACTTATTTTAACATCATAATATTATTGAAACTTTCAAAAGAGATACATTCACTCTGGTGACTTGTAAAGGGAGGTCTTTGTGCTATGGGGATAAATTATACTAGAAAAATAGTGTTTTCAAAATACCTCAATGTGTTAAAATGAATGCTACTTAAATAGCAAGGCTTGGAACCTTATTCCATTTCTCCCTAAAGAGCAAAATCAGATCTTCCCAGTTTTCCAGTTTGATAATGCAATGTTCCTAGCCCAGCTGGCTTGTTACATGCTAGACTGACAGTCTGCCATGTATACATCATTTAGTACAGAACCTTTTACTATACTGTGTGTCAGCAGTACTCAATTCAATCTGCATCAGGACCACATTTTTCTAATATAAAGATGGGAAAAGGGGGGGTACTGTTTTAAAGATAGATTATCTTTAGGTAACCCAGAAACACAGAAAATTACAAGTATGTAACAGCAACTCATAAGACAGGAGTCTTAGCACTGATGCCAGTTCAGATTAGTAAAGCAAAAAGCCAAAGGAAGATGTCAGATAGAAAATAAAAAATTAAAGCAAATTTAAAAAAAAATTGTGTAGCCAGTCAATAAATGGAGCAAAAGACTGTAACCAAATAATTCCCCACCATCTATTTCTAGAAATATCCCACATCAAACTACACTGACTTTTAGGCATTTTCTATGCCTTTCTGGTAAAATAAAGTGACTTCAAAAAGGGAAAATGAAATGCCAAATATTTTCATGGATACTTCCTCACACATATTTCTTCATTTTATCTTCAGTTATTTAAGATACAGTGTTGGATTGATACTTTTTCCTGGGCTTACAATAAAAGCCAAACACGGTTAGAGGGGGAAAAGGGATTTTACCTTGGTATTTATTTAAGGATCCTTGGGTCCAGGCAGGAGCACCCCGCAGGAATGCCCCCCCGGAGCGATACACGGAATGCACGTTGGATAGTGCACACCGGAGAATGCACGGAAAAAGCCCCCCCGCAATGATTTGCTTATACAATTATAGAGCTTGCATATTAGCATATCTATCATAGATTTCCCAATGGGAGGCTCAGGAGAAGCCCCCTCGTAAGGAATGTCCCCCCCTGCATGGGTCTATCCTAGTTTACAGAACATGTTCTAGAGAGGACCTTGGTTTAGGGCTTGCTGACCCCCCTAACTACGAAGCTTCCAAGATGTTTAGTCTCCCAGCTTAACAAACAAGTCCAATCATGTAGGCAAAAAGTACTAAGGAATACAAAAGCTGCAAAAGGCATAAAAAGGGGTTTAAAAGAAAAGGCAAAAAATCATCATGGCATCAGGATGAGAATATATAAATTGGATAGTTTTCCCACTTCATCAAAGGTTATATACTTTTAAAGATGATGTTGCAAAAGCCAGTTTTTTACTTTTATTACCCTGGCTGTGAAGCTGCAGAACCTGAAGACAGCTTTGCAGTACAGCTTTTGCATTCAATTCTTAACCTGTTTTCAACCTGGACTATTCTGGACAAAGTCAATTTTCTCAGCTCTCCTCTTCCCACTTGTGGATCTTCCATATGTCTGTGCATGTCCCATGCAGTTATGCTTAAGTGTGCAGGAGCTATTTGCTGGTAAGGGAGAGTACAGAGTACAGGTCTCCATTTAAGATGCTCTTCAGATGAATTTTGGTGGGAAAGGATTATTTGGTGGGAAAGGTTAATTTCTGCCACCTGCAATTTTTTAATACTTCTGCTCTGGCTTTTTTTTGTTTTTGCTTATCTGCTTGGGTTTTGTCAAAGAATGTAGCTAATTTAAATAGCACTGTAAATACCACAACACAGCAGTAACTACATTGTTATCTGTGTCCTCTCTGTGCCTTGGACAGCAGTTTTTAATTTCATACACCATTTGCAACTTTGCTGTAGTGATTCCATATAGTCAGTACATCATTTTATCACACAGAAAAAGAGAGTAGTAGTATTTTACCCAGTTTTAGGCTTTTTAGTGACATTTGGGTTGCAATCCAGATGCGGACATTTCAGGTAATACAAATAAGATACCAAAAGAAGCAGCCTTTAGCTCACATCCAATGAAAATTTGACATTGGACAAATTTCATTATCTTTGGAGGAAGCAAAATATATTTGTCTTCACCTCTGAGAACCATGTTCTTTGTATATAAATGTATATTTATTCTATATCTACTAACAAAACAATGCTTTTTTTAACACAATGTTATTCTACCCACATGCCTTTCTAAAACAATCTATATCAAGTGTTTGATGAAATCAGACAATCTTAGACCAATCAACTATTCAGGCATGTTTGGATAGATGTGTGTGTCACAGAAATAGCTCATATAAAATAAAAGATATTCGTTATTTCTCTTCACCTCCAAAACATATGCGTTTTGTAACATGCTTGTATATGTGCTCTGCTGTATGTGATAAATATGGACAAAAATAAATTTTTGTATTTGTTTCATATACCAATGTAGTCATCTAGTGTATCTCTTTGGAGGATTTAATTCCCAAGACATAACAACTGCAGAACTAGCTTTAGGAGAAATCATGCAAGTGTGGTCTGTGAGGAGATGCAAGACATACAAGAAGATTGTGAAAATTACTTCAAGATAGAACCTTAACGGACAGTGGAGGAGGAAAGATGTATGAATCTTTTATGCTGACCTTGTCTATAAGGAGTGTAGAAAACAGGAAATTTTATTTTCTCTGGTCCATTAATGAAAGAGGATGTTTTCCAAGGCACTTGAAAGAGTATGCTACAACCAGTCACAAAAAGAGAGCAGGGACAGACTACTTAAAATGAAGGGGTTTTCCTTCTTCTTTTCTTTCATTTTTCTGTTTATTTCTGTGTTAGACTTTAATTTACTTGAAGAGTATTGGCAGAAGACTAAAGTACCAAGATAAAGGAAGAACAAGTTTTTTGAGATCAAGTAAGATATTCAGGTATTGTTAGTTACACTTGTGATTTTTGTTTTGTTTTAGCAGGAATAGTTAGAACTGGCATTATAACTATGTTCCAGTAACCTTTACCAGCCGCATGAGAATAGAGAAAATGTTAAAAGTATTAAAAATCCAATACTAGAGCTTCTGCAGCTCAAGTTGTCTAAGATGAGTGACAGTGCATGAAATAGGATTGCCAAAATGTGAATCATCTGTCTGTGTTCTCTTAGAATAACAACATTGCGTGGTAGTTCTGTGGATAGATGGCGTAGTGTCAAATGTTTTCCAGCAAACCTTACAGTGACAACAGCTGATGACATTACTTTCTTTCTTAAAAAAAGACTACACCTTGAATTTACGGTTAAGAGAAAAATGAATACTCTGGAACAAATTCTAGCATTCCTACTTGAATTGGCCATTTAAAAAAACCCAAAATAATTTAGCTTTGCTGAACCTCACAAAGTCCTCCACCCTGTTGAAGTCTCTGTGAAGAGTAACACTGCCCTTCAGAGTACTGACATTGCCCCCTCATTTTGATGATGTCCACAGACTTGCTTGGACCCAATCACCCAGCTCTTTAATAAATATCCCCTATGCTCCCCTTATCCATTAAGTTGGTCATTTCATCATGGAAGGCTATCAGGCTGGTCAGGCATAATCTGTCCTTGGCAAACCGACTGTTCCGAGTCACATCTTTGTTCCTCAAGTGTCTGTAAACAGCTTTAAGAAAGACTTTTTAATTTCTATTCCCCGGTACTAAAAAAAGCTGATCAGCCTCTAGTTCCCCCTGTCCTCCTGCTTGAGCTGTGTAAAGGTTGGTGCAACATTCGTATTTCCCAGCCACCAGGAACTTCCCAGGTTCTGGTACATCCTCACCAATTTTATCACTAAGCTCAAGAAATCAGATGGCAGACATCATCAGCAAAAAATGATGCAAAACAAGCATCAAGCACCTCAGCTTTTTCTCATCCATTGTCTCTAAATTCACTTCTCCATTGAGCATTGGCCTCAGATTTTCCTCAGCCTTTCATCTCATCAAAGACAGCACAGCCAGCCTGTTGACAGACTTGATAGTCCCCTCTATTCTGCAGTGGTGCAGCCACACTTTGAGTCCTGTGTGCAGTTTTGGGTGCCACAATATAAGATATACAAGGTGTCCAAAAAAGGGCCACAAAGATGGTGAAAGACCTACAGGGTCTCCATTTGAGGAGTGGCTGAGGTAATTAGGCTTTTTCAGCCTGGAAAAGAACAGTTTAAAGGGAGACCTCATCGCAGTCTACACTTTTCCTCATGAGGGGAAGCAAAGGGGCAGGCACCAATCTTTTCTCTCTTGTGACCAGTAACAGGATTCGAGTGAATGGTATGAAGCTGTGTCAGGGAAGGTTTAGGTTGGATAGAAGAAGGTTCTTCACCCAGAGGGTGGTTGGGCACTGGACCAGGCTCCCATGGGAAGTGGTCACAGCACCAGCCTGACAGTGTTCAAAGAAGCATTTGGACAATTTTCTCAGAAACATGGTATGAGTCTTTGGTGTGCTTCTGTGCAGAACCAGGAGCTGGACTTAGATGATCCTTGCAGGTTCCTTCCAAATTAGCACATACTATGATTTTTTGATCTCTCTCACTAATTTCAACATCTGAATTTTGACTTCCCTAATTTCACCTTTGCATGTTGAATAGTATGCCGAATATTATGTCTGCACATTATTGCAATATCTATGTGCTTGTAAAGAAAAATTGCCTCTTAACTTGGCAGCATCATTTGATCATACTAACAATGCTCAAACACTGAAAAATGCTGCATGCAAACAGAGAAATTGGCAGTTTTGTTCTATGTACATCATCCAATGATATGAGAAATTACATTTTGCTTACATACCCAGGTGTTGACTTACAGTGTGCTAGAATGTGTGGCTAGAATATGTTGTTGTAAATTACAATGCTTCAAAAGGATAGGAAAGTTGGAGTTTCCAAAAGATTTCAGATAACACTCATTTTCATAACCCAGCATTTTTTTCCAAATCACTAATCAAAATGCAAATAAAGCTTTATTTGATTTCTACTGCATACTGTATATTTAAAGTTACTGCATTGTTCCATGACCCTTTGATGAAAGAGACATCCAAGATATCTTAGGTACATACCATGCAACAACAGATGTCTTAGAAACATCAGGGAATACGAAGTAGTATCAGACAGGTTGACATCAGCGAGATCAGCAACAGCAGCAACCACCTGGTAACAAATTTGCTTGTTTCTCAGAAATGGTAGAAAAATATTTTGTAAGCCATATGTTGCATTAGTTCTGTCTGGGCAAGTTCAGTAAGCTTTAATGCTGGTTAAAATGTGTTACCATGATGAAATAATAATAAGCTATGATCACAAAAGAGGTCTTGATTCAAGGGGCTGTGATATGGCTTTTAACTGTAAAAATATTACTATTTTTATCAGAGCTGTCCACCATCAAAAACATTCTCAGATGATATCTTCAGGGCTGCTGGAGACAGAAGGACTTTGGTTAATGTAGCCAGTGTGAGGGTCTCACTTATTAACAGATGAATTGACAAAATGTCCCAAATGTTATCCATCTGCTACTCCTTTCCAACCTGTTCTAAAACAAAGAATGTACATTTGGAATTAAAACTCACCTCTTCCCTAGGGTTTTCCTTTATTGACAGAAAACACAGCAAAATTACAAAAAACCCTAAAACTAAGACAAGAAAAGGAACAAACAGAAAATGCTTTCAACATCAGTTTACTCAAACCCAGTCCAGGATATTGCTCCAAGTCAGAGTTTTTCAGCAATCCAGATTTCATCTGAACAATAACAGTAATTTTCTTCCCACACATGCACCCTCTTTAATAATTGTTTGTCTAGTAAGCCACTACTTGTCTAGAAAATCCCAAGAACCTGTGCAAGAACTATGAGGAAAAGAGGAGTCTTGTGAGATTATGAAGCCTACTCTGTGTACCGAGGCAGGGCACATGCAACACTCCTAGCAGAGGTTTGCATCATATTTTCCCGGGGAGACTAATGACAACCTTGCTAAGAAAATAGATCATATTTTTTTATTATTTCCACCTTTTTTCCTGTTACCCTTTCCTAGCTGAAACTATTTGTCTCCAATTTACACCCAACTCTATTTGTCCAGTAACGAATGGATGTGGAAAATGTGATTCTTTTGGAAGTGTTTTCCCCACATCTTTTTTTTCAGTGTATTTAGAAACCAGTCTACTTCAAGTAAAAAGAATATACAATTGTATTTTCTTCTTCTGTGATAAAAAAAGTTTTGAAAAGTACAAAATATTGAACTTTGTATCAGATAAAAATTCTGTTTATTCTTTCCTGTGAAAAAAACACTTGATTTAGTCTCTGCATGCATGTGCGTGAGGAAAAGGTTGTGTGTGTTGTGCTTTTTAATTTCTTACATTTCTCTTTACTAATATGATACGTATTGACCTTTTCATCTAGAAGCAGTCAATCTTGTATGAACTGACAGGAGAAAAGCTTGTTTTAATTTCTGATTTGTTCCTCATTTCTGGGGACATGAGACACTGCCATAACAGAGCAGTTCCCTGGTCAGATTTGTAACACTTGCTTTTCCTGTTTCATTTCCTATCTAAGCGCACACCCCAATCCAAGTTATCAAAATCAGCATCAAATCTTAATTGTCATAATTGGGTACTAGACTGGGCCTTACAGTTACATATGCAATGTGTGTACACCAAATAAGTAAATCATACAGACATTCCTGATTGGCTTTTTTTGTGACAACTGAATTGTCGAACCAGAGGAAAAGACAAACTACAAAATTGACATGAGATTAAGCAACTCAATCTTTCATGTTCTTTCTTGTCTCAAGAAAATATCAAAACACAGCTTGAAGTAATGTTTTTGTAAGGCTATGTGGATTCCTTCAATGACACCTCAGCAAGATGTAGCTGCTACTGGACCTGACTCTTCTCTATACAGCTAAGAATTCTATAGTTTGAAGTTTTCAGAAGCCTTTTAAATCTGGGAAAAACCCAAAATTTGTTGAGTAAAGCAGATAGTGAGCACTTCTTACATTAAGATGAATTGATTATACATATATGTTGGAAAATAAGTCAGATGAGAAAGCATACACCAGGACTTCATGTAGAAATGAAGTCCAACATACAGCCTAAAAAGGGACTGGTACAGTCTGTAGAACAGTAAAAACTGTTCTACAGATCACACAACCATCGTTAAAATTTAAAAAAAGAACATTGGTCTTGAAAAATAGGATCCCCTCTCATGATGAGACACACTTATCCTGATATATGGTGCTGTCCTTGGAGGAGACTCAAAGCAAGGGCTCTGTAAGGTCAGACACTCAAACTCATGTTACAGGTCTGGTACCTGGATCAGCAGTGCATCATTTCACTAAGAATAACTACAGTGCTGGCAGGGCTTGTTTCATTGTGTAGTATGGCATTTTCTGCTTCCACTTATTTCTGTCTTTGCTTTGATGTGTCTGTGTCACTCACAGTTTATAAAAGAACATTGAGTTGCAATTGCTACTGGACATAGTGTTGAGAGAGTAAGAAAAAGCAAGATTAAGAGACTACAGATTTAAAACACGAGATCCAGATGGCTATTAAAACAGGTGGCATTTAGCTGAACTCATTACAGCATTTAATGGTTATTCTGATGCTTTCTAATATTTATTTCAGTTAGCCAAAATTAATTCCTCTTAATAGATGTCCTCTAACATTAGTGCTTTATAAGGTACATTACAGGTAATTATTTGAAAACTACAGTTTCTCTGATCAATAGAGATAAAGAAGTTAGCAGAAATAGTGCCCAAAAATGGCTGAAAAAGAAATAAACCATGCTAGTACCCTAGACACTTCAAAAACCATATACTTTATTGCTGAGCTATCTATCCACAGAGAAAGTGGCACCTAGAAATATATGTCAATATTACTCCTTGGAAATAGATAAACTCCTATTCCTTCCACAGATCCAGACAATATGTGATTTGCACTTGATGTGCAAGAAATGTTGGCATCAAAATCATTGTAACCGTGGATTTTTTTCTCTAGCTTCCTCTCTTCTGCTGCTTCCGGGCTTTTTTTTTGTTTCTTTCTAAGCTTCTATATTTTCTGGGGAAGGGGGGAGGAACAGGGAGGTGGGGAGTGAGGGGGAAGAAGCAGTAAATTTTAAAGAGTAAGGATTCTTCTTCAGTGGCAAGGTAGTCCTGAGCAAGCAATCAGATCTTCAGTTAAGCCACAACCAGCATTGATTAATAGATGTCTTGAAGAACTACTTAAATATTATTTCCTTGATAAAAAGACAGAAGCATTTAAGAAAACTACAAAACCTTTCAGATTGCATTGGATTCCTTAATTTATGGTATATTATTTAAATTATTAAAATTATTTTTATCCTCACTCTCTTATTAAATAAAAAAATTAAGTAAAATGCCCTCACTATTCTTTTAGTTTTAGCAACTGTTTCTCTTACAACAAAGATTAAAATAGTATTGCAGAACAATGGTTCAACAGGAGAAAACTAACCAGTGTTTCAGGTAATATGCAGCTAATGTGTCTTCATGGAAGTATTTTCCTGATACAAAACCAAATTGCAAACAAAATAAATATTTTGCTGCAGGAAAAATCAAATCACAGAATCACAGAATGGGTACAGTTGGAAGGGACCACAGTGTGTCATCTGATCTAACCTCCCTTCTCACGCAGGGTCATCCAGAGCACATTGCATAGGATTGTATCCAGACAGTCCTTGAATATCCCCAGTGTGGGAGACTCCACACCCTCTCTGTGCACAGTTACCTGCACAGCAAAGAAGTTCTTCCTCATGTTCAGGTGTGCATCAGTTTCTGCCCATTACCTCTTGCCCTATTGTTTGGCACCACTGAGCAGAACCTGGCTCTGTCCTCTTAAGATACTCCCTTTAGATACTCACAGACATTGATGAGGTCCCCTTTAGATACTCACAGACATTGATGAGGTCCTCTCTCAGTTGTCTCTTTGAGGCTGAACAGGCCCAGGTCCCTCAGCCTTTCGTCACAAGAGAGATGCTCCAGTCCCTTAATCAACTTCATAGCCCTCTGTGGGATTTGCTCCAGGAGCTTCATGTCTCTCTTGTACTGAGGAGCCCAGAACAAGGGACACAGTCCTCCAGGTGACGCTTCACCAGGGCTAAGTAGAGGGGCAGGATCATCTCCCTCGACCTGCTGGCAGTGCTCTCCCTAATGCACCCCAGGACACCATTGGCCTTGTTGGAAACAAGGATACACTGCTGGCTCATGGACAGCTTGTTGTCCACCAGGGCCCTGAGGTCTTTCCCCACAGAGATGCTTCCCAGCAGATCAGCCCCCAGCCTGTTGTGGTGCTCAGGGTTGTTCTTCCCCAGGTGCAGAACCCTGCACTTGCCTTTGTTGAATTTCAGACAGTTCTCTGCCCATCTCTCCACCCTGTCAAGGTCCTTCTGAAGGTCTGCACAGCCCCCTGGGGTATCAGCCCATCCTCCCAGCTTCATGTTATCGTCAAACTCACTGAGGAGGCATTTGCCCCTTCATCCAAGTTATTGATGAACAAGTTCAACAATACTGGGCCCAGTATTGAACCCTGGGGACACCACTAGTGACAGGCCTCCAGCCAGTCCCTGCACCACTGATTATAACTCCCTGGGATCTCCCATTCGGACAGTTCTCAATCCACCTCACTGTCCACTCATCTAATCCACACTTCCTGAGTTTGCCTATGAGGATGTTGTGAGACAGTGTCAAAAGCCTTGCTGAAGTTGAGGTAGACAACACTCACTGAGTAGTGGATATCCCCTCATCCATCCAGTTTCTTGTTCCATCATGGAAGGCAATCAGGTTGTTCAAACATGACTTGTCTTTACTTAATCCATGCTGACTCCTGATCAGCTTCTTGCCTTCCATGTGGTAGACACAGACTCCAGAACGAGACTCAAGAGGATCTACTGACTGGGCAGTAGATTCTGGGTCCGCCTTCTTGCCCTTTTTGAAGACCAGGATGACATTTGCTATATTCCAGTCCTTGGGCACGTCTCCTGATTGCCACAAACACTCAAACATGATTGCGAGTGGTCTGTCTAGGATGTCCAGCAGCTCTATCAGCACTTGTGGCTGCACCCCTCAGGGCCCATGGACTTGAGGATGTCAAGTTTGTTTAGGTGTTCTCTGACCTGATCCTCCTGTACCAAGGGGAAGTCTTCCTTCCAACATTCATTTACCCTGGTTTCCTGGGTCAGAGATTCATGGAGGCTGGTCTTATCAGTGACGACTGATACAAAGAAGGCATTCAATAACTCTGTCTTCTCTACTTGTTAGCAGGGTCCCCCCTCCGCTTGCTAATGGTCTCACATTATCCTTTGTTTTCCTTTTATTAGTTCTTTATTCGTCCAAGGAGGTTTCTTGTCCCCTTCGCCTGATTTCTTCCTCATTGGCATGCCTCATTCTTGAGCCTGGAGGAAGAGATCCTTGAAAATCGACCAACTCTCTTGGGCCCCTCTTCCCTGCAGGGCCTGGTCCTCTGGAATTCTTCCAAGAAGAACCCCAAAGAGGCTCAAATTAGCTCTCCTGAAGTCAATGGCTGTAATCTTACTCCCTGTCCTGATATCTCTTCATTCAATACGGAACTGCACAATCTCGTGCTTGCTTCAACTAAGAGTGCACCTAACTTTCACATCATCAACAAAACCTTCCTTGCTTGTTAGTATGAGGTTGAGCAGCACACTGTTCCTTTTGGGATCCTTCGTTACCTGTGATATGAAATGAAATTTCTACCTGGCAAAATTATCTGGGGACTGGTGGTTCAATTGATAGGCAATAATTCCATGGAGTCTTTCCCTGAAATAAAACATGCGGGACAAATCAATCAAACAAAGGGAGAGAATATTGCTCAGACAATCCTTTTGCTAGTAAAAGATGGTTCTTGATTATTCCTTGGAACCTTAGCCTTAGCGGAGAGCAGAGGATTTCTGTTTAGGAATAGTTTTTAGGAAGCAGAAACTCTGGTTTTGAATAAACTCAAGTTGATGATGCTTCTTTAAATAGGAAGTATGCATCTGGGCAGCACCAACTCTTAAAAAAGTAAATGCTTGATGTTTTGGTACCAGCACTGCATACCAGTGTGCAGCTGCCTGTCTAACCTTAAGACAGGATGCCATACTTCTTTGTGTGCATCATCTCCTGGAATGGGAATGCACTGTATATCTTAATCTGTTTACTGGAATTAACAAACATACACACTGCAAACAGCAGGGCATAAGCAAGCCAAATTACAGAGCACATTGGTTCAAGCACAGTATCTCATACTATGTGAAACTACCTATGGATATGACTAGCTGATCTAGATGTAAGTGAACTGAACTTTCTGATCTTGGAAATCTACTCCCTAAGCCAAGCTCTATTTGCAATCACCCAACTTTTTACATTGACTATAAGTCTAACAACAGCTCTGTAACGCCAGTGAACTTTTGAAGTATTTTTTTTAGATTTAGTGACGCCAAATCTGGGTGCTCTTATGCAGTCACCATGGCTCAAGCTCTCTCGATGCAGCAGAAAAGAGAGAAACTTAGCTGAGGAGGAAATGCATGAAGGATATTCGCATATTGAAATCAAATAGCAGCATACTGTAAGAATCTGCAGTATTGTCATAAAACTTCATAAAAATGAAGTTTGACATGAGATAGGTTTCTTTTGTAACAGGCTTATACAATCCATATATATCTATGAATAGTGAGTAGAAAAATTTCTGCATGTTCTATCTGCCTGTTGCATTACTCTGTCAAAGCTCTTCAGTGACATTCAAAGATGTAATTACTGCATTGCTGTCAAGGTCAGTGAAACCTGAGGTAATGGTTACGTAAGTGGCAATCATTTAATATAATGGGGCCTACAGGGTTATGAAGAATGGTCATTCAGGGGTGTTTCTGAGATCTCACATATGTTAGAGATTTTGCTTTATTTATCTCCCCTCGGCTAATTTTTTTTGTGACTAATACTAGTGTGTTCCCATGGTGGTAACTATGCTTTTCAGGCTGCTTAATAATGGTCCTATTATATGTCTGCTCTTACTGTGCTCCACTAGCTTTGATTCATCCTGCTCTTTGCTCCCTGACACAGGAAAAGAAAGAGAGGAGAGAGGAGTGTTTTTCCTCAGTATAAACTGCTGCACTCTAATCATGGAGTGAGAAGGCTGCTTAAAATGACCCATCACTTCCTTCATCTCCTGAGCAATAAGAACCTACATCATGGCAAAAACAAAGTGAAACAGAATCAGTGATGCCAACAGTGAAAAGAAGAGGGAATTGTGGGTCTTGCACAGTTTCAATTTTCTAGACAAGCCAAAAACAAAGTAGACATTTGCTTTGCAGCCTGCTGACTTGAGGAAACCAGAAAAAAATGAGGAGATGGCTGCATCATTCCATATGCCTAAAAAATCTTAAGCTTTGGAGAAATAAAAATAGCTAAATGCCAAGTATGTTTCAAACAAAAACAAAAGTTTTGTTCTTTGGGAGCATCTACCGAAACAAACAAACAAAATGAGTAATCAAAACAAGACATCCACATTTCATTTTTCCACTTTCTGAAACTAACTGAGGACCAAAAGTATAGCAGATGTATTTGCAACCTTAGTGTGTAAATGATGCTTTTTACTAGATTACTGAGACTGATAAAATAGTAACTGAGGTGCTCGAAAGAGTATTTTGGGTTTGGCCCAGTGTATTTCTGACAATACAAAGGGGAATTGAGTCAATAGTATGCTTAAGCGTCTTGCTCTTAAACACTGCCGTATTTAAAAAAAAAAAAAATAAAGAAAATGGCATGAAATTGAATTTTCATTCAATTGGGCAAAACAACACTTGGTCTATCTGAGGCAAATAGTGACCAATATTAAAACATAAAAGACAAAAAAAAATTATTAAAACGACCCCAACTGATGTGGCAAAGTCCCCTTTCCAGGATCAATTACTTACATATTTGATTCTAAGGAGCTAGAGTAAATGTAAATCTTTGGTTACATTTAAGTGTATCTTTCATGCTCAGTCCTTACCTAACTTCATTTACACTGTCAGTTGGATACAAAGATAGATTTAGTCCAGTGAAGTTAGCAATATCAAAGCTTCTTCCATTCTGCTTTACACAAAGGTGAAGTCCAGTAGCACTTTGTGTTTGCCAGCATTATAGGTTTACCCATTTTAACTCAGCTTTACTTTCAGTGCCTGAAATGTTGGTTCGGTGCATGGAGACCAGGGTGAAAATGAGATATTGCTATGATTGCCTGTCTCAGGTCTGTGCCCCGAGTCTCATGCTATCATTAAGCTATTATACTGCTGGTGCTGAGTGGAGAAAGTAGAAATAACTCACACTGATTTTTGTTGAATGGCATTTCAGAAACATAAAAAAAAATCTGACAGATTTGGCTATAGTCCAGAGCTTCCTCTCTGGATGTAGTTTTTGCACTCTGTTGGATATCTTTAGGCAGATAAAATAAGGAGTAGCAGCATATAGCACCTGACAGACAAAGCTTTGTTGAACATTTAACATCCTTAACATTGACACTCAAGAACAGAATGTAAAGGGTTGCTGGTGTAATTTTAGCAGGTAAAATTATAGCTGGAGTTTTACTTTTAGTAGAGAGAAACAGCAAACTGGCTGTGATGTCTAGTGCATAGCCCCATCAAAACAAGTATTGGGAAAGATGATACTTCTTCCTAACTTTGTGTTAGTGAGATAGGCAATGACTTCACAGAATCAGTGCAGTAAGTTGCAAATGATGTATGAAATGAGAAACCTGGTCCATGGCACAGAGGAAAATATATAGTTAGCATTGTGCAGCAGCTGTGGCATTGTGTGTTGTTTGCTACAGCATTAAACTTTGTAAGACTGATCAGAGGCACACAGAAGTTTAAGGAACAAAATAAAACATGTAAATGAGTTTTTCAATTTCCTGGTTTCCCCCAGTTTTCTCATGAAGCAGTTGTCATTCTGAGGTGGTTCATGTTACATCACCTTCTAATATTCTACCTGACTATGCTAAAGTGAAATCTATTTGGATAGTACTGGTTTTCTCTTAAGTAATAGCAATATTCCATTCCTTTTAAGAATAAGGAACATACATTACATTAAAAGTATATCAGAAATTGCAAGACATCTATTTCGGTTATCTAAATGTCTTGAAGAAGTAGACAGTGGAATTACTAAAGTTTCAAAATTCAGTGAATTTGAAGATGACACCAAATTGTGTGGGAGTGTTGATCAGCTGGAGGGGAGAAAGGCTTTGCAGAGGGATCTGGACAGTCTGAATCAATGGGCTGAGGCCAGTGGTGTGAGGTTCAACAAAGCCCAGTGCCAGGTCCTGCCCTTGGGTCACAACAACCCCAGGCAGTGCCACAGGCTGGGGCAGAGTGGCTGCAAAGCTGCCCACAGGAAAAGGACCTGGGGGTGCTGGTGACAGCGGCTGAACATGAACCAGGGTGTGCCCAGGTGGCCAAGAAGGCCAATGGCATCCTGGCCTGTACCAGCAACAGTGTGGCCAGCAGGACCAGGGCAGGGATTGCTACTGTGAGGCCACACTTCAAATCCTGTGTTCAGTTCTGGGCCCCTCACAAGAAAGACATGAAAGTGCTGGAGCATGTCCAGAGAAGGGCAGTGGAGCTGATGAAGGGTCTGGAGCACAAGTCCTATAAGGAACAGCTGAGGGACCTGCAATTTTTTTCACCTGGAGGAAAGGAGGCTGAGTATGGATCTTGTCACTCTACAGCACCCTGAAAGGAGATTGTAGCCAGGTGGGGGTCAGACTCTTCTCCCAAGTAAAAAGTGAGAGGAAGAGAGAAAGTGGTAAAAGATGTTTCTTTATGGAAAGTGAAGACAAGCATTGGAAAAGGCTGGTGAGAGCAGTGGTGCAGTCATCATCCCTGGAGGTATTTAAAAGATGTGTAGACGATACCCTTAGGGACATATGTTTAGAGGTGAACTTGGCAGTGTCAATCCTAAGTAACTTTTCCAAATTAAATAATTCTATGATTTTATGATAGAAACACAAGCATGTATGAGGTAAAGTTGGGGTTTTTTTCTCTTTAAATCTCTTAATTATGGAGTGTTTAAAATACTTAATAAAACATTCTTTGCCATTAGGCATCTCAGATTTAAAGGTGTGCTAATAGACAGAGTTACTGTGTGTCACAAAATCTGATGTACATAATAATGAACATTAATGGGTACACCTTAAATGCACAATTGCAGAGAATTGTCTAAACTATATACGCTGGGAAGAAAGTTCCAAAATGTCCCAGAGCTAGCTGTCAAAGTGCTCCTGTAAAGCAAGAGATGAAGAAGATAACCAAGGCTATCACTGAAGATTAATCAAGCCCATCAAAGCAATTGGATCTTCTAAAAAAAACTATAAAATTAATTCAAGTAGCAGATTATGGACTTCTTTAACTGCATCTTGATGTGCATTAAGTCCACATTGGTACGCTTCTTCAGCCACAAACCTCTTTTACATAGAAGGATAGATATTTCATATGTGGTTTCATTATGTGAGGTAGGTCTTTCAAGGAATTGCAAATATTCTGGTTTTAGACAAAAAAAATACAGAGCTGGTAGCTGAAGGACTTTTTACCAGGAAAACTTAGAGAAATGAAGACAAGTCTACTAAAAGTGCACACACTAAGATGCTTAAATAAAGCACATTAAACCTCTGTTTTGATAGTTTCACTAGTCCTTGAAAAAGTATCAAACTATAGCTCTCCAAAACTCCTTTACTTCTAAATGAGAGTATTTGCACAAGATTTAATATATTGCAAGTATCCACATTTACCCTCGAAAATTTTGCTTGATTTTTCTGAGTGCTCCCAGGTAGACAGGGTTTGAAGACACTTGTTATGCATCATGGCATGTAGCCATTAGGAAAATATAGGTTTGCATAACTTCTAAATTATCACCTCTAGTTTTGACCATCAGAAGGGTTTCTTTACGTCCTTGAATGTCTATATTGTCTTCCTAAGGATCTAAGTTCAAATTTTGCTATAGAATAAACAAACATAGAGAGAAAGAAGAACAAAAAACCAGTGTGAATGGACAAGTATTTATAGGTGGGCTTTTTCTCCAGAACAGCTGTGAACATATTTTAATGAGACGTTCCTTGAAATATGACTACAGAGCTCCAACACCTTCCATTTCCTGTACCCAAATATACCTACCATTCCTCTGCAATTCTCATTTTCCCTTTTCCGTATTATTGCCACTACACAGAATTTGCCGAATGCAGCCAATTCTTACCTATTTAAAATTTACCTGAAGACATGTCATGTTAAATTTACTCTTTTTTGAGTTTGAAAAGATTAACTGAAAATTAAAAGCCTATTCTTACAGCCTACTTAACTGTAACTTAAACCTAAAAATCATTGTGAATAATAAGAGACAAAATTTAAAAAATGCTAGTTTTACAAAATATCCATCAGAAGAAATATAAATACAAAATTAATTATAGCATATTACTACTGTTGTTGTTCTTATTGTACTTTACTAGTATTTATTAGTATTTTTGATATATTCAATACTCAAGAGAGAAGGAAGGAGAGGTCAAATTCTTTCAGTGTCTTTTTATTACCTTCTCACATCAGCTCTGTACTGAAAATCAAGACTGCTCATGTCACTCCCCTTTCCGAACCTCATTAGAAAATTCATATCAGAACAGCAGATCTATGTCTTAGATGAATCTTGAGGAAAAAGTAGCACATATTGTCAAAGAATCTTGTTTACCACTGAATCACACAAAATGGTCACTACAATGTCATTTACTGGGGTTAGAGTGTTTTTTATAATAATTATTCATCATTTCCTAAAGGTGCATTTGTTGAAAAAATATATTATGATAAGTTAGACATTTATTTTCTATATTTGGCTTTTTACCTTACTAAAAACACTTTCTGAGGAACTAAAATATATGATGCAAAAAATATTTCCTCAAGTCAGTGACTGTCTTTCCCTGGTGAAAATACAGACACTTCACTTTATAAATAAGGCCTTAGCAGCTCACCACCATTTGTTTCCCAGTATTTCTGTGGCAGGAATCTTCTTGAGCGACTTATTTGTTAACTTATTTGTTTCTTGCATTGTAATATTCTCTTCCTCTGAAGATTAATGTTGGAAACCATAAATATTTAACAACAAAAAATCCCCTGAAAAATATTTATCTAATGCTGTCACATTTCACCTCCTTCGTCTCGAATACTGTGGAACCTATAGTTCACTAAGGAAATAAATCTTATCAGAGTTTGGTAGTGGTATTATGTTGATATCAAACTTCTTTCTGAAAGTCTCAGGTCCTCATTTGACTAGTAAAAATAAGCATTGATTTCTTAAAGTGTGCTTGGAACAATGAAACTTCTTTTAGGTGAAAATTTTTGTTTTCAGATAATTTTAAAATATCTTTTAAATGTTTCTAGGTTCTACTTGATTCCTAAGTACAAGTACATTCTTATACATTTATGAACATCCTTTAGTAGTAGAAATTATATTAGTAATGATAATAATGATAATGGGCCTTTTGCCCAATAGTTCCTCATGTCCTGAACTACTCTTAGAAAACTTCCAAAAGCCATTTTTCTTTCATTTAAAAAAACTTACTGGAAGCATTATAGAAATAAAAAAATCTTTAAATCTGAAGTTCCTGTTTTCCCCATTTAAGCCAAATGAAGTCCATTATTTAAAAATTCTGCAGATAGGTATTGTTTTTTATAATCAGTCTTAACCATCTTAAGAGTTTTCAAAGAAAAGGTGTAGAAAAACTAATTTTCTCTACTAAACCACAGACTACCAGGGTTCCAGTCGACCATCTAGCATTTGTATCTAGGAAAGCATTATGATAACAGCTCTAAATGAATGAAATTATCTTATATTAATAAAGCAAATTTTACACAGGGTAACAGTTTCTAACAAAAAGAAAATGGTTTAGGATTCTCTGAGACTTCTGTAACTCACCACCAGGCTTTGAGGGGAACATGGATTATGGTAGAGCAATGTTAGGAATACTGAACGCAGAATGGAAACAAAAACAGTTATGAACTACCATATGTGCAATGAAAATAGACAGGGCATTTTTAACATGGTGTGTAGAAAAACCACAAGAATGCGGAAAGCTTTTTTTATTGTCAGGAATTAAAGAGCTGAATCTATGCAGATTGAACAGAGGAATTAAAAATTGGTTTCTCTGTAGTTTGTATGGGTGTAAGTGAAAATTTTTGATAATTTCAATTGTCAAATCCTGCAGTCTCAAAGCCATCAGAAAGACAATTCAGTTGAGAAAGAGCAGCCCCATTTTAACAAGCAAGGCTAATGAGACACTAAAATTACTTCTATAAGAATATTGTGGATTCCCCATACAGCAGGTTTTTAAATAAATATTAGATGCTTTTCCAAAAGGTGTGGTTTTGCAATGCAAAAGGCACAGCAATGATTTGAGGATGCACTGGGGGAGTGAAATTGTGTACCCTCTGTCACACAGTAAGTAAGAACAAATTACGAAACTTTTTCTGAAGTTCATGTAAACGGATTGATAAATTGGTTGTTCATAAGCAATATGAGCCTGTAATTGTCCTGATACTTTAAAGAAGTGTCATCTTTAACTCTGTAAGTGTTTTCAAGTGCGTATCTGAAATTTGGTTTTGCGATCCTATTTTAATTATCATGGACACGGTAAACTGTAACAATGGAATTTTCAGGCACGCATGCACAGAAAGTGAAAGGGTTTCTTTTACTACCATTTGTGCTAACATTTAAGTTCTCTATTTAAAATAGAGACTTTTTACATTGGAATTTTCCTGCTTTTTGCTTTTTGTCACTTTTTCCTTCTTTCTACTTTGTTTGCTTACTTTGTTTTTGAGGACAAATTTCTACCTTGGGTATACATGCTAATAAGTGTACACCTATGTAAACCAAATTCCGATATTTACAATAGTGCCTTCATCCGTTAAAACAAAAAACTCCCCATGCATTGCTCTGTCTTGGAACTATTCAGGCCTAGCAGCTGGGATTGATGAAGTCTGCAAATATAGACCAATTTCCAATTGCCTAGGTCATTCCTCACCTGCTGATTTTGCCTTAAGCATGGCATGACCATCTTCAAGATCAAGTGCAGTTTCAAGGTAATTCTGTCTGTACTAGAGTTTTCCTGAAAAAGATTTGTTATTAAGTCCTGATCTGTGGCAGAGGCTGACAGCTCTGGCCCTTTTTTCATATTTGCTCTTACTTCATCTTTTAACTCCATTACTTTTTATTTGTAAATAAGATAAATCCTTGTTGACTGTTTGGGAGATTTTGAGTTTGAACTCAATGAAGGCAGTTTTTGAATCTGGATGTCAATCTTGGTGACTCTTACCTATAAAGAGTCTGGTACGTCTAAAGAGTAACTGGTAGTCTACGGTCAACGAACAATGTGCCACAAACCTCTTCAAGTTCCAGTTTTTCAGGATTCAGACTTGTCTTCTTTTAAATTAAACCAAAAATAAGTACATACATCCCTTGTCTAATTGGCTTGCAACACCTCCAGGAAGTCAGAACACCTCCAGGAAGTTGATCATAATGAGCTGGTTCTAGCATTACTGGGTTAAAACCCCTGATTTATACATCACAGCAGTCCTCCATTCTCATACAGCCTTTTCCTAAGCTGTTTAAATCCCTCTTCCTTCAATACTAGGAAGACATTGGTAACTGTGAAGTCCAGTTATTAAATTCTGAGGCACAGTGTGATATCTCATTAGTCAGCGATGGGACTGTTTTAAACTCAGCAAGCATCTTAGATGCCTGTTAGACCTTGAAATTACCACTTTTCATCATCTTCTCCAAAAATAGACTTCAAGGAACCATAAGGTTGCTGATGTTTACACACTGTAATTATTTACAACGCATTTTATTAAATATTTGCCTGATTTGCCTCTTTAAAGGAAATTATTTCAGAAGATTCGTGTCTAAAATAGGATCCGTGTACTTTAAATATCTGTTCCTTTTAATCTATCAAATAACATTTGAACAAGAAATTCATCAAGAATCATCCCAATTCTCAACACAACAACAATTCAGACAGGATGACAGAAATAAGAAATAACCAAAAGATAATCAGTAGAAAAGAAAAGCTTGGTTTATATTTTCAGTCACCTCAAATGGTTTTATGGAAACTATGTATGAGCAAACTACAGGGGGCAGCAAATATTAACCAGATATCATATGAAAGCCAATGCACAGAAGTAAGACTCCCTCAGACTCCCTCTTAGTGCACTTTGGTGCATTGTCTCTTGTAGATTTTGGAAATTATTTTTCAAGACTTGTTACTAAACCACTGATTATATTTAGAAACTAGTCAAATTACTTTAATATGGTTTCAGCACATCTTTAGGCAATGAAACATCACTGGTCAGTACATTGTTTACAAAGCACTTTTTTGTCTGAAACATCTGGGCACTTGAACTTAATTGTTTCCATTATTCTGTTAAGACCTGTTATAAATTTTTTCTTCTTTTTTAATACTTTTGCATTCACAAAATTTTAAATACCCTGCTTTGTTTTGCCAGAGTGCACATTTATATAGTGAAACAGGGAGTCAAGTCCAGACTGTCTCTTACCTTCACAATATACTCTGCCTTCTTTAAATGTTCTTTTCCACAGAGACTTGTTTACCTGACATGGATTATAAACTTAGTATGAGTTTCCTGGTTCAACAAATATAAGACTGAAAATCAGACTATGGTGACTGTATTGCAAGAAGAATTTGAACTCAATAAATCTAGGAAGAGACAGCTAAGTTATTTTGATACATTTTAGCTCTATCTTTGTGCACTCAATGATGCTTATAAATATGAAAAAACAAGACAAATTGCTGTGGGGGGGGTTTTGTTGGTTTGTTTGGTATGGGTTTTGTGACAATTCTTATATTCAGAAAATATCTTCTCAAAAGAAAAGAATAGCAAAATGTAGTGGTTAAGTTTGTTAAAATTGTAATAGTGTGCTTCTGGACATCTGCTTCATGGTATGCTTTCATTTTTATCTTTTTTTAAAGAATATATTTCTCAAATGGTGGAGTATCCTACACATTTATGTTGTATATGCCATAGTATTAGGAATTCTATTACTATTCTTATAGTCTTATTATCCTATTTTGGATAATTTTTAAGAAGCTTTTACTTATTTTTAATTTAATCTAATCTTTTAAATTCGTATGTGCACCCATCAAACTATACTTTTGTGTCTTCTGTTCCACTCATGGAATTTTTTTTGCAAGTAACTAAAGAAAGCAATGATAATCACTGCTTATAAACATGCTACAATACAGAGAGGCCTAAAAATATTCCAAGACATAAATCTTTCTCATAAACACAAGCAGTCACATCACAAACACTCTTGCAGATTGAAAATATTGCAAACCACATCTGCATGTAACTCATCAATTAACTACACAGTCATCAACTTAAATGCAAATCAATACACATATTTCCAGAGTTATTCAGAGATTTAAAAGAAAAATTAATCATCTTGTAAGGATAATGATTTATATGGAATTCTGATGAGACCGTATATCGCATATACATATCCACACACATATGTTAGATGCAAACATATATAAATAAAAAAAAAATACACACATTCATACACACAAAATTATGGAACTGATTAGAATGTTCTTAACACTTAACCTTTTCTTGAGCACTACTGGAATTGTCTCTCTGGCACAAAGCAGTCTAGCAGTAAGGAAGTGGTAGAAGAGCAGAGTGTCAGAGATTATCTGTCCTTGGACAAAGACACTACCAAATGACAACCTGGAAGGATAAGAAAATACTCTCTTTGTTGGCCTGAGCTCATCAAGGCTTCATGTCAAGGAAGAAATTTCCTCCTACTAGGAAGAAAAACTGTTCCACTTGGAAAAATAAACAGAGCCAAGTGATACTTGAACAGATCTGACAAACAGGTACATGCTTTGATTTAGGAAATCCAACTTTTCTGTGTTTTTAGAAACTCACAGTTCTCTACCTCACTATTTTTATTCTGTTTTCCAGCTTAAATTTGCCTTGCGCACATGTCATGAGTTTCCCAAATGCAGATGACAAATCAGGCATGACCTTTCAGTTTAGAAATTAACTTTATTGGTATTTGTACAGGTGGAAGTAGCACTATATCGGCAACATAAAGTCCCCAAAGATTATGTGCATAATTTCATATAATAATATGCCAAGGTTTTTTTCTCAAAGAAAATCACAAGAAGTTAGAAATCACAGGACACTTTTTAAAGTGTATCTTGTTAATACAGTTTTCTTTCTCTTGTAAGGATTTGACGGGGGAGAGGGCTTTTTTGTTTGTTCCTTTGGTTGGTTGGTTGGTTGGTTTGGTTTTGGGTTTTCAATTTTTTTTTGTCTGAGTTTCCTCACAGAAATATAAAAGTTTCCTAAAAAAAAGTAATCAACTTCAGATTTTAGAAATTTGAAGAGGTGTTTATGAACAAGAAGATACATTCTACTTTTTAAAAATGTTTCCTTAATGCTCCTAAAGCTCTAAAACTTTTTACTTTTCTTGAATGTGAACTTTTCAATATAATAACATGGCATACCTACAGGAAAGACTTATTTCAGTAGATATATCAGCAAATACAGCTAGCAGAAATTAATGTAATAAAGAAAGCCCCAACAGACTAATTCTTCTTATCAAAACAGAAAGTGTTTTAAGTTTCATTTCAATTTAAAAATGACAGGCCTTAGTAACTGGATTTTTTTTTCCTTGAAAATAAGAAACTTCCACCAGCTTGAAATAAACAGGTAACATTTAATTATAAATAAAAATAGTTGTTTTTTTTTTTTATGATGCGGCTAGGTTTGGAGCAGATTAAACCCAGCTATACATCACTGAAAACTACAAGGAAAAATCAGAGTCATAGCTTTCACTGATAACTAAAATTGTGAGATATTGTGACCCTCTCTGGATATGGGAGACTTGAGAAAATTGTCAGGAACTTTTCATTTGCTTTACTGTACAAAAATCACAGAAAAGAAACCTTTCTGAACCCAAAGCCACTCCAATTCATAGAGAACAGGTGGTGAAACATTCTGGTTTTAAGACCTTAAATTCTTAGTGCTCCTTTTCACTGTGGCTCGATTTATGGAGAAACATAAACTCTGAGAGAGTGCAGGCTTGCTTGCTATGACTTTCAAGAGCAGAAAGACCAACTTACACCTAAGAAACATACTGTAGAAGAACTTTATTTTATGACAACTGATAATTTCAATTTCGAACACTTAAAACTGTCCAATTAAAATTAAAAAACAACAACAAAACCAAAAACAAGCAAGCAAACAAATAAAACAAAACCAGACCCAAACAAAATCTAGTGCAATAAACAGATCACTTATTTAATGACAAAGCACATAATGTAACTCAAAATATGTGTGACAGAAAGCCGTGCCTAAAAAGTAAACAAAAACTTGATACACTGAATTTTGATTCAAGCTTGTCTTTATCATGACAAATTTCCAAATATTGTGTAAGAGAAAAACTGAAAAAAAACCACCCCCACCTTTTCTCGTGTATCTTAAGCAACCTCAGCTTTGGCAAATGGGTGGATTCAGACAAACTGATTTTCCTAACATGAATAAACTGACCTTTAATTCCCACTTATGATTTGCATTTTGCTTTTTGCATGTTCTTTATATACATTTGCATCACCTCTTCATTAATTCTGTTCTCTAACAGTTGTAAAAATTTCTTATTTTTAATATTGATATGTTCAAAAATTTTATTGCTGTCTCATCTTGGACATTCTGTTTTCTTGATGAGCTCTTCAAATGCTGACAATTCTCTTACTCTGTGTTAACAGTGCCTATCTGGCTACACCTGATTGAAACAAGCTGTTTTCAAGGTGCAGAACCTTGTTGCTTTCAAGTGTTCTGATTGTGCAGTTGTGAATTCATTGCTGTTGGTAGGATGAAGCTTGACATATGCAAGAATCACACTTGATTTTGCTTTGTAGAGATGTCTTCTAACTGTCAAAATTATAGAAGAACTGGAATTCATCTCTCTATTGGAACACTACTTACTGTAACAAGCCTAACAACACAAAATTTGCAAGATATCTCCTGTCCATAATCACAGGAACATAAATACTTTCTGAATTGCTTTAGAGAATAATTTTTTTGATTCTTCTTTCATGAGCTGCCCAAGCAAGACTCTGTCCTTGGATTTTCAACCGATCTCTTTTTTACTAATTGCATTCAGCCAATCTGCTGGTGTCACAGAAATCTGGATTTCCTTAAACTGATTGTTCTGGTCTTTACTTGTTACTATTTATTCCTGCTTGAAAGGTAATTCTTGATACTGATGACCCAGATGGCAGTTGCTGCTGTTTTCCAGCAAAATGTTATTATATTGACAACTGTATATGAATACGAAGGAATTTCGCCAAATAACAAAAAGTTTGGCAGTAGCCCAGTGGTTAAAAAAAAAAAAGGCAACATTAATGAATTGGTTAATCCAAACAAACTAGCATCTTCCACTCCCATAATTACATTTGTGACTGGAAACCATAGTGCTTGAAGTACTTCCTCAGGATGACTGCATCTGATTAGGTCCATTACACAGACTTCATTCCTTGAACAAACAGAGCAAATGACAACAAGAGAAAGTTATAATCCTTCAAAATGATCAACAATAGATGTACACACATTTTTACCTGTATTTCTCAGAGACCTGCTGGCAGCAGAAGAATAGAAATACAAAATAATTCTGCCTTCTCTTCAGGACGGTGTATGCTTATGATTTGAGATCTTTTTTCTCTTTTCTCCGACAACCACTGACTCAGCAATTTGTCTTTTCCTTTTACTCCAGGCCCTCCTTCATCCCTGTGTTTTCTTTGATTACACAGACAGAGCCCCAATATTTCCAACTTTCTGCCCCAAATTCAGCTCTATGCAGACATTCAGATGAAATTTTTCTATCATAAAATTATGGTTTGAAAATTACAAGCAACCAAATTCTTTCTCTTGCCTATAATAAAGGACAAAAGCTATTTACCTATTGAGGCATATAAGTTTGAGATGACTGTGTCTTAACTACACCTTAGGAAATAACAAAATTGCACAAAATAAAATTTCTTGTTCAAGAAGAGCTGAACAAAAAATACCCCTATGTCACTTGCACTAATTCCTACAGCGATAGGAATTAATGGCAGAGTTTAGATTTCGTCAGATAAACTTTTATTGTCAGCTGTTCTTCTGGCCTTCATATCCCCTTTTTTCTACCAGAAGGCATCAATGCTTTCTGCAAGCACAAGGCATCAGTCAAGAAAAGTCGTCCAGACACTACAGTAATCATAGCACACCACACTTTCATGCTTCCATGCAAATTTTGTAGGACCTGAGAAAGAAAACACTTCTCCGATTTACCTGGAGCAGACTTTAAATATGCTTATGTATTTGTTGAATAATTGCGATAAATGGCAAATGAGCTGTACATCTAGAAAGGCCATTTGAGTTGGAGATAATTTAGCAACTGTGCAGTATTGATAAAGCTAAGTGGATAGTAGTTCTTCATTAAGCAGTTCTTTAGGATATGAAATACATCATTCCATGTTTTCCTGTGTTTTAAGGAAGGGCAGACATTTTAGGAGTGGTGTCCTGTTGCTAGAAGGCCACTATTAGCAGCATAAGGTTTCTTTCCAGAATAAATCCTTATGTAACAGTAAGTAGGTAGTGTAAGCAAATGCCCCCCACCCCCACCCATCACATTAAATATTCTCCTCTCCTGTACTTACTTGCAAACTGATTACTCATGGATATCTTGAGGTATCTAATAGGTGATCAAATAGGAACTTTGTTGTTGGACTTTCTTCAAGAAACTTTTTATCACAGAACAGTAGAATGGTTGAGGCTGGGAGGTACGTCTAGAGGTGACTTCCCCACCCAAGCAGTGTCATCTAGTGCTGAAGTGAGTCATTCAAGTTAAAATCTCTCCTAGAAAACCTCTTGGTCAAGGGAGAACTTGCACTAAAATTGTTGGGTGCCCAGTTCTTTTCCAAAAAGAACGGAAAACAGGTTCTTTTTCTGGAAGCTCTGACATAACGTGAAAATGCCTGACTTCTGCTGATGTAATTCACCTAGATTCATCAATAAACTCCATTATTGTTTCCTTCTGTGCTTATAATTTACTTACAGTAGATATATGCTAAATAACAGGAAAATGCAAGATGCCATGAAATGCCATTGTTTAGACTGTCAGTATTAGAACTACTTTGGACATTTACATGCAACTTTAACATCAATTTTTGCATAGCTAAGATTTTGCTCAATACTAATCACAGCTTTAAAAGAACCAATTGGAATTTGATTGCACTTTGCACTATATCATTACATCATAAGAGAGAAAATCCAGCTAATGGATGTCTACTGATCACCTTGGCAGGCAGGAAAAGTGAAACGGTGTAAAGAGAACTGAGTGGAGAAATTCCTGATACGTGTTTCATTTCTGAAGCATTTTGCACTAGTAACTCTGAATAATCATAAATATTACTATTAGCTTTCAGCCAGATAGCCTAAAAGGCAGACTAAATCACAGACTGCTCTGAAATATTAATTTCTTTCCACTTAATAAATTGTAGAGCTGTGAGGGCTGGAGACTTTCCTTTAATTAAGGGTGCCTCCTACATCCTTCCTTCACCCACAACACCTCATCTCTAATATAGTTTGGGACACAAAAGCAGAAATAACTTCTGTTCTAGATTCTGAAAACACGGGAGATTTTAGGCTGTGGTCTTCAAAGAGGTTTGTTTGAACACATAGCTATAATCTTCCCTCTAATTAAAATATTCAATTTTTGTTCACAGTTAACCATTGTGCCTGCTTTAGAGATAGTTAAGGTATCTCAGAAAGTTAAGGTAAATCAGTGCTATTCAGATATTTTAGCTCACTCCATGTCAAGTGCTTCTAAAAAGTCTGGTCAGTCTAGACAGAGGTCTGCACTTAGTTCCAAAATTTATTGGGTAAGAACATCTAAAAAGCTTTGAGATCAGACTGATGATATTTAGTGCTGAAAATAATTTCAATTGCTTCCTTATATGGCATCATATGCTACTTTATTTTGTAATCATATAATGGCAGGTTTCGAAGAAAGGGCAATGTTGGTTGTTGATTTTATAATGGAAATGCTTATGAACTTTTTTTCGTATAAATGAGCAGACATAGGAATTCATTATATGGTTCAGCGTGCATAGTGGTATTCAGTCAAAGTTTGGACTCGATGATCTTGGTGGTCTTTTCCAAACTTAAAGATTCTGTGATTCAATGAATTTCATTATTGTTAAGTCATAAATAAGCAATTTAACTTTTACATTTATAAATTGGATGATTATATCATGAAGTGTAAAAAAGTATACACTAAGATACAGTATTACCACATTTTATGTCTGTCATATGATCCAACAACATATATAGGGTAACTTACAGTGGTCACAAAGCAATTTTCATACAGAATTAGGCTAAGAGCTCTGCTTTCCCAATTTTTTTTAGTGAAGTATGAAAACAAAGACTCCTGGACTACCTTGCTGGTTGAAGATTAGGAGTTTCTAAAGATATGCTAATGAGCTATCTATACCACAAATGAATTTACTTATGTTAATCATCCTTGGACCTCTGAAACAGAGACAAAATTTGCATTATTTATTTTTCTCTTGACTATGGTGATTACAAATAACATATTTTCAGAAACATAGTTTTGAACTGGACTGTGTTAAGATGGTAGTTACACCCACTTTGTTTTGATATTAACCTCTGGGAAAGAACAGCTATTTATCCTTGGCCATTGCTGTAATTTTTTTTTCCAATCAATAAGCAGCACAAAATGTACCCAGTTATTTCTGCAAGTGAGTTTCCTCCATTTAAATAGATACCATATATTAGCTTAGAATGATAAACTAGTGAATGCTTCATGCCTATGTGCTCTGTCAATAGCAAATAATGAAAGCTTTAACCAGGACAACTGACAAAGCTCCAAAGTCTTGAGAAGACACTGCAGTTCTATCACTATCCTTGAACATTCACTGCAAAGGGAGATTAAAAAAAATAGGATTTGCAAATGCAAAACCCTATTTAAAGGTTTTCCTCGTAAGAAATTTAACCTTTTTTTTTTTTTTTGCCTTTAAATGCGCTGGGAATTTTCTCAATGTAGTCCCAGTTATGTTGACTAGCCAGACCCCATGAATTTCTCAGAGCATTCAGATTTCCACTGTGGTTTTGTGGGGAGAGTTGAATCACACTGCTGTATCATAACTAGAAGAAAGCAATTTATATAGAGGAAATGGGAGTGGATACTATGTAAGTAATGAGAAGATGGAAATTGCAAAGGTTTTAGCAGTTTAGCTCTGGGAATATCACCTCCTAGTGTTTCTTTAGATGTTTTTCACTTGGTGACAGTATTTTGGATGTCTTTGGAATAAATTCAATTCTTATACTCATAAAAATATACTTTTCATAGGCCTTTTTAAAAGTTTCAGCAGACTAATTCAGACTTTAGAGGGAAATGTAACTACACTTCTTATGTCTCTGTTTCTGCAAATGCTTATCCAAGTACATTACTTTAAATAGAAGACTTGCCTCATTTAGTGTAGTATGAATGTAAGAGTATGTTCAGAATTAAGCTGTGCATAGACACTGGCATCAATCTTTGTCTATATAACCTAATTGGTACATATTGTATGGATTAACGGTATCATATATGATACCAGAAGTGCAGGGAGAGGTTCAAAAGTGCATGATCAGCTATATATTGAAACTATTTATTTCCACTGTCTATGCACAAGTGAGTAAAAAAAAAAAATCCATTTTGACTTCTCTGAACTCTTTTCAGTTCTTTTTTCTTCCATCTTGAATACTAGAATTAAATGGTGTACTAAGTACACAGGTTGCAATGTACAGCCTTTCAAAACCTCACTGGAGAAGTACATTCTGATACCCGCAAGACACAAGGTACTTTCTTCTTGTGCCTCATTTACTAAAGGTCTAGAAACAGCTTTATGTTCTATTGTCTCTCATGCATAGAACTACAATTAGCATCACTGCTGACAGTGCTGGGTAATTTCCCATGTCTGTAGGGACGGATGGACAAGCTCAAAATAACATGGTGTGAAAGAAAGTAAATGCCAGCTCTGGGAAGCCCTTTCTCCACATTGGTGGAAGCTTTCTGTCTTTCAGATACTTTAAAAGTAAATTTCTTTAGATGCTGCTTCTTCCGACTGGGAGAGTATTACATAATGAAAAGTGCAGATCATTAACACAGACCAATCTGAATCATTAGGTAAAGTAAGCACAGACAGAAGTTTAAGACAAACCAAATGCAGGATTGAAGCAGAAATGTAGGCCATTCTCACATGGATAGGCAACTTTGTTTTGTGAAACATCTCATAAATATTTAGCAGGGTAATACACAAGTTTAACAAGGATAAGTGATGGATTCTGCACCTTGGATGAGGCAACCTTGGTTGGGTGAACAGACTGGGGAACGAGAGACTGGAGAGCAGCACTGCAAAAAGAGACCTGGGGATCCTGGTCTGTGGCAAGTTGAATCAGCAGTGTCCTGGCAGCCAGGAGGGCCAACCATATCCTGGGGTTCATCAGGCACAGCATCACCAGCCGGGCAAGGGAGGGCATTGTCCCACTCTGCTGTGCACTGGGGCAGCCTCACCTTGAGTGCTGGGGGCAGTTTTGGGTGCCACAGTGTAAAAAGACTATTGGAGAGCATCCAAAGGAGGGCCACAAGGATGGTGAAGGGTCTGGAGGGGAAGCTGTACGAGGAATGGCTGAGGTCACTTGAGGTCTCTTCAGCCTGGAGGAGACTGAGGGAAGATCTCATTGAGGTCTTCAACATCCTTGTGGGGAAATGGGGGGGCAGAAACTAATCTCTGCACTCTTGTCATTAGTGACAGGACTCAAGGAAATGGCCTGAAGATGAGTCACTGGACATTTAGGTCAGATAACAGAAAAAGGTTCTTCACCCAGAGGGTGGCTGGGCACTGGAGCAGGCTCCCCAGGGAAGGGGTCCCAGCACCAGCCTGACATAGGTCAAGAAGCATTTGGACAATGCTCCTGGGCACATGGTATGATTCTTGAGTTGTGCTGTGCAGGCCCAGGAGTTGAACTCAGTGATCCTGATGGGTCCCTTCCAACTCAGCGTATTCTATGATACTATAATTCTATGACTAAATTGGTGGCTTACTACATCATATGATTCTAGTAAGCGAAAATAATCTTTGAAACTTCCTTTTATGTTCAGAATTCTTCCTTTTGCTTTATTCTTCTTTAAAATGAAGTGATCAGTTATAAACATATTTTTGTTGTTGCAGTTTGCTTTGTCCACAGGCTTCACATCACTTAGGCCAACTGGAGTAGGGGGAGGAGGCATGTCTTATCACCTTATAAGTTTATAATCAATCTCTACAACTACCTGAGTTTATCAATCTCTACAACTACTTGAAAGGAGGATGTAGCCAGGCAGGGGGTCAGTCAACAGGACAAGAGGACACAGTCTTAAGCTGTTCCAGGGGAGGTTTAGGTTGGACATCAGGAAGAATTTCTTCACACAAAGGGTGATTGGGCATTAGAATGGGCTGCCCAGGCAGGTGGTGGAGTCACTGTCCCTGGAGGTGTTTAAGGAAAGACTCGATGTGGGACTTGATGCCATGGTGCAGTTGACAAGGTGGTGTTAGGTCATAGGCTGAACTCAATGATTTCAAAGGTCTTTTCCAACCTAGTTGATCCTGGGATTCTGTGTCCTTCTGCTGAAGGCATGTCTTCTTTTTTCTGCTTAGTAACAGCAAAATAAAGAGGCCAAAATATTTGTTAGGCTTTGATCAACACCATCCTGGTAGCACTGAACAAAGGACAAACTACAGTGGTATTTATACGCCTTGGTAACTGACACTGGGTTGATGAGCCAGTAGAAACATCTACAAATATTTTTTCCTTTAATTTTTTTTCTTCATTAATGTTTTTCTAAATACAGTCTTGCTGTTCTTTCTGTCTATTGCTTGAGGACTTATCAAGTGAACTGATAATTCTTGCTGAACAGAAATCATTCAAGTTATTTCTGTTTTAACTAAAACACCAATTTTCTTCCACTGATTTATTCCTAGTGAAATCACACACAAAATCATTTTCTTACATCTAACATTTCCTTGTGTCCAGAAAACAAGTACAAGCCCACTTCCTCTTTTTTTAAAAAACCCTACTACGTGACACAGAAAATGTCCCGACTGAAAGTACTTAATCACATCCCAAGCTTGTTCTGTTCTTTTCTATAACCCTCTTTAGAAAAGGGGCTCTGTGTTGGTGTGTGTGTATACGCAAATTCATGTGATGGAATAAGATAATGATTTATCTCTTGGTAGCAAACTTTATTGTTTCAGAACATATTGATAGTACTTGGTATACTGTTGAATGTGATGAAAGCATAATTACAGGAAGACACCTCCATCATCACTATCATCACTGCATTTTGCCACCTTGGGAATCAGCATACAAAGAAAAAAGATTACAGTATTTTTTCAAGGTACACCTTTTAAATAGTCTCTGCTAAAGTGAGTCCACAAAAACAGCTGCTGCTTACTACAGAGTCTGCAGGGGCAAACTGATATAAATGCCCTGAGATTTAGCATGTTATTTACAGGGAATAAGACAAATCCTGGGATTTCTACCTCCTTAATTATGTGAAAAGATGGGACAATCATATCAGTGTCATTTGAATTAATATCCTTCTGAACCCAAGATCATTGCTGTTCTTGAAAGGACAGCTAATGCCTTCTACTACTGCTCCTGAAGGCCCCCAATATAACGTATTTGTGACCCATTTGTTAGTCAGAAACAGATTAAGACAGTGACCCTTTTCTTTCCTGTGATGTTCCATATCCTCAAAATCTTTAAGCAAAGCAGCTTCCAAATTTTAGCTATAAGTCACCTCCTTCTGAGATCGGTTTTACACCTTGCAGAACCAAAATGAATTGGATCTAGGCAAGGAGAAGTGGAACAATGCATAGCCAACCAATCATTTAGGTACTGAATGCTGTATCAAGAAGAAATATTCAGTGGGATACCCTGTGTTCAGAACTGCTCCCTGCCTCGGTGCCTCCAGCTTCTGAAGGATATTCTTTCGAAGAGTATATGTACCAGATGCAGTAAAACAATATATAACTGTTGTACAGTATTTTCCTCCAGCCTCCTTTTCAATGTGTTGAGCAAGAATGTGCTGACCTGGGATCTCAAAAAATACAGATTAGGAAATATTATGTACTTCCCTTGTTCCCCATCACATATATAAGCACAAGTGTACTTCTGAAATGAGAAGTGGAAGGACTTGGAGTTAGAAAAGGCTCATGACAGAGGTATTTAAGGGAGACAGAATACGGTAGTTCTGAAAGAGAGGAAATGAATGAAAGAGGAAACAAACTAAAAGGTAACCCAGGGTCTTGGAATGCCAGAGAAGCTGGCATTTGAGAAAGGATAGATTTAGAGAGAAGACAGTACAGTCCTTGACAAAGAGAAGGGAGGCATTAGAAAATGAAAGAAGTAAATGATTCTGAAAAGACACTGTATGTGATTGCTTTTAAGAGAATGTAAAGATTTGCTGGGAGCAAAGAAACATGTATGTTGCAAAATCAGATTTCACAGAAACAAATGCAGAGAAGGGAAGTAAAAGGAAGTCTGAAGAAGTCTTCTACTTCTTTTTTTAAGCATACCTGCAACCTGAATATGCAGAACCTACTTGAGATTAAAAATATGAAACATGTTGCTATCATTCCACAAACACTGAAGCTGGATTTTAGTGCCCCTGTTGTGTCCTTTGTGCCTTCTCAGAGAAGTAACCAAATTAGAAAACACCAGCAAAATCTTAGCTTGTGGGTTTGATTACCACCGGTTCACGTTTGTGCTAGCTTGTGTCTTTAAAAAAAAAAAAAATTATGTGGAGGTCATTGAACTATATTTGCATCAAAAAAGGTGTCTGCTGAAGTTCATAATGGATGGATTGTCATTTTTTATAACAGAACTTTGAGAATTTTCTTCTCTGTTGTTGAAAAAAATACCCCTGAGACTAATATGTGATTTCCCTCACAGGGCTAGTCTAATGTGGAAAAGTGCTTTTCAACATTGAAAGAAAAAGGACTTGGCATCTGAGCTTGTTAATAATCTGGATTCAATACAACAGATTTAATCTTTCCATTCCTTTTTCATGAATAACTTATTTGGCTAAAATATAGATTTTTCTCATGGTCCTAATTTCTGTTTTAATTGAATTGCTGAGAATGAAAATGATTAGAGAATGCTGTGTGGTGAGCAGATTTGTTTGGATAATGTGGTTTTAACACCTCTTGTTCTGCCCAAAATACACAGTCTTCCATAAAAGGATGTGGTAGTGCATAGCTTCTATATTACATTCTGTAACAGTAAATGTTCACTGGGCTTGCATTCAGTGATTAATAGATGTGATGGAAGGAAACATAAACTGAAACAATGGAAAGGTAATATAAACAGAATGATTATAAGGAAAATATTTTTGCTGTTCCAGTGAAAATTCAGTAATCTGTTTACTCAGGTCAGTCAAAATCATACTGTAGAAATGTTTCCTCCTGATAACAGAATTCATGGAATTTCAAATATTTTATATTTAAAATTGAAAATAAAGTGAATACAATGCTTATGAAAAGTGCTCAATTAGTAGGATTCAGACTTCAGGATAACACTAGATACTTCAGGATGTTTCATCTAGATTGACCTGCCATTAAACTTGCAGTTTCCTCTAGAGCAACTGCATTAAGAAATGAGAGAATAATTTGATTTTCCATAAAGTCCTTTACTTAAGCATAATTACCAAATATGACACATTTTTGTAATGGGGACACTTACCCACTAGTCACAGACACTTTTCTATATTTTTAATTAGGAAACACATTATTTGAAGTTAATGGGAGTTATGTCGAGGGAAAAAATTACTTTATTTGAATCTGTATTCAGATCAGAATTGAACAGATTAAATGGAAGAGGTTTAAACTTGGCCATCCAAATTTACTTAAATCCAAGACAGAGCATGAAAGGGTCCTCTCTAGCAAAAAAATACCGTGCTTTTGGTACTATAGATATTTTTCTATAGCATATATAGATATTTATGATGTTGTTGAAATATTTATGGGCCCACAGCAATAATGACATTCAAACATTAACCATAGGGTACTGTAAGGAGAGAGACACTAAAAAGAATTTTATTTTTTTATTTTCCCTTTTCTCATTCTATGTTGCAAGGTTTGTAATGCAGCATTCTGCTGGGACAACACATGTCTTGCATTGCAGTGCTTGTCGATGCCCCTTGATTTACCAGTAGAAAGGAGACAACATGAGAGGAATGGAGAAACACTCTTCCCCTCAGATGACTGAGCAGCTTCTTCCATAATGCTCCATATTCAAGAAGCAAAAGTTTCAAGGTTGGGAAATAAACTAAGACTTTTCATTTTCCTCCCTCTACCCCCTGTTCACTGCCCTGATTGCACAGCACTGACATATAAGATGTGATCTGAACCTCCTTGATGTTTTGCAGGAGGGAACACTCAGATTAATGAGAGTTCAGTTAGACCAGTTGCTGCTAGTTTGTGAGATCCTCAGTTTTCTAGAAAGCATTTCTGGATACTTTTTATACAAAAGAACCTACGAAAACTAACCAGCAGTGAGTGTCTCCTTAGAAACTAGAAGTCAACGTTCAAGTCAAAGATTAACAAATCTTCCATTTTTGTGAATCGGTTATGGTATTAGTATCTTCCCCTTGTTCCTGAGTCTTAAAGTATTTGAATTCTGCTACTTATCAGTATTTACATCAAGAAGGGTATCAAGATGTAGATCAAGTACTGTTATACAGACAGTGATCTCTGATGTATGGGTGCAAAACGATGCCTTTAGTCTCTGTAATGGATGTTGAGGAACCATTAAATAATCACATGCACTAAGTAATGTATGGGGTCTAATTTTTGGTTTATGGTTGCAAAAGATGTGAACTAACAAGTTGTCATTCGGCTATTAGTTTTCCTTTACTGGATACCATTTTCCTCTGCGGAAATCAGAGAATTTCCATGTACTGTGTGATTAATTATAAGTTCTCTTGCCCCCTTGCTCTTTCCACTTTAAAAAAAAAACCCAAAACCCCCAAAAACCCAACCAAAAAAACCCCAAAGAGCTAGTACAAGAAGTCCTTCCCTGATGAGCAGAAACAATTAAGCCTAATTTGCGTTGAATTAATGCACTACATCACCTTATTCCACTACCGTGCTATTTTGGTAGACCTATGGTTTGGGTCTGTGGTTCAGTCACACCAATCAATAGGCTGGGATAAGAGTGAGAACCAGCCTGCTTATCTCCCTCATCTTTCCAACATCTACTTCCACAGAGGAAAAATTAGAACAGGGCTTAAGACCTGTAGGATAAGAGACCTGAACGCTTTGAAATGGACTTGAAATGTGCTGGCACATACAGAAGCTGTTTGGGTACCAGGTGGATCACACAAGTGTATAAAGCCTCATCTCCTTCAGACAGCAGGGAAAAAAATAGCAGGTAAATAAAAAAAATAGTGGTAAAAAAATAGTGGTAAAAATGATCATAAAGAGCTGCATTGAAAATCACTTTTCTCTCCATACCTTTGTCTCTAACTACTAAAGTTTTATAAGTTAAAAGACATATGTGAATCACAAATGTTTACAAAATGAAGACAAGTACTGACAGGGTCTAGTGAGGTACTAAATCAGCACTTAAAAGCTATGTACACAAACTGAATTAGCAGAATAAATTTTTGCATATAGATAACGTGTTTACTTGTCTAGTAGTGTTTTATTATCTCTAACAATAGGAGCTCAAAGTGTCTGCGGCTTAAAAATGAGAATTTTCAAATATCCGTACAGCAACTCAGGAACATTTCTCATAATCATTTTGTAAGCCAATGCCTAAAATATGTATTAATGCAGTTTTGTGACAAATCATCTGTTAGATTTCAGCTGACAGCTTGCCATAGGTTAATCATAAATAACTGTAAAATATGGCTATCATAATGTATGAGGAAAAAAAAGGGAGAGACTATAGAGCAACCTTTCTGATACACCTCTCCTGCTCCCCCTCGCCTTCCTGATTTTGCTGTGTACTGACCCAATGGTCACTGGTTCCAGTTGTTAATGGAATATCCTACTGTGTTAAAGAGCTTAGTGGGATGCTATTTATCAGGAATGCAAGCAACAATACAAGACAGAACAGATGAAAGGAAAATAACACTCCTAACTATGAATAGAGTACTATTTAATATATGAAATCCATGAGACTGAGACATGAAGGACTAGGGCTGGCCTTTTGAAGAGCTATGGTAGAAGTTACTCAAGAGTATGGTCACAGCTAAGTATTCAGACGAACAGCAGGAAAGCTGACTTGTTTTGTTTTGCACTTCACATCAAATTTTCACTGCTGGTGGACAGCCTCCATAAGGAGACTGAAATCAGCTGAATGAACAGGAAGAACAGGATTCAAACAGTTAATTTGGAATGACAAGAGAAAGATGTACATTTTTTTGAAAACCTCTGAGGGAATACATGATACTTATTTCCAAATAAAAAAATCTTCCTTTCACCTCAAAACCCCCCAGCAAACAAACAAAAAAACCCCACCAACATTGCTATTTTCCAAACCTAGTTTAAGTACTATCATACAAATTGTTCAGTTTTTTACAGAAAACATTTAAAAGTTCTTTAAATGTGTAAATGTATTTCCAACTCAGTGCTGTACTAACCATAGAGTAACATACTGCTGCAATCTTGGCAAAAATAGAACCCCAGTGTAGAATGCTGTTTGAATTTTTTTAAGTTTGGAAAAACAAGATCTATCTTAATGAGTAGTTTGTAACACATGAATTAAGCTTCTTGTTATCTCCTCTTAGAAGGAAAGGAATGTTAAAGGAGTATTAACAAAACACATATATATGTTAACATAAGAATATGTATAGACAAATACAAAATTTATGTTACTGGTAACAAATGTTGATATGCAATACAGTGGCAGAAATATACAGTGTTTTAATGCTTCTTCATGAATTTAGGTTAATTTCTTATATTTTTTTTTTCTTTAGCATCACTACAAAACATAATCTTACAAATAATGATTTGGTTTTAGTATTTCTAAAACAAGAAATGCATTCATTCCTAATGCAATGCATTTATTTCTAATGTGTACTGTGAGACTGACTGAACTGAAAGAAGAGCTACACAACCTACTTATGACTCCAAAAGAAAGCAAAGCTAAATGTAGTCCTCAAAGCTCACATGTGTGTTGTGATACCATGTGAAAAATTTAAAATACATGGGTTTATTGCTCAACTGTTCAATGTCATGCAAGGATCACAGCATGAAGAGCACTAAAACAGCTAAGTATACTCACAAGAACTGCTGGGACATAACACTAAGACCTAAAATAATTATTTAGTGCTGCCATTTCAAAGCAAATACAACCTTTTCAGTCAAGGGGGCAAAGGTGATTTAAGTCTTGTTTTCTTTAACAACATTTATTGCAAAAAAGACCAAGTAGCATTTTGCCCAGCTTTTGATTTGTGTTGTACTTTGAAGACACTGTTGCTTGTTGAAAAGCTAGTCTTTTATGGAACAGTTAGTTCTTTTCGACAAGATAAAAAGTAATCATTTGTGCCACATTTAATATATTTACCTTTTCATACAAAGTAATTATTTTTCAAAGTTACTTGGTATTTTGAAAGATACTATTTGGAAAGCATTACTGTTCTTTTAAGTGTGAGATTATTTGGGTGACCATTTTTCATGGTGTAACTGGCAGCATCAAAAGCAGACACAGCAATTTATAGGACTTGTGGAGAAGAAAGTTTATTTTCACTTTTGTCAGCCTTCATGCTGGCAGCACTAGCTTCCAGAGGATGATAAAACACGATTATATGATAGAAGACACCCAAATCATTCTCCTCTGCAGAAAAGGAGCAATGATCTGCAATGAACTTTGCAAGCTGCAATGAACTTTGCAGGTGCCAACAAGACTGACTTCAGAATCCGGCGCTACGCAGCTTGATGGGGTCGCAGCCAGTCAGTAGAGGACAAGAAGCACCAGTCCGGCCAAAAGTGCACCCGGAGCTTCTCTCCCCCAGCAAAGCCAACTCTTTCAGCATCATCGTGAATGGGCTCCCAACACCATAATGCCGGGCTAGCACCTACTGTGTTTATCCTAACACTCTACCCCAGTTTTACACAGCATGACCTGTGTCACAGGGGGCATATGTTCCAAGCTTCCGAAGACGCCTAGAAGCTCACAGTGAGGTTTTCCAAAGCACTTTTCACCTAAATCCTACTGTTTCGACCTACGTCCTGTGCGCTACTCCTTCTCTGCAGAGGACTGGACAGGACAAGGTAAGAAGAGCCGGGATGGACCCTGTTTTAGCCCAACGGGCTGCGCCAAGCAACATGTGGCGTCACTTAGCATCGAACCTGACCATTCCTCAGGAAGAAAAGCGGAGATTTACCGTACACAAAGATGACTGATAATAAAATAACCGCTCTGCAAAACTGTCGCTCTGGGACACCCCTCGCGGACCGGCAGGTCGGGTACAAGCCCCGTGGGTTTAACCACCAGGCTGCGAAGCNCCCGCACACGCACAGGCACGGACATCGGCGGCACGCTTTCCCCGACTCTCGGGGCCGTACGGATCCTGTGATCCACACAGCGTAAGAGGATTAAAAAAGAGTAATCATAAAAAAATCCACAACCCAACAAAAAAACCAAAAGCGCGCGCGCACACACACACACACAGACACACACACAAAAGCGCAGCCATCCAACCCAAACCCCACAACAAACCCACGAAACGGGAAAGCGTCGTCTCTACCGGTGTCCTCACGGCGTCCCCCTTCTTCCCCAGAGGAGCGAAGCGGAGTGGGGGGAGGGCTGTTCACGTTTCGGCTCTCGGGGACGGTTTCTGGGAATTTTTTCTGTATCTGCCCTCCCCACTCCGCCCGCCCTGTGCCCTCTTCCCTCGCTTTTGTTTGCACTGCACTTTTTGTAGAAAGGGGGGCGGGAGAGTGGGTGGGAGACCTCGCTTTTATTTGTAGTGAAAGAATCGGCTAGAAAAGACGAAGGAAGAAAAGAAAAGGAGGAAGGGGGGAAAAAAAGAGTGAAGGGGGAAGGAAGAACGAGAGAGAGGGAGAAAAGGAGAGAGCGAAAGAGAGGGAGGAGGAGGAGGAGGAGGAGGGGAAACGGAGCAGCAGCTCGGGAACAGAGAGCGCGCCCGGGAGCAGCAGCAGCAGCCGCCGCCGCCGCCGCAGGAAGGAGAAGAAGAGAAGAGCAGAGCGGAGCAGAGCAGCGCGGAGGAGAGGCGGCGCTGGCAAGAGGAGGCAGGCGGGGACCTGGCTCTTCTGGATGCTGGATTTTCGGACTCTCGTTGACTCTCTCCTGCTCCGCGCCGCCGGACTGTGAGAGACACGCACGAGCGCCAGGCAGCAGCGGCGGGGCTTCGCTCGTAGCTGCTGCTGCTGCTGCTGCTGCGGGGCTCGGATTAAATTGGCCGCCCCGGAGCCGACCGGGAGCAGCGGGAGGAGGTAGCGGCGGCGGCAGTGGGAAGCAGCAGCAGGAGGGCGGGCAGCGGCGAAGGCTGCTGCTGGGACCGGAGGAGCCAGCATGACCAGGTACCTGCCCGGCTCCTGACCCATTTTTCCTCCGTCGCCGCTCCCTCCTTGCCGCCTCTTTAGGCGCGCTTATGTGTGTGAGCACAAAAGTGTGTGTGTGTGTGTGTGTGTGTGTGTGTGTGTATGTGCGCGCAGCCCGCACACATGTCCCTCA